>CAJQUW010011692.1:0-253037 GCA_907163375.1 Prostheceraeus crozeri | reverse complement strand
AAAAGTTATGCACGAGCGATTTCGTGATCTCTATTCATGTGCAACAACCAAGTGAAATGAAATGCAGCAACGGGAAAACTGGGAACACAATTCAAAACGGTACTAATAAACTGTCAAAGCCTGGACTTTGTGTCCGGAAGGAGTTCGTCTACATCCTGCTGTTTCCGTGTTGATTGATAGTTCATTGAATTGTGTTCCCAGTTTTCCCGTTTGTTGCATTTCATTTCACTTGGTCGTTGCACATGAATAGAGACCACGAAAGCGCTCGTTCATTACTTTCATATTGCATTGTTTTGATTTTGGTGTTTATTGTTATTGGGTATTGTTTGGGCGACTATCTTTATCTTAGAATACATTGGCTATCTTTAACTTTACATTTCTTTTTTACAGCAGCATTGATGCATGATGAAGTTTAAGCCTCCGAGATCTGAGGGGGTCCAGTGGAGCCCGCACCACAGTTTGCTATTTCACTCTTTCTACTGAGGATAAAAACCGCTCATGCCCATGTAAAATCATCATTTCTGACAATGATTCTGGACAATGACATTTCTGACAATGATGTGATACTTAATTTCAATTGAATCAGTAGAAGCATGGTGGATAGGCCTGTGGTATCTACTGGACCTCCCTCAGGTCTCAGAGGTTGTAGAAATTCTCAGCAAATAATTCTTCATGCTTGTGTATGTTCGTTGTGCTATATAATCACAAAATGCGAATATTATATTTTGCTATAGCACATGATCGTGCTTGACTCGTTGGTTAACATGAGAAATTCAAGGTGGATCAATATATGTTCAAGATGAAAATTATCAGCACATTAGTGGCTCGACAACTAAAACTGTTTGAATCTGAATTTTATGAACATTCATTGTCATTCTTTGAACATTCAATGGAAAGGCACTTATGACTCTGAATATCCACGTCGAGACATAATCTCCCGAATGCGTGACAAGTTGGAGAACGCAGGAACAAGTGGAAGCCTCCCAAAGGTTGTTCAAGAACTGTGCGGTCAAATGACACTGTCAATTTTATTTTTCTCAGCATTCGGTGAATGGGACATCAAGAAAATCAATCAGAACAAGCTGCTTTAGACTTGAATCTCACAAGAGCACACATTCAAGCGAATCCTTCCATGAAAAGCCCAAACATCAGATGACTTTGATAGGCGGGTCGACGTTTTGTAAAATGGTTTTGCGTGAAACTGTAAACCGATCCAGACTTTCGAAAACATGATCGTATGGTCTGGATGAGGACACCGTTTATAATTGATCTGTCGACTCAATCAACCACAACAGTATCTGACTGGGCTGAAGAGAATCTTCATAGCAAATTTTAGGGACAGGATGATGCTAAGCTCCTTGGGTGTTACAGTATGGCATTCTTTCTTCGCGTGGACTTGATAGAATCCCATTCTTCTTCAACGGGATGGTGGGATGGTGAGAAAATATCTGGAGCTTCTACGTCCCCATGTTAATATCGGAAATTAAGAGATTGTGATCCGGAATGGACGAGGAGCTGCCATACTTTCAACTCTGGCTGGAGCTCCAATCTCATTATGACCCCATTGTAACGAAGCTATCTCAATTTCCTGAGTTGGCAGTGCCCATTCACTGGCATGGATTGGACGTGGTGGTGCCATTGAGTATCCCCCAAGGAAGTCCTGGACCTAACTCCATGAGACTTCATAGACTTATTTTTTTGGGGTTATTTTAAAAAACAAAACCAAGGTCTACAATAATCCATGTCCTCATCATTGTGCAAGAAATGAGAGATAAATCAACTATTAAGTGCAAGAGACGTTCTGATGGATCTCATCTCAAAAAGTCTGTCCGCCTCTGTGACCTCTCACTGTCATGAATTAATCGCTGTCGATGGACAGCACTTTGAACATTTACGTTGAGAAACATGTAAAAAATTTTCCGTACTGTTAGTTTGAAATGAATATCTGTATTATTTGACTCAGAAGTTAATAGTATTAAATGCCTACATAGTTCTGAGACACCCTGTATTAAATCTAAATATTATCAACATACATGTTTCATATCTAAAGCATTTAGACGTTCAATTTACTTTCGCATCATGCATGTTCCATGCATCTCATTGCTCATTAGATACATGATAATCTGAAATAAGATAATTCATACGACGGTCATTAATATAGACTTATCCCTTTCACACAGACTTATTACGGCTGGTGCTGTGTGAGGATAATATTTTTGACACTTCGAATCTGCATGAAAAGTTTCGTTTTGATATTTGAGCTGGTATCAATAAAAATAGGAATATTTACATGATGCTATCACAACGTACTCGATACATGCTTAGCGGCACTCAAATATAATCAGTTTCATCTATATGTACATTGTAGGCAAGTTTTATGAATTATAACCTTGTCCTCATGGCAATTTTCTCTTTCACGTGTTAACGCATGCATTACTTCATTTGCTTTTCAATGAATGTCATTCTTACATCATAATATACAACGTTTCTACTAAAAATCTGACATTAGCGGAAAAGTAAATTGAAATTTGATTTCGATTGCGTATGAGAAGCAACAAAATATTAGGGTAAGACAGATGTTTTGGGTGGGGATAAATTTTCACACATGTAGTATGCTGGCATGAAAACACGACTGACATAAATGATTCAGTGGCCTACTCGCCAATCTTATTTTTTGACTTTCATTTGATTAAGAAATGTAAAATTCTCGAAATTTTGTCGGTTAGGTCCCTCGACAACCTAAACAAATCATCTCTCTACGAGGTTTATATAGGTAGCACTAAAAACGGATAATCAAAAATTATAAGCAAGAAACGGGAACCTTAGGCATTTGTGGTGCACATGGAACTTGTTTTTAAGATAATTTTTTGATAGAGGTTTACATGACTGGTTTATTCATGTGACAAAGTGATTCTGATTACACTTGAATCTTCATAACAAATTCTTAAACAGCAATTTTGATACTACGAGGCCTCTACCTAGATAGATCTAGAATCTTGAATGAAAATGAAACTAAAGATGATATCAGAAAAGGAAATTGCACTGACATCATTCACCCTTACAGCATGTGGGTCAGGTGGGTCAGGGTACCCTGTGGGTCAGGTGGGTCGTGGTTCATGTTTTCGTGAAAAGTCGGTGGGTCATGGGTCAAGTTTGGTTGACCCACTTCCAACTCTGGTTATGGGTCGATAGGCCTACTTCCGATAGAGACGTGTGAGATGGATAGAATTAAAAATAATCAACAAATGTAAAGGGCTCTGCTGCACGGAATAAATCAATTTCATTAAAATTAGCTATCGGATTTTTTTATATTGTTTAACATTGTGAAACCTCCTCCTGGTATCGTGTCAACTGTTGTTGACTTATAAGAACACCATAATTCCCAATATGTTTTACTAGGAAGACTGAAAAACACTCAAAAAGATTAATAAATATTGATCTGTTTACACGTCAAACATTCCGTTTGTTATTGCTTAAAAACAACTTTTCAAAATGTTTTCATCATGTCGAGATAAGCAGGCTTAAACTAAGAATTTGTAAATCTCCACTCAGGTCCTCTGATTGTGTGAAAAGTATCAGGGTCTCTGGGGTATTATTTGGTTCGAGACTTCCAATTATTGATTATCAAGATGATCGCTAACTAATTATGCCTATCATGGTTGGGAAATGGATCTGACACAAACGCACAATCTTCTTCCTAAGCATGATTACGAGTGCAACAATGGATTTGCAAACATGATTGCAAAATGTAGGTCTCAGTTATAAGAATGTGTGAAATGAAGGGATATAGGAGAAAGTTATTAGAATAGGTCACATACAATAATTGATTTTAAGGCCATTATGAAAACAACAAGTCATCAAAATCTGCCGTGAGATGTGACATTAGTTTCAAGGCATTTTATTGGGTAGATAGCAATTTTGTTGATAACTTTGCACAATTAATTAACCTCTTGCAGCCCATGAATCATAAATTGCAGTTTGACAAGCAAAGGACGCGTTTGCAGCACCATTTCCAATCATGAATAATAAACCATCTGAGATACTTGCATTCATTAAAAACTGCGTTTAAAAATCTTGTCCTTATTCTCCCTAGAGTATTTCAACGCCATTGACGCCATAGGTACTTGATGTGTCGACGCGATTTTAAGTCATTCATAAATCAAAATGTCAGGTAGGGCCTAAACCAGGCCCGGGAGTGACTGGCCGGGACCAGATTCCCTATTGAACTCTGATCATAAAAGATAAGCGATCGGCATTGATATTTGTTTCATCACAAGCACTTTCCAAGTAACCTTTTCAAAAGTTTGCGAGAAATATTTTGAAGATCACTGATTTATCTTGCAATTTGAACTTCTAGACAAATTTGTTCACAGAAATTATATTTGCATGATAAATACATTATATAACGATTACTATGATAACTTCAAAACCAGATTTTAGTGATACTTATCTACCTAATAGCGGTATTCAATATTCAGATAGGTATTCAAATGAAATTAAATTTTATCCAATATTAGGAGTCATTAAGAGGTCATGTTTAAACAATCCAATATCTGATATCTGCTCCAATTTGACTTTTTGAAGTCGATTTTTATTGCTGGTTTTGATGACTGAAAGTGTACCAGCTCTAGAATCGTTTCTCTTTTGCCTGCAGAAATGTGCACTGATTTCAAGCTAATTTCAGAATATCAGGCCGGATACCATGAATCATTCCATCCATTATGGCTCCAAGATAATTCATGTCTATTTTTATAATTGTTTTATTAGATACAGACCTACATGTAAGATATCGATGCTACAATTCGAAAGTCCAAAACTGTTTAGAAGAGAATTTTTCGCGTCACGCGGACGGATGTGTAATGTTGTTTCGAGAATATTGAAGAATGAGCCTACATCGTCACATTGCTATCAGTCATTTCATTTTCATTAGTGTCGACCAATTCATCAACTAACTTTGAAAATACTGCATCGGATTCATTGAATTTGCATAATCACTCAGCGTTAAGGCCAGAGCTGTGCCCGGGCCGATACTCATTATATCTGAAATTAGAAATATCTTCCTCATTTGATCATTGAAATTCTCTGAATCAATTCATATGATGGTTATTAACACGGTTCTTAAGCAATAGGCTGAAATAAATGCCGTCCTACGATGAAATATTCATAAATATGCTTTCTAAACCTGAAACAACAATCGATAGACAATTTACAAGCAACATTTCTCTGGAATTTAGGTCAAATGAGTCGATTAAATGTTTGGTTCAATTTATCGATTAAACACGTATTTGACAGTTATTACTGGCAGTTCAATCTCACATTCATTCTCATCCATTTCTGGTGTCTAGTGTACGAGCAACAAGTGCAACTTCCACATTATCGTAACCTGCTCACTAGCGCTAGAATAGCACTGACGCCACAGGAATTCTTTGCCAGTGTTTGCACCTGAATACAATGATGATTACTTGCTCGTATGAGCCAGGAATATCAGGTACTAAAAACACATAAAAAAAGCTTTATTCAAGCTTTCTATGACTCGATTTGAGATTCGATTCGACTTTAAGTTTGCCGATTCGCAGGTCCTTGATTGAAATGACTTTTTCGAAGGAACCAGTGTGTCATCATAAAAAGCAACCTAAAGGAGATTTATAGCCAAAATGCGCTGAACCTTCAAAAATTTCAAAAATCAACCAATAGTGCTGATTTTAAAATTTGAAAGGCCAATTATAGTGCGAATTTGTGTGGGTTGCAGGAAATCGATGCCACCAAAAAGTTCACACACGAAATACATTGTACCGTGAATGTCGCTTCATTTAGTGCAGTTCTTAAGAAGCTGAATGGGCGGCCATATTATTTGGTAAACTGCCGCTGTCCATCGTGCGCAACCTGAAAAGAGTCATCACTAGAGCACATCGCATTATTTGTGTAAGAGATGACTGCAACTGTGACTTTATGTTTGATGAAAGTCTTCATCGCGATGACATGATGTGTGCCTTCCTAAAAAAAGTGCGAAACCTCTTCTCATCCTCTTCACCATATGACTTCGAAGCGTCTGTGCAACAGCAACCATTTTTGCCTCCCAATATCAGCAACATTGAGACGGTCGAATTCATTTTTCCCTTATGCATGTTCTTTAACCAACTCAAAGCTGTAAAATGCATATTATCTCAGTTACTTATGCATGCAATTTTCCTTTTAAATGTTAATTTATCGAATCAGTTTCATGTCTTATCTGAATTGTCATTACTATCATGTCTTCGTGAATATTGTGATGCCATTTTACTTCTTATGTGAATACAATTGTAATTTTGTGATTTCATTCCTCAAGAAATATATGCTTATTATTATTATTACATCACTTTCCCCCCCCCCCCAAGATATTGATGTGCTTTAGCGCTCCATGAAGACATTGAAGAGCATCTTGAGCTCAACTTCCTCATAACTGCGGCTTAAATGCCGTTATAGTCCATTTGATAGATCTTTGCTGCCTGAAATGTGATATACTTACCAGCTTCTCGTAGAAATACATTGCTTCATATTCCTTCGTAATTTGATCGTCGATCACCAAAACAGTATCAACATTGACATTCTGCCTTATATCTGAAATACAGTAGGAAACCAAATCACGAAGAGTAAAACAGCATTGTCTACTGTTATCGGA
Organism: Prostheceraeus crozeri; assembly: GCA_907163375.1. Classification (NCBI taxonomy): domain Eukaryota; kingdom Metazoa; phylum Platyhelminthes; order Polycladida; family Euryleptidae; genus Prostheceraeus; species Prostheceraeus crozeri. The sequence continues at coordinate 246,379 of CAJQUW010011692.1, read as the reverse complement.
AAGTACCATAGAAATCAGATTGTTTTACTGTATTAGGCTAGAAGGGTCATCAGCTGATTTCAGGTGGTTATTAAAGCTGCTCGCAAACCCGAAATTTTGGCGCGAATTCAAAACGTCGGACTTGCATTTCTCAAGCATTAGGTCACGTGTAATAAATACCAATGAAGGAAATAATGCGCCTAGTTATTAGTTGAAGATATTTTTGATGATTTGTTTCATTATATTTATGGGTGAACATGATAAATACTTCAAATATCGATTAAATAATGCAAGGATTTCACATGACAAATGTATTTGCATGATGAAATGTACTGGTATGTAATTGACATTAGTGTAGTTTTGTAAAAGATTTCTCTGAATCATGAAGTTTTCTGTCTATTACGCGTATAATATTCTTCAATATCTCTGGTTACTGTAAAAGTTTCTCAGTCATAAAGAGACTCCTATTCACGAAGTACATCACGAAACATGTCAGAATGGGTCTTGATTCGTTGATTTGTCTTGCTTTGTGTTACAAAATTTTTGAGTAATTTCAATGCAAGCGTTTTTTCCTGTCATAAATGTCTCCAAAACATTCAATACAGCAAAGCCTCCGTTTTTTGTTTCTTGCACTATAGACAATTTCTAGTTTTAATCCTTGATTTCTAAACGTCTTGATTCTTAAGTCTTCTATTTCTCTTAGGTCTTAATTTCTAGTATTGGAGATATAGCCGGTGTAATAGCTACTGCCAAAAATTTACTGTATTCTGATTGCCACCGAAATCGAATTAACATGCAATAGTAATCAATGTCAAATTAATAGCAATAGTTAACCCCGGATGAACCAGCACAATTAGAGTCATGCGGCTATTACCATGGCTGAGCCGGCAGCAAGCACTAGAATTGGCCGGTGACGGATCAAGGGGAGGGGGTTCATGGTGTTTAAGTGGTTGAAGCCCATGCTGGTTCAGGTAGGTCCAAGCTTTGCTATTTTATAGAAGTTTGGGACTTTAGTTTGGAATCATATTCAGCAAGGCTGGTTTCAAACAAGCAAAAGTCAGAATACAAAATTGATAAGGTACAAACAACTCTGGAAATACAGAAGGTACCAAACTTCACACAGCACTTAACCACACCCTATGATATAGCGCAATACAAAATTGACACCAGTCGTGCACAAAAAACACGCTCATGGGAAACATTCATTTTCATTAAAAATTAATTCAATTTCATGGGATCACCAAATACCAATCAAAAACAAGCATAGTCATAGCAAGATATTCAGTCAAATCACGCAAACAATACCACAAACCAATGTTGATGATCCCAATGGATGCGCAATTCAGTCCCCACCTCCTCCATGCCCTGCAACGGCTACAGCAACCTCTCAAAGTTGACATAATTTCACGGATTTTACTAAGTTTGACCATCTCCTCTACTAATTTCAAGCATAGTCATAGCGGCCAAGATCAGGGTATCCGGGGCTTTTCCGTCAGAAAATTCCAAGACCATTTCAGAACATTTCAACATTCCTATGAATTATCCTCAAAATTACTATTAATGATCTTTCTTAATAATGTGTTCGAAAATGTTCAGGTGTGCATTAGTGAAGGAATCGTCATCACATTAACATGAGTCCTTCTTTTCACTTCAGGCATACCCATCATTGGCTTTTATTATTTGTGTTATAAATGTTTGTCCAATATTTTTTGACCGTAAACGTGTGTGACTTATGAATGATCAAAACAATGTTAACGATGTTTCTTCTCATAATGATAGCCGATTCAGCTCATGGATAATCAAGTCGAGTAATTGCTCTAAATAATTGGACGCATTGTCATGGCTTAAAGCAATGATATCAATGCAAAATTGGTTTAGTACATATGAAATGTTGAGGAAGATTGAGTGTGTTACCATTATAAAATCTTTATAAGCTAAATCAAGCAGTTGAGCGTCATAAACACGTAAATGCTGTCTATGGTCATGATCCGGTTGAGTTCATCTAAAGCAACTGGCAGAAAGCTATTGGAATCGAGATTTTCTAACGCCAGTTGCTATCGCTTGAGAAAATAAAAAGCTAGCCGAAGTTTTTCGAACGAAGGCACAAAATTGTAAATTAAAAAGAATATGAAATATTCGGCGTACCTGCATCTTCTGTGATTGAAAGTTTATGTATGTAATGGAGTATCCGAGAGTTATACTTATAGTCGCACGCACGTGCGTGCATTCTATCTCCGGTCTTGATTAACTTTCAGATTCATATACGCCTATCTAGATGTCACCTCTAGCTCTAACCTGTAGCTGAACCCATTTTTACGGTGCATGTCTTTTCCTTATACCGTGTATCGCATTATGTTTTGACATAGGGCCTATAGGATAAAAGCGTTGGATTTCCTAAACCTCACTCTTCAAAGTTAGTGAATAACGCTTGTCTTTGCATTATGCAATTTCATGTACGCAAGGCATATATGGTACTCATTGCATTTCATTTAATCGCGGTGAATCGAACCTGCTTTTTCAACGCAGCTTTTTTTGTGCCGAATATATATTTGATAGTTCTATCTGTATAGTATCACATCATGGTATTAAGTTTCTCGCTTAATCATGAATATAAATTTGCCTTCGATATGTAAAGATTCGATATATAGGATTTCCTATTCAAGTTACCGGATCGAAATAGAATCGCGTTCAAGTTACCGGGATGAGCATTCAACTAACATTTGTGTATTCAGCTTACCGTATGCGCATTCAAGTTACCGTATCAAAATTTACAAGATCACGATATCTGTTCTTTTTCACACAATAAGCGATCAAGTTAACGAAGTGTGCAGTCACTTTACCACCTGACGCAATCACTTTCACAATCTGTGAATCACCACTTTCTGATTAAAACACAGACATTTGTAGAAGCGACTTCATGGCTGCAGGCAGGAGAAACAGTGTGGCAAACATTGATCGCCAACGTCTTGTCACGTCCTATGAGAATGGCGAAGATTACATTATGTTGGCAGACTCTTTGTCGATAAATAGGGAAACAGCTAGGAGCATTATCCGAGTTTGGAGAGCAGAAGGGCGACAAGGGAGACTACCTCAAGGAGGTGCAAGAAACCGACGGGTGGACGGAGAGATGGTCGATGCTATCCTTGAAATAGCCAGACGTGAGCCGTTCTCAACACTTACGACCATACAAGAGAAACTGTATTCTACTCTTCCAAACAAACCTCGAGTACACATATCTACCATATCTCGTCATCTGGAAAATCAACTGATTTCCCTCAAGATAGCTGGTAAAGATGCAGATGTACCCCACAGACGAAATATCCCAACAACGAAAGATTTACGATATGAATACGCAACATGGCTAACAACATTGCCTATGAATGATGACATAATCTACATAGATGAATGCGCCATCAATTTATTCACCAAACGAACCCAAGGAAGGGCCCCAGTCGCTGAGCCAGTGAGACAGAGAGTCTTAGGGGCAAGGATGGCGAATATTGTCCTAATTCTGGCCATTAATACAGATCTAGGCCTGGTTCACTTTGATCTTCGACAACAAACAGTTGATCATCAAAGGTACCAGAACTTTATCGATGACTTAATCAACATAGAGGCGGCCCCAAGATTTAACGGCAGAGTTCATATCGTCCATGACGGTGCACGTCCACATCTCCATACGATTGTACCGGAGCACCATCAGCAGCGTTTCTCAATTAAAACATTACCGCCGGACAGTCCCTTCTTAAATCCTGTCGAACAAGCTCACAGTTGTTTTAAAGCTGCAGTTGGCAGACAGCTGACGTCAAATGACGTTCAAGTAGAATTACTTGACGACAATCTCCGACAAGCTGAAGGTCTCACTCAGGCAGCTTGGAGATCAAGAATTCTTCTACGCAAACAAAGTGTTCCCATTGGTGTCGTCGAGTTGACCGGTTTGTTCCTGCTAGTTTGAGCAAGACTGACATTGAAGGCTAGACTCTTTATTTTCTTTTTTCTCATCGGTAGTTCTATTAAAGTTTTGTTTTTGAATGTGTTTTTTCAATTCAATTCAACAAGGTGGGTTTGAGAAGAATTCAAAAATTTGGGATATGTTTTGTGGAAAACAGAAAAAGTATACGAAATGACAAAGTACGTATTTAACGAAATGAATTCCCTGAATAATTTTCTACAGTAGAATGATTAAAAAGTTATTGGGAGTTTGATCGCCCATAAGATATCATAATAAACATATCATTTCAATTCTCGTCAATTTGGTGAGAGTGAATAGTTTATTAATTTTTGTTAATTTTACTTAACTTTCGTGCTCCCATAAAAATCGGATGGATAGTTAAGCAGTTTCTGAATTATCTATGATAATGAATGCATCAAACGGTAAAATGTAGTCAAGAATAGGTAAGATGAATGCAATGACTTTTTGATGCGGTAAATTGAATGCGCTGATACGGTAACTTGAATGCGCATACGGTAAGCTGAATACACAAATGTTAAGTTGAATGCTCATCCCGGTAACTTGAACGCGATTATATTTTGATCCGGTAACTTGAATGCAAGTCCCGGTAACCTGCTTGCACGATCCGACAACATGAATAGGAAATCCTATATTATTATGCAAAACAAAACTGCTTTACAGATGAACTTTTAGCAGCATTAACACAGTAGACCTACTGTCACTTTAAACGAGCTTTTACATAGTATTTGGAAAAAAATTACTTCACATTCTTTTCCAGAGAGCCAAGAGGTCTTCGTATGATACCAAAAGATATTTTGCAGAACAGTTAATAATTCTGAGAAACATATCAGCGTCTCTGTATCATCAATCGTTTTTTAATAAGTCGAGCTGCTATTGCCGATAAAAGTAATGATATCTGCTAGATCTAAATTTTCGCCTAATCAGCCTCATTTGGGAGCAAATCCTTTAGTCCCTAAAACTTGATATTAGACGCTTTTGAAAATACATCATTTTCTAACAAACTTATGAACATTTTCACTATGAAATTGTTTTACTAAACCTTCATAATACTCCAGAAAATTGATTGTTTAGATGACATGAATATTGAACAGAAAAATGGATGTATTTACATCACGTCTGAAAATTTAGCAACTCAAATAGAAAAACGTTTAATTAGGGAACAATAGTTAAAACGAGACAAAACTTTATGAAACATAGCCATGATATTTAATGAATGCCCGTCGAAATTTCAATAACTTACTAATTGCAAATCTCAAATTGACCCGGGCATGACTGCAAATTTCAATAGGAAGTTGTGTCGATGTTGAGAGACGTGAACTAGGCCTGCTGATGATTCTTGATATTGGAAAAAATAGCTGCTATTCAGGTCTGTTCCCACTTTTCAACTGAGTGTATGCAACTCAATATTTAATTATTCTATTTACACAAACGTAGCCATTCTTGAAACAAAAAGGCCGTCATAGAAATTCTATACAAATGAATTTAGGATTTTCTGAATATTATTAATAACACTTGATGATCATGTACCATCTGGCTCAGAATGACACCGTTTCGAAGAGGGCACTTTGGCGTTCCTATGCGTTCCACAACAAGGGCAGGTAGGAACTCCGTTCTCAAGTGTCCCCCTCCGACGAAAGCCCTGGTTTGTACAGATAAAGTGATTTCAAAATTCAAACTCCTTCGACATTAAAATACAAATTCAAATACTAAGATTTGGTGCAAGTATTGCTGTTACCTAGTTAGTGAACTTGTCTAGCAACTTCCAGCATTTTCTCTACACGAACAACCGGTAAAACCGGAAAATACCGATTTCATCGAAAAATGAAGAGTTATCATAAAATGACGGTGCTACATGGATAATGAGTTTGTACATATCTACAACCGGTGAAATAGTATTCTACTAATCATATCTGAGTTTTAACACACACTTCCCCAACACGCCGGTAGATACAGGTTATTGTGCAAGAATCCAGCCAGAGATATATGTGCACGTTAAGCCAGAGATGAACATGAATGCAAGGAAATATATCAGAATATTTCATCAATTTATCCAGAGCGAATACAAGGTTGGTTGATCGGTGGGCATAGCATTATTCTAGTGAAAATGACATAATTCCAGCGAAGAAAGATCATTTTCCGCTTTGGTATCCTACAGAAAATCAATGAATCTGCAATGAAATATGCTTGTTTTTGATTGGTATTTGGCGATCCCATGAAATTGAATTAATTTTTAATGAGAATGAATGTTTCCCATGAGCGTGTTTTTTTGTGCAGGACTGGTCTCAATTTTGAATTGCGCTATATCATAGGGTGTGGTTAAGTGCTGTATGAAGTTTGGTTCTACCACCCTATGCAAAGACTATGGATTATGTAAAGACTGAAAACTCGACTGAAAATTGGAAACATTTGATATCTATGATGAGGACTAATCAACATAGATATTTCCCTATCTTACAATGTTTAACAATTGTCCGATATCTTCGTTGAGGAGTGAAGTGTTGTTTCCACTTCTTATACATTGAGAGATAGGATAGTTTCCGGTCTTTATATAATCCATAGTCTTTGACCCTATGTATTTCCAGAGTTATGGATGTGTTTGTACTTATCAATTTTGTATTCTGACTTTGCTTGTTGTTTATAACCAGCCCGAAATGGCTTAGGGCTTCAGCAATTACATTTGTAATTTACTAGTATCGATTCTGCTGAATTATATTAAGAACAAGGCCTGCAGCTTCGTATTATGAAAGGAAAATCATGTCATGGCATTCACTTAAAGCCTGGAAGAGTCACGTTTTTTCACAACCGCAGCCTATCATCTTTAAGTCACTTTTGTTTACCTGAAATCCTTTAATACATGACATAGTGGTGGAATCTCAGCAATGCTGATATGGACATCTACCCCAACATCAGACAGCTCATCCTGGTTGGATGCGTCTCTTCAATTCTCCAAAATTCATCAAAATCAGAGAGACCGTTTTATGGCTTCAGACATCCGAAGGCGCATCTCTTGTGCACCATCTCCGAGGAATGATTGGTAGACTGACAATCGTGGCAAAAAACAGTGGAAGATATGAAGACGTGTGAAATTTGGAAATCAAGGATATCTGTGATCAGCACAAAATATCAATGATAGCTCCTATCCTTCGAAGTAGAAATCATTCGATGTCTTTGTCGAGTACTTAAATGGGATCAGGACAAATAAGTTGCTTACAAAGTTTAACATACTAAAATAAGCAAGTTTTGAAATCTTTGAATACCGGTATGACACAGTATTTCATGATTGTCGTTAATTACACAGAAGCGTTCAGTTTTCCAACCGAAATTTTTTATTGAGCGGCTCATGAGGGCAAATCCGAGACGGCTCGTCTGTCAATCGATGTCGCTTGAGTGATATCTGATAGGTGAGACACCATAATCTACAAGCAACATTGTGGAAAAAGGAAAAGGATGCTTGCGGGGGATTTGAATTCAAGAATGGTTTTGCAGTTAGCATATAATTATTTTTAAGAAACTGAAGTTAGCAGTAGATCTGGCAGCAGATTTTTAGAAATAATTTTTTCAATCCGGATTTTCCACATGCCTGATGAAAAATGATCTAGGAATTTATTCATCACATCAGCTTTCAAAAATTCCTCTCGGATCAGGGCAAAATTTTAATCAAAATATTCACTGAGAGATTAACTGATGCTTTCATGATCATATTCACGATTTTGTTCATACCAAAAAACCACGGATTCCTTTTCCAAGACCCATTCGAGAATTTGTTCAACACACTTGGAGTCCCTCCCAGCCCTACAATACTCGCTACTATAGCATAAACATAAAAGAAATCAACGACATTGTCATTTTTTCACTTATTGCTACTTCCCGACGCCAAACAACACTTTGTTCATACCAAACAACCACGAATTCCCATTATAAGAATTATTCCAGAATTTGTTGGACTCATTCACAGCCCTGCAAGCCCTAGTTACTTCTTGTTCGTAGTCAGGAAGTGTCAGTAAGTGAAAAATGACAATGTCGTCTTGCAGGGCTGTAAGATAGTCCCAATGTGATGAACAAATTTTGGAATTGTTCTTGGAATTAGGAATGCGTGGTTGTTTGATGTGAACAAAATCGTAAATATGATCAGGAAAGCATCAGTTAATTTCTCCGTGCATTTTTTGATTAAAATTCAAAATTTTACTCATCAGAGAGGAACTTTTGAAAACTGATGTGATGAACAAATTATTTATAAAAATTCACTGCCAGATCTAGTGCATACTTCAGTGACTTTTATTTTCACATTTTTGTGTCAACGTGAGGCATGATGGGAAGGTATTAAAAAATGAAGTTTTCGAAATGCAATGAAAGTGAAGGAACAATCGACCCAATATCAGGCTTTCTTGACACTTCATTTTGATTTTCATATTTTGATGTACTTGTGTAGGGAAGCAACTCGCACTCAATGTAGAGATGCGTCGTGACTTACACACGCACATGTACATTGTACATTGATCGCACTTTTCTATTTTGTCAACCCCCTCCGCGCCGAAAAGCTGGATCCGCCCCTGACTAAGATGCGAGTCAATCTTTGACAGCATATATTTACTGTCCTTTTTAGTGTTATTGAAGTCTCTTCTAGCTAGGAAACAAGTTTTCTTCGAACAAAATTTCTCCAGCTAAAACATTAAGGAGACGAAGAAAAGGAGAAAGTCCGAAAACATGACCAAGCAAGACGAAGCAAGAAAAAGGTGCGTGTCGATACATAGGCTGCAACGCTTCTCAATACGTCAAGGGCCTATCGAGAGCGAGAACAACCATCTTAGGTAGAAGCTACTGATATCATGGATGTCCGGTTTCCCCGATACATTACATTCAATACTTAAATGACAATAACTGAAATCTTACACAGATATCGTCTGGTCACAACTATGACCTAAAGAGTTGCATTTACATAGACATGCACAGTTTTGCGAAGTCCATAGCTCGCCACATAGGCCTATTCTAATTCCTGATTCTTGTTATATTGAGTAATTGTTTTTGGAGCTGAAACAGGTGAGCCGTGGTAACATGGCCATCAGAAGAAAATTGCATCGGCTCAGTGTTGTAGCAGGATTTAGTGTGTTCTCACCTGAATGATGTTAGTTATCCTGTGTCCTAGCTCTAATTGGTCGAATTCCTTTTCAAATACCTTCATGAGATCGAATAAGTTGCGAATGTCATCTGGGTCAGTCACTTGTCTCTCGGTCAGTCTGGATGCTTTCACAGGGAAATAACTTCCAGCCTGCATAGCAGTCGGCTAGTCGCTCGCATTTCGTATTTTCGGGTAAATTCGAAGTTGAGTTGGTGTTCCCGAATAGCCGGCGATGGATTATTGCTATGTCCAAGATCAATTTGGTATCGAGATGAAAGCGGCAATGAAATACATGTGAGAGATGCGGCGGAACCTGGAGATTACGGGTATCTAGAAGAAGTCATCTCATGACGTATCATGGAATCTTGTGAGACATAGCATAGGCGCATTGTCCTGAAATCAATCATTTCAGTTCCCTTTCTTAAAATAGGCCCTACTACGTAATCTTCTACAGACATGATTTTTCGGGTCAAAGTATGTGGCTCCCTAGTTCCGAAAAATTATCCGATAAGTTCGCTGAGATTTTAATCGTTACTTCGAAAAATTCAGTGTGTATAACTCGGGGAAAATCAGGGAACTTTAAAATTTGGAGCAGTACAGATTAAATATATCTATCACTGATGACAAAATAAACAAAATTGCCTACTGTAAAACAAAAAAGTAGAAATTCCTTGTTTTTGATATAAGCATCACTTTTTATATCGTTTGAAGATTTGATCAATAAGTGCAAATTCGCAAGAAAAGTATGGTCATTGGTCAAGCATTTATAATTTCAATTTTGAACATTGTACGTCTGCTTCACTAATTTTCAGCAGTTTGTATAGACGAGGAGGCCAGTTTTGCTTTCATGTGCTTTCTTAGTTTGCTGCTGCGCTTTTCTCCAAAGCTGCGACCAGATCCACTCTGATGGGTGGGGAAAGCTGCTTTGAAAATGTCCTGACGGAATGTGCACACGCAGCCGAGGAAATCTGGATCCTTGGCATTAGGACGGATGCTTCGTTTTCTCATCCGACCCACGCCGTTGATGTGAGCTTGATCAGATTGATCGGACAGTGGGCGAGTTGCCTCTGGAGATTATTCAGCAGGTTCAGGACTCCCACGCCTTGCGCGTTTATAAATAGTAGTTGGCTGATTAGGAGTCTGATGACGGTCTGAAATCTGAGATGCTACGAAACTCACGTAAAATTCATCGCGGATAAATGGATGTTCATTGTTCACAGAAGGTATTGAACTGAAGACAGGGCGATGACAAGATACCTGAATTCTAGATTTCTTGGTCATGCTGATACATCTGAGATGCACAAAGCTCTTGAGGGATTGGTCGATGGCCTGGACAATTCTAAGCTCCTGCAGGTGGTAATGGATGGTCCAAATGTCGATATCGCAACTTTTGATAAGGCATCCACCTGTCACCGCTACCTAGCACCCGCACATTTGCTTCTTTTATCAACCTTTTCAATTCGCATTTTGATTAGTCTACATAGATAAGTCTACGCTACTTAACAACCAAAATAATTATCACCTAAAAAGTAAAATCCTACCTGACTAACGCTTTATTGCATTTCCAAATTCTACAGATGTTCCTTCTTCATCTGTGATTTCATATATATCACATGTAAGAGTATGGCAGTATATTTGGCATCAGGAGTTCGATTCTCCGCTCAAAGTGTTAAAGTGAGCCTGGGGGATGCTAATGCTGACCGTGCTAATATATGCTTTTCATTGCTAGTGTGTTCAAAGTAGTGAGATAATACAACACACTCGAAACTAAAGAAATATCTCATTGTTGAAATGCTTTTCTGTGGTTTTATCGATGTAGAAAGTGTCTGGGACTATCATAGCTTCATCACATCATTCATTGGAAAATTTAGTTGAATTTTGATTCAAATGGAGAACATCTTATCTCAGGATTTGGTAAGTGATGAACATTTATATCATGCGTCTTAATGAAAAGTACAGTGTACATGCAATGAAGGCTGAACTACGTTGCGTGACAGAAACATGCACTGATGTTTTAATAAAACTACAATTAAGACTGAACTGTGATGCGTGACAGAAATCACTTATCTAATCAATAGCCGTTGCTACATATTTAAGTCGATCTTGATCTCAAACAGATTTCTACATGTATGTGCCTTTTCTTGCATGAGCATATGAAGATACCGTTCATCCTTTTGCACAGGATCAACGTTTGTCTAAGTTTGGACATCGTAGAATTGCAAATTTTGCTGTCGTTTTGATATAAGCATGATGAAACACCAAGAAAAAATCGTAAATTGTTGAAATGATTCGTTGTGGACGTAGCATGCACAATGTTGTTAAAGAGTCAATGTTTGAATGTATCATGTAGGCTAGCTGATTGGAATTGGTGGACGCGTTGGTGTGAAGAAGCAACGTTGTAAGGATCTGGATGACCAAATTTCAGAAGACAAGTGATAGTCACAGATTGGGAGCTGATCATTCCAGCGAAGAGAAATCAGTTTCAGATAGTTTCACGTCTAGCAAAAGGCTGGAGATTTGCTGTTGGTATCAACTGTTTCTTTAGAGCAGCATATCAACGTCTGAAAGAAGCGGGATTTATATATTAGCCATCCTTATGCAAAGTTTCAAGTAGTGGAAATAGTTTCCATCCAAGATAGCCATGTCTTCCAAGTCAAATTCCACAAATGTGAAATTTTAATCATAAATCCTGTAAATGACTAGTCATATCACTTACTTTAACGTTTTCAAAGAATCAGTTCATCATCTTAATGCCTAACCAGTTTTACGGATCTCTGCAGCAGATCATCTAGCTGCTCACAGTCGAGTCGGCATTTGTATTCGAACTCCCATAGCACCGGAGTGGAGTCTTTCAACTCCGACACAAATACACTAACTTCCATAATTGGAGCAACACACAGCATGGATTAAATTTAAATCATTTGTAGATAATGCAGGAATGAAATTGAAGTTGAGACTTAAGTTAATCTAAATAAAGGCAATTGAATAGCAAAGTATGAATGCTGCTTGAAAAAATTGCACGAATCTAAACTGAAATATGAAAGTGTCCCGCCACTGATTTACTCAAATATTGCTAAACGAAAACAAGTTGTGAAGCCCCTGATATAACGAGTTAACAGTGGCTTACCGTAACTTCACAAAAAAAGAGAACCTGTTTATATTTATGATCGCTTCAGTTGTTTCGCAGATGGCCTAGGATTCAGTGTAGAGCACCACTTTTTACTGATTTAAGTCCTGCCTTGTCAGCTAAATTTGAAAAAAATCACAGTAGCGTTCATTCTATCTTTTGTAATTCTTGGAACTACCTTCATGACAGTTCCATCTTCTGTATCATTTATAACCGCCTGTTATGCAACATTCACTGAAATTTTGTGTGACTGTATTTCACATTTCAACCAACGATGGACTGAGCTTTGTGGAGATTATGGAGGGCGCATTCGACTTGCCAGCTTGCTTGCCTCCTTGAAGTAATATTTCTATGTTTGCTTGACTTCTTATGACTTATATTTTGGTTGCACTGAAATGCTAATTCCTATATTTTTGCTTATTTCTCTATGACTCGTCCTAGTGCTTATGTCTAAATTTCAAATGTCTAGTTATTGCTCTTCGAAGTAGTTTGCTTCTTGTCGCCTCCATAATAAGTTTGGTAAACAAATTGGAATTGTAATATGTTTTCAATGTGAATCTGTAAATAGGTTTGATTCTCTTGCAGATACCGCCAAATAGTAAAGTTGTTTTCGACACAAGTCGCTTTTTGTGGCGCGTTTGTAGATTATAACATGATGATATTGACGATTTCAACGTGCCTGGAATAAAATTCTAGGTCGCTTTCAGCAGCACAATCTGTGTGGAGTGGGTCATAGCTTCATGTGACTCCAGTTTCAAGTATTGTCAACACTAATAGATAGTGACACTACTCGAATAGCGGTGACACTTCTCATAGGTGCAGCAGTTTGCTGAAAATTCCCCTGCAATTGCGGTGACGTAAATGGCAAATATGGACTGCAAACACTATCTTGTCGATATAGTGCCGGACACTCGGCCATGAATGAAACTATTCCCAGAGCACTGGAAAATGCGGATTTTCGCCAATTATCGAACTAGTTTGGAATGGACAATGGCGATGAGAAGCGGCCAGATGGAGTCAGTGTCTGATGTGGAACGTAACATGCAGAGATATTCGCTCTCGAAAAGGACTGTATGAATCAGCCACCAGAGCTGGTTCCACAGCCTCATCATGAGAGAAATCAAACTCGTTCACGTTTTCCCATATAGCTGATCCTTTTCTTTTTCAACTAATCGTGGTGAAAACCTCGCTCGATGGCCTCATTGACGATGCATTTCTCCAGATCACCTTGCAGATGTCAACCATGCAGAGGGAATCTGTGTTGGTAATGCAGAAAAGGGCATAACTACTTTGAAAGCATTTTTACACTGTTTTGTCCTTGTTGCTCTAAATATATGTACACTGTAAATCGCTCAATACCAATTACATACGAAGGACGCATACCAACATATTTTTTTGGTATATTTCTGTATTTTCTTGGTATATATTTGTATGCTTTTCGTATGTTATTTCAAATGTGGCATGCTTTATACCAGCACAATGCTAAAAGAAAGCATCAATCATTTCCAAAGTATGTTGATTTAAGGCCTTTTTTAAATAAAGATCACACTAATGCTAGTACTGTTTTGTAAGTAGTGAGATAATGACATTCAACAGCAACATTTCCAATACTGAATTCGATTTTAATACACGTAAGTCTAAGGCATTTCATGACTAATCAATGAGTATTCAGCCATCAAACAATTATGCATTATGTAATTTTGAAATTAAGCATATTATCAATCCGAAATAAAAATTCATAGACGCAAAAGTAGTTATGTTTGAGATATATAAGTCAACATGGTTGCACGAATGACATCGTTTGAATGAATTGATGTTTATGTACTAGGTTCATAAAGTAGAGGTAACTTAACGTCCTCTTAATGTTGCTAGACAATTAGCAACGACGTCAATCTCGAGGAGCGTAAATTAAACAATAAATCTAATATACTTGAATAACCCACTATCAAAAAAATATTCACGACTGGTATCACTGAAAAATGTTATTTGACAGTAGTATGTAATATATACATATTTTTTGCTATGTCACTTAAAGCTGCTCATACGAAAGACATACCAATTTACATCGGGTCTCGTATATAAAACATACCAACAACTCGTATTTCAGTGTAAAACAGCCAATCTCAGATAGAATAGTTCACATCGTTATATATCAATCACATACGAAAGTAAGTGAGATGTGGTATGAAAAAGATACCAGATCTCTGTAAGCATACCAGAATCTCGTATCAGATGTTAGTTTCAAATTGTATGTAATTTTGGTATATGTTTGTATGTAATTTTCGTATCCAGCGATTTACAGTGTATATCATTGCTTAACTGTTCGAAAAAGCAGCGACCATTCTTTCATCGTCAATATGTCAAAAACTTTTTAAATCCGTAGGTGTTCTGGAAAGGAGGTTTGAAGTCGTTGCACCTACATGAATCCGGAAGTTGAAAGCTACAAAAGCATGTAGCTATCTCAAAATGCCACTCATTCCAGTATGATATTCACACTCTACATCGGAATCACATTTTGAAGCTTAAACAGATGTCAAACTTACCTCATTGATTTGGGTAATTGGTGAGACAATTACATACCCGGTAGCAGATAGTACAGGAGCATGCGGCTATCACATTGCGGAAAGCTCAATTTTGTTCATAAGTGTTGCCCTATCTCGTTAATAGACAACAAAACTCACTCTTCTTCCAGGAAAATATATTCTTTAGACCTCAACTTCATGTTTTGATACTCAACTTTCTATGTACTCATTCAATGCAATTCTTCATCGCGCTACATTAATTTGAATTATTCACTGGACTTATTCATTGAACATGAAAAAGTCGACGCTGTTGTTACAATCAACAATTCGCACCTTTCCGTTATTGGAAATAGATAATTACAAAATCATCATCAGCATTTTCATCAATATGAATGTAAATTCTGTCATGGTGTATAAACGAACTTTCAAAATTGAACAACTACAACACAACAATTACAACGCAAGTCTGGGTATGTGAGCATATAAGCATGTGCAAATTTGGTTTTATGCGACTACATATCATTTTTGTCGATTAATAATAATATTTGTCAAGAACCAAGTGCATGAAAATTGTAGTCACAACAAGTAGAAACTGACAAATGTCAAACCCATGACAGCCTAATGAATGAAACTTCAAAGAACAGTTTACTAAGAATGGATAAAGGTGTTCATGTTTACCATAGGTCCAAGCGCCTGAAATGTTAACCCTTGTCTTGACTTAAGTTTGATAACCTAACCCGCTGACCCTTCGTATGCTGTAAGTTGATTCCAATGACGAACGGAGTCAACAGTGAAAAACATCGGTCTGTGTTGGTGATGTACTGGCATCAGGAATTTAAATGGATTCCCACCCTCGACTTTTGAAAAGATGACATATCTTGATAATCATTAAATTTGAGGTTTTTCATATGTCTGTCTTTTGGTATTGAACATGTTAGAATTAAACTTGTGCTTCTCGGGAATGGACCTCCTTTGATCGGTATTTGGAAGTGCACGGTAGTAGAAACATAGAACGCTCGTGATTAGTTCGGATTGTAAACAAAAATTGGATTATAATTCTAAAATTGTTTCTTTCATATATTTAGTTACTTCTTATTAAAGTCCATCTAGACATTTTTATTGGTGGTAGGCAACAACAGCATGCGGGTGTCTAATTGTCATCAAAATCTGTCCCTAATTAATTCGCGTAAACATCTTTATTATCAATGTTGACTACGCAGAACATGTGTTACAAATCAACTGCTTCATCTGGTAATCTGGTTTCATCAGTTGCTAGGTTGCAGTAGGTGCAATATGGGTTTTGCAAGATCCAAGAGTAATTAATTATCAAAACCATAGTTCCTAAACATTCATTTAACATTATATATTTTGTCATTTTCCACATAAAATCGACAGCATTGGATATTATAACAGGAAGACCACGACCATTTCTATTGGTATTGGTGGCTTTTACAAAGTCTCAGTCCAACCAATAAGGTTGTTCATGCTATTGACAGGGCTGAGATATTTAAGATTAACGCGTGTCTAATTGGTGTATTAAAAATTCACAAATTGCTTCAAGTCTAGGCTAAATTAAGATCATCAAGTTAAATTTTTGGATTCCTATAGATGTCTAAGTAGAGATAATCAATCTGACTTTTGCAACCTGTCATATCCATTAACACCTTCCGCTAATTATTATTTCAGAACATAAATGGGTGAATTAAAGTCAAACTATCACTGAAAATATGTGAATAGCGGTGCTCCTGCTATAATTATTAGTGATAATTGTAAATGTCACATCACATACTTTCTTCTAGGCGGCTTGAGTTAATAGTCATTGTAGCACTCAGATGCGGCGAAAAACAAACCGGTGTGTGTCTATTTCAGCATAAAACAAGTCTAGTTGCTTAAAAAATTAATTATGTTTTCACTTCTATGATTCAATGACAAAATAGAACGCTAACTCATGGAATTTACGGTCGCTAACCCATTTGCCGCTGCAATTTTAACGGGCGCAATCATCTGCGAACAGCTGTAAAACACGTGGGTTATCATTTTAAAAATGAATTAAAGCTGCTCGGAGTCCCGAACAATTTCTGCCCACGTCGAGATAGGCGGTTTCAACACGATGACCCTTCTAGCCTTTATGAGTTATGAGAACGTCGCGAATCAAATATTCTTGTATGACATGTTTGAATCACTGGTGGCAAAATATCTTGCCTATCCCCCGCGATGGCTTCGCAGTCTCTCATTACTCCCATTAATATTTTTGGAGATTCCAGCGATTTTACTTTAATCATAACGTCGAAACGCGACCAGGTGGTTATTGTATGTTGATGACTGACTATTGTATTGTTGGTTTTTATTCTTTTCATAACTATACATTTTGTTAGCTTTTTGTGATTAAGGGACTGTTCCGACGCTGACCTCCAAGGAGTGGCATGTTGATTACTAGTGTCTATTTATATCTAAGTTCCTATTACATCGAGCTTGAAAAAACATTGACGCAATGGATCACTTGTTAAATGGCCTTGTGCGATCTTGTACACTTAAGGGTGAAGTCTAGCTCGCATAGCGCAATATCATGGACCCGGGGATGGTCCTCTCGGCATGCCTTACATCCCATAAAGACTTAGTGCTTAACACTTGAAGATGATCATATGTATGATGGACCAATAGGGATTAAGAACAGCCCCACCTCAGAGGTGCCAAGTGAGTCAACAAATGAACCAGTGTTGTCGTCTCCTCCCAACAGTTGGAAATGGAGTTCCTCTCCTGAACGCCTGTGCAATAGCCGCCGCTCCTCCGGTGCATAGAGGTTAAAGCGCGATTCTTCGGACCTGAAATGCTTGATCGACCATTTCTTATGCTCCCTAGTGCGATTCATTCTCGTTTTCTTCACATTCTTAGTGAGCAATGGCTTTAATCTTGACTCGTGGATAATATAGGCCTACCCCATGTCTAGGAGCATGAGTCACAACCTTCTTCGACCATGGAGACCATTGTTCGATGACCATCATCGCTTGTAGCTCTGTAGAAACCCATCGACGACTCTCTATAGGTCATCATTCTTAAGAAACAAAGAATCAGGAAAAATCTCAAAATATCAGTTGAAAAATGGGCATGGGTAAGACTTTATGCCACCAATGTATGTCACATCTGGAACCGAGTTTTTCCATCTTTCATCTACTTTTTTCACAGCCTGGAGATGGCGCATGATTCAATTGGTGATCATTTCAAGCAAAAACTGTAGTGTTATTGCGTTCCTTTTCTTGGCAAAATTAAACCACATTGCTGACGTTTTTCTGAATAAAATATATGAAACACAAAACTACCAGCAAAAGACCTTACAAAACCATATAGGCCTAATTTGTCGGTTTACAATTTTATACACTTATATTACATTAGGTGACATGCCACGCTCAATTGCGCGTAATTACACATGACCCTTAAAATCCGTGGCTATGCGTAACATTGCTGCAACATCTGTCGGCAGTCCTGTTATAAAGACTTTGCGTCTCATGTGTCTGCATGCATCAGAGGCCAAGCAATGTGATGGGACTTCAATTTCATGATCAGGGAAGACAGAACATGCTTAGCGGTTCATCCGTGGTTCAAGCGGCAGCGCAGACAACCGTAGACGACGCGCAAACTATAAACGCTCGCCCGGGCGTATTCATAAACATTCCCCATGTTTTAACAGCATCAGATCAAGTGATTTCTCACTCTTAGTGCAGCGCGTATGTACGCGGGTAGAAGAATAGAATGTCCTTAACCACGGATGTTTGGACTCCTCCGTAATTACGCGTGAATCACGTGCGGCATGTCACCTAGTGTAGCAGACGTTTGAAAATTTAGTGACTTTGAGAACATTTGTGCAATCGGAATACGTGGAGATCAATGTGTGACATAAATTCATTTTTATCTACATAATAAAATATGCACAAAAGATTAAATATCAAAAGCATTTGTGCAAATGATATAAAGTTAACATGGACACAGCCGAAATCAACCTCTTACTAAGCATAAGTTTTGGAACAGAAAGTATGTGCAGCAAATTATGATCCGATGTGGATTAAGATCCGATGTGTTCATTATGTACAAAATTTCAATTTATCACAACATCAAACAAGAATTATGCTCATTGCACAAGACATATGCAAATCCACTGTATCGACATTCTTTGTAGCATTGGAAATGGAATATTCATTATTTCAAGGAGAGGCTTCCCTAATTTATTGATATAGAAGACATATCTTCTTTTTAACGCTAGATATTCCGGCCTTCGAAGTAGGCATGCATCAGTTTTCTCAGCATATACTCGCGCATGCCACGAATCAACAGTTATTTGACAACACACTAGGACATACATGATCATTCATTGTGCATTCGAAACTGCAATATGTTGATCTGGTGCCTGCGAAATCAGGTTCCGTGAGATGGTTAGCTTCTCAACACGACAGCATGCGTACGTGTATGGCTTTCACTACTTTTTGGTTGAAGCTTTATCTGATTTCGTAGGATATTGGGTGCACTGTCTGAGACTGCCGCTGTGAGACTCATCTGTTCTTCATGGACGCTAACGTTGCAGCAGCATGCCTGAGTCAAATGATGATATAAGAGGTGTTGCGACCAAGCATAAATATTTTGATGAACTGTATGTGTGGCATTCTTATTGTTTGAACGAAAAATTGTTAATCCGAAATCATAAAGATCGATGCATAAAAATGTAGCGTTACATAAGAATTCCACACCTTTCCATTCTTGTATGTTTGTACGAACAGAAACCATGTCAGCATCATAAAATCCGGAGCTTAAGTTAGACGATTTAGACTACACTACAGTACATGTTCAAAGTATGACAGCTTCATTAAAATTTGACTACATGTACAATAATATCATATTCAGGAACATGTTGTAGAAACATTCCTCTCACGTACCGTTCCCCTGCTATGTAAGCAGATTAGTATAAAGCAGCCTGCTAATGTGTGTGACTGGAGTTCAAAAAAGAAATTTTTCTTATTGTTTTGAGAATTTCTCAGTATAGTGGTTTCCTGAGACATTTAATATACCTTTCGATTACAAAAACTATTGATGAAGGATTATAGCCTAGAGGAGGTCTATGGAGCTCTGGGGCCATAATTTTGAGACGGAATGCCTTCAGGTCACTTCTTATTAGGGTTGTTGTATATCCCGAAAAATCCTACCCCGGGAAATCGGGAAATCATTCAATCATTTCCCGGGATCCCGGGAAATAAATTAGTAAGGTTTATAAGCCGAAAACATTGATGATAGATTATCAACAATACTTTAGAATAACTAGATGGTAATATAACATGTAAATACATACAGTGGTGATAAAAAAATGGGACAGCTACATTTTCATCTTCATACATTTACAGCTTTTTATATTTATTGTATAGCAAGAAGGCATACATCATTTAAAAGCTAACTTTCCAAAGATTATAATGACTTATAAAACTTGGGTATTCATAAAAACATGCTCTGGACAGAGCTCCCGACAAGACGCAATAAATTATAAAAAAATTTAGGTGTCAAATTTTTTTAACAGAATTCTAGTTTGACCCCTCTTCTTTTAGCAGAAGTAACTTGATAAGATATTTGAACCTGATGTTACCGAGGTCATGACTACTTCGGTAAATATTTCGGTTAACTTCGATCACCTTAATGCAGTGAATGACAAAGATCTTATTACACGCATGGTTATGGTAACATTAAAAATTCTAGCTAGAATCCCTCACTCATTTTCCACCGGGTTAACTGTAGATTTCAAACTTAGTAAATTCCTGTTAATTCATAGAACATTTCAAGACTTCAGAATAAGCGTAAACAAGCGCAATGTTATTGAAACACAAACTATAATATATAGTCTTCCAATTACAGTTTGTTTATTGCTGAAACCGAAATTACACCTAATACAAAAGAGCGACATATCTACCCTGTTAGTACCTTTGCTGTAGCTAAATCACAAATATTATGTATTTCCCGGGAAATCCCGGCTTCGGGAAATGCCGGGAAACAACCCTACTTCTTATCATGTTCATGAACATTTATCTACGTGTATGAAGCTACACACATTTAGAAATCAGAAATCAGACGTTTATTAGCCATTAAGGCAAAACATTACACAAGATGATGATAAACTGAATAATGATAAAATGGTAAACATAAAATGGCTATGATGAAGCGGTCGTTCAAACTTTAGCGGAGAGGAGACATTCACGGCATATTCTGAAATTAAACTGAATAACACAAATTCTTTAATCTGATTCATGAAAGTATCATTGACTTGGATGCAACGATACAAGCAGAGTCAAATTCAGTACGACAGCATGACATTTCACAAAACAAGGAAAGGAAACCAATCTTCTCATAGTGTCAGCAAATACCAACATATTGGCCCACTTCATCCACATTGAACCACATTCTCGCATGCGTCGCTCATCAGAAGCATGACAGCATCACATACTCATGATACTCTCAAGATACGACTGTAGAAAGCCCTCATAATACCTATGGCCATCTACGCATGCGAGACATGGACACTGAAAAGTGAAGAGAAAAGAAAACTGGAGGTCTTCGAAATGAGGTGTCTACGTGCCATCTATAGAACCAGCATCTGAGACCGTATTCCGAACGAAACCATCAGACGGAACCTCCACATGAACACCACCATCGTAGATGTAATTCTGAAGAGAACACAAAGGTGGTTTGACCACGTAGAGAGAAGTCCATCAGATCACTATGTCTCAAGGGCATTCAGGCAGGAATTCTCCAACCCAAGACCTCTCCGAAGACCACCGAAAAGATGGAGGGATCAAATACGAATGGAAACGGGCCTTCCAATCAGCACCTTAGAACGCTTAGCGGGGAGATGGAGTCGTTGGAGTAGGCTGGTGGAGCAAGGGGCGATCGTAACCTAAGCAATTAAGTCATATCATGCCGAAAATTATGACTCCAGACTTGATGCCTTTCAGCTGATTATGGAAAACACAGAAAACATCATTTTTTGCCAAAAACTACAATCTTTGTACCATTGGATTAAGATGTGTTTTTCTTTAATCCTGTCTGCCAAGAAGATGAACTGACTAGAACTCGGCAGACGCGCAGATTCGGAGTAGGCATGCGATATACATTATTCAGTGAAAGTCTAATTTTCGGCCTCGTTCCTTGCCCAAGCTCCCTCTGGCTGCGGACTGCCATGAATGCGGTAAAGATCAAAGAGGAACAATGCCTCCATCACTACAGCAATGAAAATTGGAAAATATAGATCGGTGAAAATGACCGTCCTTGGCCTAAGATGGTATAGATTCAGCCTGTTAAGTGTTAAATGTATAATGGCTGCAGCAGATGCCACAAAAGTTATTTGGCAACAAAATAGGCTACATGAAATTACAGTGATACATACATAATACATAACAAAAGGAATTTGAAACAATTATGCGGTCAAATATTGATTAAATATTTAATCAATAATTTAATTATTTGATTAATATTTAATTAAAACTTTGATTGATTTTATTAAAACAAGAAAATATCAAATACTATCTAAAAACTTCACATGATTGGAAAAATGCTGGTGAGAGAGACACCGGCATCGGTAAGGGCTACCGGTAGGCCGGCATATACAGGTAAACCGGTATGCCAGCAGACTGATACATGAAATGCTACCGGCTCCACCACGGGTGTTACCAGGAGACTTCATGCTGATTAGATAATTCATCCATGACCACCCTTGGAAAGTTTAGCACTGAGCTAATATCTTTACAAGAAAAGAAGACCCTGAAAAAGTCATGCTGAAATTTCCGACCGGAGAACTGATCAAGTTACATAAAGGAAGTGAGCAGGCGAAGAAATGTGGCCTTCTTTATATGCGTAGAAAATGAGGCTGAAGCATTTTTCCGTTCAAAATGAGCCAGTGTAAAGCCGAAACCTACTGTTCACCACGCTTTCTGCATCGCGTCCCCATGTGGAGTACAGAAAACAAAATGTAAATCGTCTTTGTCGCAACAATATCTCCTATGTGATTTCAAGGGTATCGGTTAATACCTACTATGTGTCAAATTACAAACTTTTCAGGAGAAGGAAAACGCTGTCTGTAGATTACACCGATGAAGAATATATATATATATATATATATATATATAATAGTATAAAAGAAAATTCAGAAATGGATAAAAATATAGAATAAATTAAATCACACAGGTCATCAAGAAAAAAGCTTTGATTTCTTTCAGCGCTCGACCGGTTTCACTTGGTCACCTCCAAGCTTTTCAAGGGATATACTTATATAGGCTACACATACAAAGTAAGTGAAGTACATAAATATCATGGATGAAAATAAAATTGAAAATACCACAGACATCGTCAAGTGTAGGTGAAAATCATTGGTCACGATTAAGTGAAGGTCTTACAACACTAATGCACCATTTTTCTTTATTCTCCCTATAAGCTCGATCACAGTTAGGGGGCACCTTTAATATTGGGATTATGCTGAATGGAGGATCACTCTGTGAGCATGAAGAGATGTGCTTGCTTACAAAATAGCACCCTATAGTCTCTGTCCTTCATTTGTTGCCTGTGAACTCGAGTCCTGGATCTCAATGTGTCACCCGTCTGGCCAACATATAATTTATATGTATAATTTATATATAATTTCCTTTGACATTAAATTTATGACGTAATCCGCTCGTAATGATGTCATGTTTAGCGCAATAGCTATGTAGTTCAACGCTCTCTGTATTTTGTGACGTATTTTATTTGAGATTTCAGTTAATGAAAATGTTTCTGTTGAAGCAAACTTGCATATATAAATTTTATTGTGGATCTTATTGAATTCTTTGTTGTACCGCTGATGATGAGGCAATAAACTAGCCTTGAAACTAGTCCGGAAAAAAGTGATATATATAAATATAAATAAATATATAAATATATAAATATTAAAAGTATATATATATATATACTATAGTGATATATAATATATAAATAAATATATAAATATATAAATATTAAAAGTATATATATATATATATATATATATATATATATATATACCCAAAGTTAGGAGGAAAAACTCAGAACTCGGTACTCAGAGTTTCATGTTAACACAATCATCAGCCAAAGGCTTTGGCTGATGATTGTGTTAACATGAAACTCTGAGTACCGAGTTCTGAGTTTTTCCTCCTAACTTTGGACTTTGGGTATACGTTGCTCCTTTCACAGTTGAGCACTTTGACGGAAATTGATTCAATTCCTCGAAATTATATATATATATATATATATATATATATATATATACTATAGTATCAAGATACTAGTAAGAGAAGAAGGACTTTAGTAACTTTTGCTTTCCTTATCACAACGGTATTTGTCCAATTATGCATTTCGTCTACCTTGTCACTTTTCTTGTAACTTTTGATTATCATTTTCATTCAATAAACGCTTACTATCATTATTAAGATGTTTTCAAATACAAATTGAATCCAAGAAGTGGCTGCAATTGGGTGCAATTCATTTTATGAATGCACATGTGCGATATTGGTGCGACAACGACGATATGCTTCGAATTTTTCAGCAGTCGCTGAATGATGATCGCTATTGATCAATCTGTAGCCTATGGTACAGTCCAGTGCATGCAGATGGCCTAGCGCACCAGATATTGAAATACATGTGCATGCACACATCAACATATTTGAGATTATATTTAATGAACAACAAGTACCGTGCCTTTTGAGTTAAATTTCCATCTGATAATTGATAATGTACCATGTTTTTGAGCCAGACCCAATTGAGGCCGAAATGTTGAGAGATTTTTGTGAGCAAGATATAAAAGTACGCAAAGGTTCAAAATTTAGATGAAGATGGAAGGTGCTGATTAAATCGACATTGTCGAGAATTGAGAAACTTATACTACAGCGATCTGCTATCTTTCATTCCAAAACGCAAGATATCATTCTCATACTATGATGAAAATTATCCGAGCAGCCATTTATAATAGAATATAATGCTTACTAATTGAAGTTATTGATTAAAGTAGTCCTAATGAGGACTGATGGCGTTCTGCAATCCGCAAGTGTACAAATGAAATGCTACTGTAACCATTGGATTAATCAGTTCTTAAAAGAACTCAATGGAGCTTTCTCGTGGCAGCGAATTAAAGTTGATCAGCTTTGGCCCAATATCTGGTAAAAATGGAAATCTTGAGACTTGTAGCACTACTCATTCTTACCGTCAATCTACAAATACCATAGATTCCAAACACTGCCGCATACATGTTCAAAACAGACGTTTAATATACTGTACCGACTACAGATGCTGGCAGTGGAAATAGAATAGGACAATGTTCATCATAGGTTAAGGAAATTAAAAATGGATATTATAAAACAACAGGAGACCGATGGATAAAGATTGGAGAAGTGGAGATAAAACATGGAAATACAATAATGCTGCTACACTTATTACAAGTGAACTAATGCTACACTATATCTGACACTATACATGGTGGATAATGGTAATAGTGGATAGGTGGAAAGTAGATAATGGAGGCAAACAATAGAGCTACAATGACACTCTACTACACCGAAAGCAATCCAACTACACACTATACCTAAGAATACTCATGAAAAATACTATTTCTTCACTTGAATTTATTATCGCCAGTTTCTTAGTCCGTCTATAGTACTTCATGTAATCCCACATTTCTTCATTTTTTCTTCATTTGAAATACATCGACCACTACTTCAGCTACCGATTAAGGGATATAAAACATAATACTGCAGTCCGTCAGTCATCAGTCATGCATGTTAAATACATAAATGCACACGCTATAGCGAAAAAGCATTTTTGATAAGAGAATCGAAAAAAATTATCACTAGCTACTTGAACATCATCAATACTGTAACTTAATCAAAATACTGACTATAAACTTATGAAAGCATCCATTTTGAATGCTATCATAAATGAACTTTAATTTGATAGCATAAATAAAATATCAGCAAATACTCACCATATGGATCATAACAGACTCCAAATTGCAGGAGGCAACAAAATGTGAAAACAACAATCAGAAGTTTTCCTAACATTTTTAGTAATTATTCTGTATCGAAAGCAGCGCATTCTTAACTATTATAGCAGATTGATTATTCGCAGCTGATGATCGATTGTAACGGTTTATGCGTTTGTTCCCTTTGAAACTCAATTCATTTCGTCACACCAATTGAACTTCGAGCCTTTTCGTGATATCGAGTTTAATGATAAGGATGATGCAGCTGCTGAACGGTATATACTTTTCTGAGTGAAATGTGAATATGTAATATAGGCCTACATTTAATTGACATGATCTTTGTAAATCTTTGACATTCACAATATCCTGTACAAAAATCAAATATATTAGATGCATCATTGTGAGATGCTGCGATATACAGTGCCTGGACTTCACTACATCAAAAATTAATTTATTTATTCGAATTTAATAGAGAGGTCAAATGCATGAGACCTATCGATCTGACTTTTTGCAGTCCAACCTCTTAGCAGTGTCAAATAATGTCAGTAGCGATAACGTTCACATGATTTGATTGACAAGTGAAGTGGATGTCTGTAAGCATGTAGATATAGACGCTCACCTTCATTAGTAGAGGAAGAATATGATTCAAAGTCATTCAAATACATTGATTAAGTGATTCTTGAGCCATGTGGCCCAAAAGTAAGCAACATGGTTTTCAGAGTAGACTCGAGATCTTTGAAGATGAACGCGGCGAGTGAGTGGAAAACAATAGACCGTTGTTATGCTATTCAAATTCTCCATTCACTTATTTCCCCCGGAAAGTGAAAACCCTACATCAATTTTCCGGCCGGAAGAATATATTCTCCGATCGGTAGCAGTGTGCAAGTAAGTAAGTGTATATTTTTAAGAATAAAAATCATCAATACAAATACAAGTCGTAATTTAGACAGTAGGCTCAGGACAGTGAAGAGAAAAAAAATCACAACAATAATTGTAATATGTATAAAGTCACCTGAACACTATGTTTGCGTTAATTAGCGATGAAACATACGGAATGAAGGAGTTTTTTCGTTTTTTGGTTCTGCATGCAGGTAGATGGATTTGGCGAGTATGCTGCAGCCTCTCTGGCAAAAGTGGGTGAAGTATATGTGATGGTGAACTTTCAGAGACACGAAAAAGCTTACAGCTAATATTTTGCCGTCTATTCGGAAAAGAAAACTCATCACATCTGTTCACGGGGCAAGAATGAGACCTTGAAGACGAAATTATCCTGTGTGCGCGACGTTGTATACGTTTCAGACGGCTTTCATCATTTTTTGACAGCTTTACGAACACGGGGCAGGCATACAAATATACTTCTGATCGACATCTGGTAAATAACATGTAGATCTTCAATGGATGCATAGTTCCTGATCTTACGAATAGCATAGAATCGACGGCTTGCTCTTGAACACATGTTAACAACATGATCCCTCCAAGTCCACTGACTATTGAATAAAAGTCCGAGGGTAGGGGGAAGCTAAATGGCAGAACATCGTCATGGGGCGCGCGTTGTCATGACAACGACACTTAAACGATGGCGGCTTCCAATGGTTGTTAATAGGAAGACACCGGCAGCGTATCAGTGCACTTTGTCAATATCTACGGTTGATATCACTTTATAAGCATTCAATAGCAGTTACTTACGCAACTAATGCATGATTGCTTCATTATTGCATTTCACGGGTTAGAATGCTATGATGAAGCAATCTCATGCACGAGTTGCGTAGAGAATTTCATTTGCCGACGTGCTATGATGATCAAGGACAGATTGTGATTGACATGTCTATGATTATCAGGAATATTTGAATAGAAATTTAGCCTGACCCATAGAAGTAGATAATAGTACACTAGAATGGAAGTTTGATATCTTGTCTATGTACAATGATGGCACATGGAAAAATCTATGGTATACAGATGAGATTCGATCTAAAACATTATATCATAGTCAAACCATTTGCCAAGTTGGTTGTCGAAATTGTTGACAGCAAATCACAGGATCTTCATGAAGAGAATTGCAAGTGAGATGGTGGCATTGTTTTATGTGAAATAGCCTACTATTCCATGGATTTATATACTGCGTCTATTTATACGAGTCATTGACAACCATTATACAATTTTTCAACACTGGAAGACGATTTAAAATTTGGTTCTCAGAGTCATATTGAAAGTGGTCGCTGTACTGGTTGGAAGAATATCTTAAGAATTCACGGATAAAATTTCTAATTATTGGATAATTTCTCGGTCAAGCGGCTAAGAAACCTTTTGTTTTTCTGGAATAAGCAAACTGAAAGCTTCTTGACCTACAATCATTTCTCAGATAAATAGAATGTCGCTGGAACTCTTCAATTAATCATTGAATGACTTATGTGACATAATTTGATGATATATTGGCAGCTGATATTCGAATGCATGCAGAGATTTTGAAAATTGTTCAAATATAATGAACAGTGGCCCTTCAAAGTAAAAAAGTGTTCTAACATTTCTAAGCCTCTGATTTCAAGCTGGAGCAATGTATGTTCTGCAAATCGACATTACAAGTTACACATGTGTCTGATTATACTCTTGATAGATTATAGGAGCGATATTTCAAAATGATGAGCGTACAGAACGTTTTAAAGGATTTCCTTCTTTGTCATCTTGTCGCTGTAGTATTTTGCAAATTCATTATTGCTTTTGTGTGCATGATCTTTGGACAAGGACCAACAATCTAGATCACAAATTGGCTTGATATATATAAATGCCAATCAGAATACTTGGAAACCAGCTCGTACAATTTGCATTTTGCCCCAACTAAGTTCCCCCGGCGTGTGCCATAATTTTCATGCAATTTCCATTCTAGGACTTTCTATGGTATTGTTAATTTCTATGGCCTGACCAACATTGTAAATATCTATTCTCAGATCTAATACATACTCAGACTGTCAAATCTCGCCCTTAATGTTCATAGATTATGCTCCTTCCTGTGCATTGGAATAAATATCATTTCCCGCGCGGGCAGTTATCTGCTTTACACGTAAAATAAAGTGATAGGATATCCACATTATGCTCCCGGAGACAAATAAAGTAACTCACAAGAGATCGCCTTGCGCTAAAAATCTTATCAAATTAATGGAGCAGGCCGACCGACTGAAATTTCCATCAGCTGTTGTCCATTCCAGTTCCACTAACTTTAACAAAGCGAAAAGTCGGATTTCTATGGCTTCTGACTAATGAATGCTCAGACGTCGAGAGATCATATTGACATTCCGAGAGAAAAGTAAAGCAGAAATTCCCCAAACAGTTGATGGTCGTCTACATGCTAAAACTCTGCGTCGGTGTCCGACAACTTCTGTGATGTGGTCTTTCAATAGCGCAACAGAAATGCAAGCCGTGTGATCGAAGAATGAGTGATGTCAAGAATAGTGCTGTCTTTGTGGGCACGAACACGAACTCGACCCGACCATGATCGCGTTTCGTGTCGTGTTGAGCCTTGTCATTCGTGTTTTGACAATTAGAGCAGTGCTATACTTTCGTGTTGACAAGGATTCCCTCTAAATTCTGAATCGAGATAATTTGATAACTTAGCCTGTTCCAGTTCATTAAGAAAAATCTTGTCCACGAAGATAAAGGGTAAGTAAACAGCGTTCTGTTAATGTAGTTATACAGCTATGTCGGCTAAAGACCAATGCATGTACAGGATTTGCATACAACTGATCAATACTTGGCCGAACCGTGAGGATTATCCACCTCCTGTGCTAACCCTCAGTCTGGCGATGGGTCGAGTGCTCCGTCCAGTATACCAGAGCAGTGCAAGCCGTTGTTGCCATCCCAGCCACTTCCATTACAAGCGGGAGTGGATTTTCACCAGCGCGCTTTGTCACAGACAATAGACGGTGTCCTCATGAGTCCAGTGCAGATTGATAGGCAGCCCTTTGTTAAATCGCTTACCGGTTTAAAGTCCATTGTTTATCACTGACCTCTCAATTCGAATTCGAATTATTGTGTAGTTTCTTTCATCTGTTGTAGTCTCCACCACCATCATTGAGCTACTGTTTTCCATTAAATAATAGCGGCATATTTTAAATGAGCTGCTCATCAGACAAATTTCGTGCCTCTTTCATGTTAGATGTCGACACTTTAAGTTCAGTGTTCGTGTTTTGGCTGAAAAACTACGTGACGTGTTGAGGGTAAGTTTCCGACGACTGCACACCACAAGTCAATACTTTTCATGATAATCAATGCAATTATTTTTTTATTGCAATTGTTATAATTTGGTTTTTCAGAAGGCAATTTCGTTCTCTGGAAAAAATAGTTCACTAGAAAACCAAAATTTAAAAAACAAGTTCTAGAACCGCCATTTTGCAGAAACTCTATTCTGTAGAAGGCGCTAAGGCTAATTGGCATTATACTCGAAGCAGTTTTCAAAAGCTACCTTAAAACTGAAGTACATTTTTATATAGGGAAACATTGCTTGCGTTTAAAAATGCACTTTTTATACTCCGCTCGCATCTTAATATTTTCTTATTACGAAGAAGTCAGGCTTCGAATAAAATCGACATCATTCCCCTGGCCTTATTTCAAGCCTTTGCCTCAAATGTATCTTGTTGATCTGCGCTAAAGCTTTTTGCATATCTACCTTTACGTAACGTAGCGTTCCCTCTGTAATGTGCTTTTGCGCTTGCTAGTCTTACGCTTGGTATAAAGCTTTTTCTAAACACCATTAAATAATCGTGTAATAGCTATTTTCAGGTCGCATTTCGTATTCTGCTTCATATAGCAACGAGATAGGCCTATTCGTGTGTTTTAATCGAAATATTCCCGATAATGATGTTGTTGACTTGGGTGGCGGGTCAAACAGGTGATGCGTCAGCGCATTCGGGTCACGAGTAGGTGATCCGTTTCAATCTTTGATGGTTGAAATAGCCGTTGTAATTCGTTGATGTACTATGAACTATAGTACTTTGTTATAACTTTACCCTGTAAAGTCTTCGTCATAAATACTCTTCTTATGGACGTGCAGTAGACGTGTACATATGATGTAAATGATCGGATACATTTGAAGGCCGACCTGTTTGTGATCACGCGTGGCTCTGACCAGCTCCAAGAATTAGTTAAACTGGTGACAAACTGATCATTGATGTCCATTCTTTGCTATTTTTGATGATGAAAGGAAAGGCTAGATTCAATCAATTAATGGGTCACTTAAAGGTCACATTTCGAAAGTATTGTTTTTGACCTGCTGAGCACATACCGCGCACGTCTATGAAGTCGATAGCATGCTTCTTCATGGCGTCCATCGACAAGCGCATGATATGTTGTAAACGAGTGATTACGTCGAAAGGTAGCTGCTTGCAATAAGGTCAAATGTCAGCTGTCAGAAGCCCTCGAATATCTATAGGATATCGACTGATGCTTGTAGGCA
The DNA here is from genome assembly GCA_907163375.1 of Prostheceraeus crozeri. NCBI lineage: Eukaryota > Metazoa > Platyhelminthes > Polycladida > Euryleptidae > Prostheceraeus > Prostheceraeus crozeri. The sequence goes on along the minus strand of CAJQUW010011692.1, from coordinate 215,214 downwards.
TCATCAACAAATCAAGCGACGGCCATAGACGGAGCCGGAGGTGACGGTTCTTATGGCTGATGGCTTCCACCTCTTATGTATAACATACGGAATTTGACAAAACCCACGGAATTATTCACTTTATTCAAATGTAGCAACTTGCAGTTCTGCAGTGCTCTACCGTCGTCCATGTCAATGGGGTATTGCTTAGGAATCATGGCAATCTTCTAACACAGGTTTTCATTAGCAACTTTGGTTGTCTGTCGCTAGAAGCAGATATCTGCAGTCGAAAACAATGTAAAGTTGTTGTTTGCTGTGTGACGTTTGAGTACAACAATTCTACATGTCTATTGCTGCTAATTAAGGGACATTGTTGTGTTGATGATTTCTATGATTACTGCCAAAGGTACCCAATGCAATACCAAAAGTGACGTCCGTGATAAGAGGCATAGACTAATGGATATGCATTGTTGTACTCAAAACTCTCGAAGCAACCCGTAGCAAAATTAATTGCATTTGAATGTATTTGGATACATCTGAATGCATCTGACTCCACTTAGATGCATAACAGGATGCATCTCGATGAATACCGAAGCAATCGAATGCAGTCACCATTCAGCGGTGAATGACCAATAATCTTCACTACTGTAGCCTACAAAAGGTCTACATTTGTCTAAAACCAAAAGTTACAATGGACCCCATCATATGACATGCACATACTGCAATCTGACTATTTCTTGCAGATTCAATCTCATATCCTTATCCAAACATTGCAATTTTTGTAAAAATGAATCTCAGGATATAGGCTGCCTACATTACAGGGTGGCGGCCGAGGCCGGGGATCGCCCTTAAATTTTAGCGAAATAGTCAATTAGCCCTTAAATAGCCCGGGAATCGCCATTTCGTGACTTTTCTAAGGTCAATGAGCATAATTTCTTGATTTCAACTATACTATCACTACTATTATTAGTAAGCACACTATTTCTATTAAGTGTCTCCAAATCTTGATTGATGCAGTCAAGTATATATGTACAACATCTAAATGGAATATTCATGACAAAATAAATTTGCTTTATTTCCACAGATATCACTGTCAGTGATAACCTGGAGGCGATGGCTATGTCGCCTATACTGAAATCGCTAAAAGTTTTCTAAATAAGTGCAGTAATCGTTGCATTCTATAAAAGCAATTCCGTGGCTATTCACAATACCTTCAAGTCGTGTATGCAGTTGGGTTGACTATAATTCGTACATACAAGTATAAAGTCGCAATCAATCGACAGAGGTCGCAAAAATCGTTTTGATTTTCGTGTTTCACAATGTGCTTGCATGCAATTTCGTAACAGACTCGTAATATGACAAACTATGCAGCCTCTAAATACTTACTAAAAAAGTCATATCTAAAAGACCGTTTATCTTACGTTGTCAATTTCATTGGTTGAAAGACATTTTACAACAGCACAACTTTTTTAGTAGCAAAATATCTAGGGAATAATCGCCCAATAGGCTATTTATGTGCCTATATCCACACCAAGTTGAGGATGATATCAGTCCAAAATCATGCCTACAAAATTCTATTAACGCTGCCAATGACAGGAAGTTCATCAAAGTTTTCCTTGAAATCATGACAGGAAGCCCACCCAAACCAATAGGGATGTACAGACCACGTCTGCTTCCAAAAATCGGTGTCTGTAAGGAGTCATTCTCCGAAGCTCAATGCCGGAGCTTCTGCTAGCGACAAGTATTTTGCTCTCTGTTCCGGTCCAGACTATATCAGAAACGCGAAGCACAATTCAATGAATATTATTTTATGCAACTTATCAAGTAGGCTAAATTTTGCTAGCCTTTCCCACATGCTTAGCAAGAAGGACAAGTTATCTCAGACTTGTTCTGCCGATTAACCGCAACATACACGCATGCATGTCACACAAAGTGCACCACATTACTGACCGACGGTCAAGGAAAATATTTCAAGAATGCGGGATTGACAAGATAGCCCATTGAAAATTTAATGACATTATTGAGCCTATAATAATCAGAGCCATTAAAGAATGAACTTAATTAGACCTACACATTCCATCACGCATTTAGCCGTTTAATTTTTTAAGCGATCACAGATTATCAGGCCTTTATTTAGTGGCTTGTAACCCGTGATCTATCTATGAGATCTGATTGATTTTCCAACGATAGAAGGACATTTTTCGTATTTTCGAATGATCAAAAAAATGTGCATAATATTTGATTTTCTTCAACTGATTCATGTAATTTTGCAACTTTTTTCATATATTTCTTGCTTTTAGACAATTTTTCAGACTTCAACTTTCAAACATGCAAGGCTGAAGTAGCTAGCTGACTTTTCAGACGTGATATTTTCAAAAACTGTGCACTCTCAATTAATTAGCAAGTAATTTTGAGATTTTGTTATCGGCACGTTTTGAATAATATTTCGATAAACACCAATTACAAGAATCTGACAGAATTAACTATACAATGTGAAGAAGAAGCAAGTTGAATAATTTGATGACGAATAATGTAAAGTCACAAATTGAGTCAAATTAAACCAGATGAATAAACTTCTGTCATGGTTTAATCCGATGGTGATGTCTTCAATACGGAGGTAGCATCACTGCGTTGCACTGTCATTGCTGTCCTTTGAATCAAGAAATATCGAGAACTTGATTCTGCTGTGTTATACCTGATTTTGCTGGAAACATCAGACACAAACTTTATAACTGACGGTTACCATGCGTCCTTTGTTTCTACGCAAACTGATACAAAGAGGTAATGCGAAGGAATTCTTCTGGCCATCACGGTCCTCGTCTGTTGTGGCAGTTTTTCTGGTTTCTCTTGTTGATATTTCTTGCTAACTTGGTGTCATCGTGCTATTGCATTAACATGTGCATTTTGATATCATGGTTTCCATCATGGTTGTTGCTTCTCATTCGTTGCTTCAAATTGACGTGCTTGAAAATTTCAGTCTGATAAATCCACTAAATACAACTTTCTAGAATTTCATGAATCAGATGATGACAATGAAGTATTTTTGATCGTAGTAAAGTTCAAGAAATAAAGGGTGGGTTGCTCGACTCGTTTGTAACTGTACTTTCGACGTAAATTTGCTCCTGACTGAAAATCATGTTGCTCGACCTGGTCATAGTTTACTACAAGCTTTGCTACCAGCTTTGCGATCGGCTTTTTACAATGCAGATTTTGCGACCAGCTTTACGACTGACTTTGCTATCGACGTGTTTCTCAACACTGATAGTAGCTGCGGTGACGTCAAGCGCTTGCTACCGATCGGAGTTATAACAATAGAATTGACTGCTACTGGAAATTCCAGTAGCAAATCAATTCAATTATAAGAAACTCGACTGCTCGCATTGACCATGGATGTCTTCGATGATTTGGACGTCTACGACATTGTCTGCGAGCAGCGACGACGAACCCTTCCAAGTCGAGTTAATCCTCAATTGTTTTACAGCGATGAAGAATCTAGAAACTGTTATAGAATGACCAAGAGGTTGTTTTTAAAATTTGAGGATCTCATGGCATCGTATATAGAAGAAAGGAAGAAGACTTGGGATCTGTCGAGACACAGTATTCGGGCTGTTTTATCAGATTTTCACAATGTGTATAAGGGTGCGGTTTGCAAATTAATCCATCAAACAACAATCACGATTTGTAATCTTCGAGGTCAAATGATTATACGGTTTTGAAAATTCAGTTCTAAAATTTGAACTGGATTATAATCTGTCGCCAGGTGTCTTACTAGGTGATAATGGTTATCCCTGCCGAAGATATATATTAACACCACTACTGAATCCTGTCACACGTCGACAGAAGCGGTACAAGTCACGCAAAAGAACCGGAATCATTGTTGAAAGATTATTTGGTGTTTTAAAGCGCTGATTTCTTTGTTTGCATGTCGGTATGCAATTTCGTCCAGTTAGATGCTGTCGTGTCATAATTGTAGCATCTATTCTGCATAATTACCAACAGAGACGAGCAAAATGACTCTGACAACGAAGACACTGATGTTGAATTAGAATCGACGACTTAGAGTATTTCTGACGTCAGTGGCAGCCTTATTCGACAAAATTTTATTGATAGGCATTTTTAGATGCTTCGATGTATTGTTACTGGTAGTAGCGCATCGTTTCTTTCAATCTAAACATTGAATTGAAAATATATCATTTTCGATAGAATGACTTTTTATTCAGATTTTTTCAGGTTAATGAGAAATACGCAGAAAAGGGCAAATAACACTTTTCGAAAATGTTCGAAATCAAGATATGCCTGGTAAACGAATCCTTTTAAATCCACTGATATGGCAAGAAAGATTTCCATCGATATGAAATCATTTAGATCCCATCTGTAGTCCACGAGCTAGGTCACTGAGGAAAGGTATATGTTTATAGCCTGAAGGGCCACCACTCACAGAATTCACAAATTTTGAAAAATGAGTGCGGTAGAGTGAAATATCGTTCATTATCTAGCACAATTGGTCGCAAAGTTCAAGGAATAAATGTCTCAAATTTAGTGATTAAAATAAACTGAGTGTCCGGATAATTTTTGATCGGTGTAATTGGAATAACATATCTGGTCAGTATAAAAAATAGCGCGAAAATTCGATGAAGCAGTCCGGGAATCACCCGGAAAAAGATTTCCGGAAGCTAGAAATCTGGCCGCCACCCTGTATATATAAATATACATTCATCGAAAGTTCATTCTGCAAGTAAAGCGTATGAAACTTAATCTCAAAATTTCGGATGTAGTGGCACACTTCTTCGACATGGACCAAGATGAAACAAAAGTCATATTGCTGGATGATTGCGCCACGTTTCCGCAGTCATGCAAATTTTGTAGTAAAATCATGGATCAGTACTGGCCTATTGGTTAGAGCATTGACTTAACGATTAATAAATTTATAAACTAGTATTTAAATATAACGGCAAGGCGATCGGGAAGATAAGATGTATGAGTCTATTTGGAGTCTATTTGGAATATTCATCCTTAGCTCATCCTTTAGGACAAATTTCCCTTACTTAAACATTAAGAAGCATCGGATGAGCATGTAGCATGCACTTTTGTAGGAATAATATGATTTATGAGGCATCATATTCATATTCTATATTGTCAAGTTTTAGATGACATACAGAAAGATAAGTTCTATGTATTTAACATTTGTACAATGTCTTTTAATTGTTTGGTCTTTTCTATGTAACCCAATTCACGTTTATTTTGCATCTCCAATGTCATCGGTTCTGCCATCATACATTCATCTGTTAGGTGAAGTTCCTATGCATAGTAGTGAATAATGAATCTAACACTGGTCAGTAACATTTATTGTTACTAATTTTATTCAAATAGTTAAATTTAGTTGAAATAGCCTTGTAGCCTTGCGATGATCTTAGTAGCATTTACGTTTTCGCATGCTTTTCGGATCTCAAGATATTTTCGTGATGCCAACGTTTTTTACTTGGCTTTTAAGATATGAAACGGATGAAATATCTGCACGTCGAATCAAGTTGTAATACGGCAAACAAGCAGCTGGAGAGTTCCTTTTCTAGTTTCGCCTGTTTTTTCCACAAGTGATATGACAGTTAAGATAATTTAGTTGTAGGAATGCCTATTTCAGTCCCTCGACAATTTGAGAAATGAAATACTCGCTAGCGTCAGGTTTGTGTTTGCAACTTTGTATAGCTCTAAAGAATTGGACTCGACGTACGTCCATATACAGGGTCAGTTGAACTTATTTCAGTTTGGTTTTATATTCTTGCATATATCGAAATTTTCGATGGAGACTCATTGGACTACATTGAGCTTCTCGCATTGACTTATTGACTTCAATCTCACTTGATATGTAACATATTTGTTGGAGAATGACGTTTGAGAAGACCAACAATTTTAGGAATATTATACACATAATCATATATACAATTCAAGGAAAAGACAGTTATTGTCGCCAAAAGTACAATTTCAATGAAGTCCCTAATTTCACAATCTGAGTCTTCCTAAGATTGAAATATCGCAGAATCTCAGCTTATGACGGTCACATCATGACATCGCATGTTTTATTGAAGGTAGTTCTTGTGAATAGTCGCATTAACAGACTTGAAGATGCGAACATGAGGTTACACAATTACGCAGTTGAGATATCAAGAGTGATAAGATTTCTCATCCTCGATTTATCTCATAATCGGAAGACACGTGGGCGACAAATTGTGCTATGCCTTCGTAAATTTATTGCGAAATCGAAATTGAACTGCGCAACAGAATCAAATAGGTAAATAATTTCAAGTCCGCAATAGAAGATCCACTTCCGAGTGTCAAACTTACACATATGTCGCACCTGCACATGATTTTCAAATGATGTTCGATAATTACTGGGTATTTTGAAACGAATATAGAATTGAATGGATGGGAATATGCGCCTTTATTCCACGCTCACTCTTTAATGTTTCGAGCAACAGGAATCCAGGTATTTCAGAAGCAGCAGCTGATTGAATGATTCAGGTCAGATCACATTTTGAAGTTGTGGTAAAATAAGCGGAAAATTACTTTCCTCAGTCCAATGTATGATCAATGTATGAGAAGTTCTTGAGCGCGAAAAAATCCTATTATTCAAGCTGAAGCTCAGCTTACAATTAAAATGCACATACATGTGCTTGTACAATTGCATGTGGACGTTATTTTGGAAATTCCATAGGATAGTTATCAAACAAATTGATTTGTACAAAAATCACTTTACTAAATGAGTTATATATTCCATAGAAATATATTGTTTTTCTAAAGTGGACTAGAATGGACTCAAGGTCGCGGCGCATCCTGGGTAGCTAATTTGGGGCATGAATCACCAATGAAAAGCTTAGACTTGCACATATGACTGATCATAACCCAATGTGCATCTAAGTGTATCTAAGTGAAAATGCGTGAGATTTTTGTGCCACTACTATGCATTGCATGAAGCTTTACTTCCATTCTAGAGGTTTTATTATCATTGATTTATTTGATGCATTCAGATGCAATTCAAATTCAGCAATTAAAAAAGAAACGCAGCGTCTTATTGTATGTCAGCAAATATATCATGCAATTACATCATCAGAAAAGATGTGTATTCTGCACGCTGTGCACGAAGGACGCTAGTAGACCGAGATGAGGGACCAACTGGTTCACTTTGTGTTTCAGTCTGCTTAGCAAAGCCGTTCAACTGCGTGTCTATCCGAGGTCTGGGGCGTTAATTTCGAAGGAGTTCATCTTTCCATGTAAAGGCTTCTAAGTCAGCCGAGATTCAGGGGCCACAAATGGGTCTCACCCTCCTATATTTCCCAAATCAGAAATTACAAAGACTTACATCAATGGTGCTCAGAAAGCGCTAACGATTTGAGAAAACTGAGTCTATGACACGCAGTAACTTTCACAAATGGAGAGACAGGAATGTTCTGAGTTATACAAGGACTAAAAACACTGCCGCAACGAAGATTCCATGCCGGCGAAGTTAATTGCTACAACGACAGTCGTGACGTCACCCTAGGAATTCTTGAGCGCGCCGGGCGAAAGAGGAAGAACGCCGATGCGGATGATGTGCGGGAGTTGGAAGCTAAGAAGAAAACAATGGAGGAAGTTGTTGGAGTCCACTAGTGGAGCTGGCAACGCACAGGCGGGCCGGGAGGACAGAGCAAGAGATGAATTTTGCTCTGCTCTCTGATGAGTAATCAGTGGAGGACAAAAGCTAGAGATTCGAAGAAACAAATCACCGCACTCGAAAAAGAAATTGAGAAAAAGTGCATGAATCTCTTATCTTCGACTGAAAACCTGTGATGACTTATTCAAATTTTTAGCAATATGTAATTTATTGGCAAACATACACATTTTCGCTCCTGAGCTGCATGTTTGCCAATTCATGATAATTCCTAACTATTGTTTTTGATGCGCATTTAATATCCAATAATGTCAGGCTCTACAAGGTCTCAAACGTGCACATTCACAAGCAGAGTTGGAAGTGGGTCAACGAAACTTGACCCATGACCCACCTGACTCACGGTATATATGACCCAAGACCCACCTGACCCACCGACTTTTCACGTAAACATGACCCATGACCCACCTGACCCACCTAACCCACATGCTGCAAGGGTGAATGATGTGCGTGCAATTTCCTTTTCTGGTATCATATTTAGTTTCATTTTCATTCGGGATTCTATGTCTATCTAGGTAGAGGCCTCGTAGTATCAAAATTATTTTTGAGATTTGTTATGAAGATTCAAGTGTATCAGATCACTTATCACATGATAAAAGACATGCAACCTCATCAAAATTATCTTATAATCAAAGTTCATGTACAACAAATGCCTAAAGTTCTAATAAAATGTAAACTTTTCTGTTTCTTTTTATAATTATTGACTATCCTTTTTAGTGCCGCCTCTTTAACTCGTAGAGAGAGTTTTTGTTAAGTTGAGGGCCCTACAGACTAAATTTCTTAATCAAATGAAGCTAGAAAATAAGATTGCAGTAGGCCTAAATCATTTATTCATGCATTTATTATTTTAGATGCTGCATATGTGAAAATTATCCAACAAAAAAATCGTCCAACTAATATTTTGTTGCTTCTGATGGCAATTGATTCAAGTTCCATTAACTTCCGCTAATGCTAGATTTCAGTAGAAAGTTGCATATTTGATGTAAGAATGATATTCATTGAATAGCAAATGGAGTAAGCATGCACAACGTGTGAATATTATTATAATAGTATCAGAATTCAAGCTTACATTATATATAGATGAACTGATATATGCACGAGTACGTCGTGATAACAACCACTAGTGACATCATGTAAACATTCCTATTTTTATTGATACCAAATCAAAATATCAAAGCGAAACTTTTTATTGATACGAAGTGACAAAAAATATCTCCTCACAGACCTCTGCCGTAATAAGTCTGTATGAAAGGGATAAGTCTATATCAATGACCATCGCATGAATTATCGTACGTATTTTCAGATTATCATGTATCGAATGAGCAATGAGATGCATGGAATATGTATGATGCGAAAGTAGATTGAACGGCTAAATAATTTAGAAGTGAAGCATGTATATTATCAAGATCTTTTGATCAATTGCATATTTCGAAAATATTTAGTCTCTGATCAATCTTTACCGGAGATTTATCATTCTAATCTCCACCAGAGGATATTTTCTACGAAAGACCAACAAAATCAAACGAAATAAACAAAACGAAGGTCAGCTGGCATTGCAAGAAAATTTCAAGATGAATAGAACCTCTGAATACTTGACTTCTTCAGCAGCTGTACCTCTGAAATGAAGGTCACACATCATTGCGATTCGTCAGACATAGCGACAGAGAATCGAGCAGACACAATTGTACTCAAACAACTTCTCTCCAACCAATATCTCTCAGTACACAGCAGCAATTGTTTTCGAGCCTTTAATTTGTGTGAATTCCGCCCCCTTTCCAAACTGTATGATGCGTGTGAAATATATACACATATTTTCACAGTGTGCATCCATCACCTCTTTCAGTGACACTGACTCAATCATTTTTCATGAATGATAAGAATACGAAAAATGAAGTTTACTGTATTTGAGATTGTCAAATCTATCATGTGTCAAACTGGTTGGAAGTGGATTAGCGAAGTCTGACCCACGGCATATGTGACCCACGACCCACCTGACCCACCAACCTTTCGGAAAAACATGACCCACGACCCACTTCCAACTCTGTTCACAAGAAGACATTTTTCTACGCAAAATAACGATATTTTCCATTTTGTGCACGTTTAATTTTCTAGTTATCCCGGGAATTTTGTAGAAAAGCCCAGGAATCGCCCAGGAATTCAGTTACCGACATCTGGCCGACATCCTGCTATAATCTCTGAATCAATGCATCAATGACCTGTTGGCGCTAATTGAAGAGGAAACGGCACATAGCGGTAATACAACAAAGAAGGGTGAGCCGAAATAATTAAACCCAAAGATGGCTGCATGGATTCATCTCCTCAAAGGTAAGTTTTCATTGTATGCGTCCATTATTGCGACGAATCTCTTGTGACTAAGATGTCGCAAATAGCTTATGTCTAGAGCTTATGTCTAACTTATGTTAGAACTAAACCTTTAATCATACTGAATGAAGGGAAGGGCTTTTACACATCAAATAACAAATTAAATTTATAATTAATCAATATTTTGCTTAATTAATCTATATTTTGCTGATACAAAATAGAATGAAGAAACCTTGGACTGAGGCATAGAATAAATTTGTGTCCGCGCGAGGCCCTGTCGCCATCGTCAACAAGATTCTTCGTTTGATTCTGATATGATCGGGTTATTTTGTTATTTTTTTATGATATCAGACTTGGAGCAAATAAGCTTTTACTCGGTAAGTTGCAAGTAGAAAGACTTCCACTATTTTCTCAAAAGAATGAATCTCAAAGAAATGCACCTCAAACACTATTGCAATTATATTTCAAATCAATGTCTGTTCATATCTCGAAAATTCTGTTCATTACTTCATAGGAGATTTCTTCCAAACGAAAGCGAGAATCTGTCAACAAAATTATTCATGCACAAGTAGGACTCGAAAAGCATACTTTAATACCAAAATATGATTTTATTTTATCATTTTCAGGTTTTGAATTTTAGCTACCTATTAAATGAATCTTAATGAGCCTTAAAGTCTGTTTTAGTGTATGAAATAGACTATAGATAACCATTAGCAAGTTTTTTATGTGCGTCGTGATAATTGCATTACGCTCATGCAAATATCTATTTGCGATAACAATTCAATGTTTTGGTGGTGGTCACCTTCGCACATCCGCCTCCTTATCCACCCCCACGGACAGAGGATTGGAGCTCATGGGATTAATTGTAGCACTATCTTTTCTCGCAGTAAATAAAACATGCAGCAGCTATCAACAAATAGTATTTACTGCTGGTTTTCAAACTTCCGAGGTCGGTCGGCTTTGTATGTATCTCTTCAGAACACTGCGGTGTACCTGTATGCAATTAAAACCCATTTCTTTTGGGATACTTTATTATATATACTTTATGTGTTAATATTGTTCTGTAAATGTACAGTGATATGTGTACTGTACATGTGCATTCACGCAATGCATGTATATTGAAATTAAGCAAGAAATGCGCGTATAACGGATGTTTTCATTCATTTATTGTATTCTAGAAAAAGTTAAATGTATATCATTAAGATGGATTAGAAAAATTCATTAAAATTAGACGGATTAGATGAATTCATTACAGACCTACAGTGTACACAAAGATTGTGGAGTGCCAGTTTATTTCGGCTGGATATAGAAATATGTCCTCAGACAATAACTTCAGCACGAATTTCCTTTACAGCCGTATCGATGATGGGTGTGACCCTGCATTTGTTTGTCCTGGCCTTGCCTTGCCTTAGGACAAATAATGATAGATTGCAGAGTGTCAGTTTTTTTAAAGTAATAAAACACTTCATTTGAATACACCTATAATCAAAGTTTGAAATAGAAAAGCATTCTACACAGCGAGAGTAAATCTGTTAGATTCTACTGCAAACATCACTACTAACAAGAATTCGAATTCTACAAGAGGTCTTGTGAATTACAATTCCCTGGACATTCTGAAAGTTTCTTTCATTAAAAAACGAATACAAAAGAATTGAAAATCGCTGCTTATGAAACAACAAAGTTATATTCAAGTGCTTCATCGTATAATCCAACTAAATGCTTCAGAAATCTTAAAAAGACAACGAAGTAAATGAAATATGAATAGAAGAGCATATCTAAATTCAAAATTCTCTTAAGCTTTTGACGAAATTTTTCGTCAAGCAAAACGATTGTTTGAATTAGAAGATCTTGATACACGACTTCAGTGATGAAGGTAATCTCCATAAAAAAGAATAAACAGAAAATTAAGAAGAGCGTTGTGAGCAGCAATTTTCTTTACCTTGTAGCCTATTCACTGCTAGTGAATGAGATTCTTAGAATGTCCAGGCATGCTGGACTAGTAATTCACAGGTCTGCTTTTAGAATTCGAACACCGTTTGCCGTTAGTGGTGATTTTTACGGAATAATCTAACAGGCGTCGGTCATTCTCGCTTTCTGTTATGTAGTACTCAAACTACACTTATATGCTTTCACAGATATGTAGCTTGCAGACACTTTACACCTTGGTGGACCTTTGCATCCTATTTTGTCTTGTCGACATGGTCTTCGATATTTTCGACAACACGGAGCAGAGATGATTGAGGCCCACTTCTTTCATTTTCAGAGAATTTTATGGTTCCCATCAATGTGCCAATTAGTGCAAGAATATCATTTTGCTTTTATTTTTATAAACACCATTATGTAGAAATAGAAGAAAGAATATGTGAAGAATATGTAAGAATTATGTGAACAATTACGTAGAAAATGCAGACCTGCAAAGTTACCTGTTTCACCGAAATTTCCATAATCTGAACTGGCAGTCGATTTAGGTGCGATTCAGGTGCAGTCAGGGTGCTTGCAATGGACTGTGAAAGGGCTTTCGATCGCCTTCCTCATTCGATCATATTGACAACTGCAATCACTCAAGGCCTTCCTAAACAAGCAATCAGGTGGTTATAAAGTTATTTATCTGAAAGACAACAATGTATCCATCTGTCTTCATCTCTTTCTGCGTGGTCCACTCTACCCAGTGGAGTGCCACAAGGTAGTGTCTTGGGGCCCCTACTTTTCTGTTTGGCGTCCTCTGCCCTTAAACCTGCTCATCACAATTCATACATGATCAAGTATGTTGACGATGTTACGGTCCTACACTTCGTTCGACGGCAAAAAGATGACCGACTTCAATCAGAAATTGACATTGGTCGTCTAGCATTGGACTAACTCTGAACAGTTCCAAATGCACGATTACAGATTGTGTGACAAAACGAACACTATCATTTCATACACCGATGCTAAATCACAACGAAATCTCACATTCCGACGGAGTAAAGTTGCTTGGTGTCCTATTTGCCTCAGATTTTCGTTGGAACTGTCACTTCAACTATGCGACTAAGAAGGCCAACCAAAGTTTGTTCATCATCAGAAATCTGAAACGCTCTGGTTGTAACCATTCAATTATATGTCATGTATACAATTCCCTAATTCGAACTATTATGCTCTACTCTCATCCTGCTATCTGCCCCTCTCTATCTACACGAGCAATATGAAAAGTAGAGAGAAGAGCCATACGCATTATACACGTGACTTCGATGTGTTCTCTACAAACAGAAGCCGATCGACGGTGTCAATCCCTTTTTCTCAAGATCCAAAGGGAATGTAGTCATCCTCTAAGAGTCTTGTTCCAAAGGAGACAACCCACTCGGCGCAATCCGCTAACTCTTCGCCCGCCGCAGTCGCGCACTCGGAGATTATCAAAATTGTTCATCAAGTTTTGCACGTGATGTAACAGCTCATTCTATGCATTGTAATCAACTATTTCTGTGTTACGCTCTTGCCGCAATTCGCAAGACGAATAAAGTCTCTATTATTATTATTATTATTTAGTATATACGAATACATTTCCCGGTGCGTACTGTCGGTATTTTATAGTTAAGTTCAATTTCCTCATTTCAGTAATGGGTTCCGAGAAAATTTCCGACCGTGTCGCCAAGTGTGATCAAGATTGTGATAAGATATAGATTGAACTCCTTACGAAAGTCATGTGGTAGCTGTTGTAGCAAAATCTCTAACATTTCCCTTTAATATAGCCTGCTGATTGGAATAACCGATATTTTGATTTTTCGGCAACTGGCACCAGTAGGTAGGGCTGAATTAACTGAACTAATTATCCGGATTACTGCATCTGGATACATTATTTTGGGCATGCATCTGGTTTATAGATGCATCCTAGAATTCATCTTAGGATGCATCCTGGAATGTACCCTAATACATTATTTTGGGCATGCATTTGACATGTAGATGCATCCCAGAATGCATCTGGATGAATCATTTTGGACATTCTTGGATGCATCCCCCTCCAATGCATGCCCAAAATACTGCATCCTGCTCAATGCATCTGAGATGCAATTCCTATTGCTACGGGAATCTCGTCCACCAACTCGAACTCGATATCTGTGTTCATACTTCGATGCAACAATCGGTATTTGAGCAATGATAAAACCAGCATTACCGTCATAACAGGTTATCAAATGAAAACACGAACAATTATCTACGACATATTGTTTCATTGACAGCAGAGGCCTGTCTCAGTATATTGAATATACAAAGAGAATGAAAATTAAAGTCAATAGCAGACACCAACAGCCTTAATTCCGCGACCGAACTCGCCCGACCTAGGAATCGAACCGAAGTGCGCGGTGAAGACGAGCTCCCACCTTCTTCACTAGGCCAGACTGACGGTGCCATAATTCTCGAGGGAACCGAAGTAGCGGTCGAAATGTGTAGCCTGTGACCAAATAGATAACATCGTCTAAACGTGGTTTTTCCTCCGTCAACTTAGACAAAGCATCATCAGTTCAGGAAAATTAAACAATAGAAACACAGCAAAAAATAAACTTGCATTTTGGAAGTCGTTAAACGGGTCTTCGATATTACTGTAAAATAGAAACTGCCGGTAAAACTGAAAACGGGTTATAGCGGCATTGCGACCCCTAATTCAAACATGGCTAATTAGTATTCAAATTTGGAGGGGAACACAGAAAAAACATAATAGCACAAAACATAAAAGTTAGAAAAGAAGTTAGAAAAGGCTCAGGACCCTTTAGAAGATGCCAAAATGTCTCCAATCGAGTTGCTTGTCTTGGACCTTAATGTTGTAGTGCTGTCTTATAATGAACTTAAGGGCGACAGGTTATATTGGTGGATTTTGTGAAGCACTCACACGTAGGTCACACGCATTATTAATGATCATTTTAAACATGTACATGTACGTAATGCATTTTTAATCTGTCAAAGCTATAAAAGGTCAACCCGATAGTCATTTTATCTAGCTCATCGCATTTGAAAAAACAAACATGGTGATGATATACTGTAGTTGTGCACTGAAATTTTCTCAGACAAACCAATTTCTTGTTAGTAGTCGACCAGCGGCCAGTTATAACCCTGCATATGATTACAGCAAAATGCATATGCAAACTTTTGCGACAACTATTCTATTCAGCTATCATTAAAAACTCCACTTCATCCAACGCTCTTTCCAGAGCTGATCACAAAAAACGGACTACCTAAATTACGCTGAAGTTCAATCGATTCTCATGTCTTCCAATCACATCGCACAACAACGTGCCCTATATCATTCAACAGCTTGCATTCTCAGCTTTAAAATGAGCTATAATAGTCTTGTATCCGTTATTGTGTTTGTTGAGCAGTGCTCAAAATACGAAAATCACTCAATTCATAAATTGCCATTTCTCAATAAGAAAACATGTTAGTATAATGATTATTCAGGCATTGGGAGGAAGAGCATTTTCGGAGCTCTCTATTGACATGTTGGTCATCAAAATCGGAGAACTAAAAAAATTAGTAACATCGTGAAGTTATGACTCTTTTGACTGAAAATGTACTGTTCTCACGCTTTCATCAAAAATGTTCATGTCTGGTATCTTCAGAATCCTTGCGATGTGAGCAGCAAGAATATTTAAGTTTTATTCAAATTTTTACAATAGTTCTTTTTCAAACTTTTTCAGCTTTTTTAGTCATTGCCGCTGAAGCACACAAACATACATGGTAAACAATCTACGCTTGCGGTAAAAGAACAAAGACATGCCTACGCTTACTGTTCTGTTTTGAGCCTTCGTTCACCTCGCATGTTGTTTGTGTACTTCAGCGAAAATGACTAAAAATGTTGAAGCAGTTTGCAAAGGAGCTATTGGACTTATTTGAATAGATCTCAAATATTCGCAATCTTTACATCGCAATGATTCTGAAGACACCAAACATGAACAGTTTTGATGAAGAAGTGAGAACATAACATTTCAGTCAAAAAAATGCTCAGAAAATGCAATAACGGACACAAATCTATCATAGCTCATTTAAAAACTGAGAATGCAAGCTGTCGAATAATGTGTGGCACATTTTTGTGCTACACGATTGGAAGACGAATGGATTGAATTTCAGTGCCACGGTGAGTCGGAACGTGCGGGTTAGCTTGAAAATTTCCCATAAGGTTTCTCAACGGTTTTGGGATAATTCGATGATGCTGAGTACAAATCTGACATCAAAAAATCTTTCAAAGACGTCTTTCTTTGCTATATGCAAAAAAACAAAATGGCGGCCGTCGAAAACGAAACCGATTAATTATTTGCAGCTTGAAAATTTCCCATGTGGTTTCCAAACGGTTTCTGGGTAATTCGATAGTGCTGAGTTCAAATCTGGCATCAGAAAGAACTTTCATCGACGTCTTTTCTTGCTATGTTCCTATTGCTACATGCATTTAATTACAAAAAATACAGCACTTTATAATCACTGATCAAATATTCAAATCATGAGATAATCTGTCCGGTAGAGGTATTAAGTGCAATTCTATTTTATACATTGATGCCGAATTTATTCATTAGGACATTCGTTTTATACTCATATTTATGCTTTCAAAACCTTTCTATTATTCAATAAAAACAAAGTTATTTTTCCAACAACATATTTATCTGAGAAAAACAAATTTCAATCAAAATCATATGTGATGACGTCCATTGTAAGCCAAAACGGCTCTGAGAAGTCTGTTTCTGCTATTTAATTTGTCACAGTCTTTCATTTTGCAATTTTGCCAGAAATCGTTGAAGTTCCTGTGAACGGATTCTGAGCTTTGTTCGCAGTACTTTCCCAGTCCTTCATGACTTGAGAGGCAAAATTCTCTCACGTAGTGAAAAATTGCGTGAATCTTAGGTGTCACCGTAATGCCGAGAGGTAGTCGTCACGGAACTCACGGATTTTGGTCTGAAAATTCTCCTCGAGCGTGAACGAGAAACAGCTGGCCACGACACTATTCAAACTCCGAAATGCTTTACCAAACGGAAGACATCCAAGTGGACAGTTGGCCGCCAAAATATCAACTTTCCTAAGAAGTGACCGCGAGTCGCTACCTGTAAAGGAATCGCCGCCGTGATAGCAACAGGGTCTGACATGACAATCAATTAACCACTTCTGTGCTGCCTCAGGAAAACGCTCTTCCATGAAAACGCACATAGCAATCGATTCAATGAAATCACGCGCCCGCTATTTTGATTGTTGAAGATCACATGACGCGTTGATTCAAAAGAACATAGATATCTTCATTTATCCTCATCTCTATCTATTGTCATCTTATACATTATAGGTAAATAGAAAGACAAGAATTAATCTATATCAGTGCTATCGAAATCAATCAAGAAAATCAAGATTTGAATATTTGATCAGCGATTATAAAGTGCTGTATTTTTTGTAATTAAATACATGTAGCAATAGGAACATAGCAAGAAAAGACGTCGATTAAAGTTCTTTCTGATGACATCGAATTACCCCAAAACCGTAAAGAAACCCTATGGGAAATTTTCAAGTTTCTTATTGAAAGATTGAAATTTGTAAATTGAGTTATTTTCGTATTATAACTGCTGCTCAGCAAATGCAATAACGGACACAAATCTATCATAGCTCATTTAAAAACTGAGAATGCAAGCTGTCGAATAATGTATGGCACATTGATGTGCGACACGACTGGAAGACGAATGGATTGAATTTCAGTGATTAAGGTGGTCCGTTTTTTTATCATCAGTTCTATTTAGAGAAGAACAGTGTGATGTTGTAAGAGACAATTGAGATTTTGTGACATGTGTTTTATAGTAGTCTACAAGATAATGTATGTTACACAATCAATTTCAGTCCCAATTAATTTCAGGTTCATATGATTGTGACAAATTTCAGCAGGAAGATGTCAATTACATTAATTAATAATTTACATTTTTATTGTCTCTTGCAAACTTTGATAAATGCGCCTATAAAGTATTAAACCATATTTTTGCAAAATCCACCTGTCAGACTTTGCACTTGATTTCAAAAATAACATTTCAGGAGTTTATTGCGACGACTGCGATCCATAGAATATTACATTCGTATTGAAACTCGATGCAATGCGTTGAAAATCATCATTTGTAATTGTTTGCAAATGTTATCAAAATTCAAACTTTTGAAAGATTTCTTTCCGCATTAGGACATATTTTTGACTTTCCTTTAATTGTTTGCGAAAAGTTCTTTGCGCCATCCTAGGTGCCAGGTCAGGTGGCTTTGCTTCAAGAGGACAACAGCCGGAAAGGGGGCAGGCTGAGGCCCCCTCCCGATATGGATAAGAATAATGTGTGGGATAGTTTCAATGGTATAATGAATGGTTTCATCTGCTGACTTGCACCGTAACATACTCTTTGCAAACACCTCAACATTCAGCTTCAGAATCATCTAAGCACTTCTCAACGGTTACTTATTTAAGGTTCAATACCATGATGTTTGCACCTAAAAGAAGCATGTTTTACTCTTTTACATCAATATCATTAGCATTACGAATCTGAGCGCTTTTAAGCAGGTTTAATTATCGCTGGCTTATAAGCTAGCCTACTATCGCTAACACTTTCTAATTCTAGAAAAGTGGATTAAGCCGCAAAATTCTTGCAAAATAGAGACTCAGCATAAAGTAACTAACACTTGTCTATAGGACTGTGTCAAATTATCAAAGCATGCATCTCAACAGAAAAAACTAACTTTACTAATACTCAACCACGCAAATCAAACGGACTTATGCACTTCTTAGAAAATATTGTGGAATTCACAGATATAATCCTTCCATGTCAAATGAAAAACAGCAGTTATGTGAGCATTTAATTCATTCAAAGAGGGACTTTGAATGTAAATGACATGTAAAACTTTATGTGAACATGATGAGTCTCTGAACGTCTGTCGTGATTATTTCAGATGCATTCGGAACTCCTGATCAATGAGGAACGCGATATCTTTGCGATTATTTGGTGAAGTCAAACGACTGAGTAAGATTCGAAGATCTCGAATGGATTTCACTTGCTCGTCCAAATAATTCGTCTCCAAAAAGTTTTGCAGCTGAAAATGATGGAATTTTGGTAAAATGAAGGCTCATTCATGATGCAAATTGATGTGTAGAAATGTAATGGAAATGGGAATGTACAGTTTATAACATTTATGTATTCGAGCAGATTTTCATTAATTAAACCTTCAACACAGTCTATTTGAAGGCAAACTACTTATTGGTGTTTTAATAAGTATCATGTACATGTGTGTGTGTGTGTGTGTGTGTGTGTGTCAGAAACTCATACTAAAGCCATACCAGCACAATGTTGAAAGAAAGCATGAACCATGTCCAAAGTATCTTGATTTAAGGCCTTTTGTCAATAAAGATCACACTAATGTTACTACTGTTCTGCAAGTAGTGAGATAATGACATTCAAGAGTCATTCTTTCAATACTGAATTCGATTTTAATACGCGTAAGTCTAAGGCATTTCATGAATAATCAATAAGTATTCAACCATCAACAATTATGCATTATGTAATTTTGAAATTAAGCATATTATGAATCCCAAATAAAAACACATTATAATTCATGAACGCAAAAATAGTCATGTTTGAGATATATAAGTCAACATGATTGCACGAACGACATCGTTTGAATGAATTGACGTTTATCAACTTAGTTCATAAAGTAGAGTTAAATAAACGTCCTGTTAATGTTGCTAGGCAAGTAGCATCGAACGCATAGTCGTGGACCATATAATTCACAACAAATCTAATGTACCGTACTCAGATATCTCTCTATCAAACAAAAAATATTCACCCCTTGTATCACTGAAAAAAAGTTATTTGACAGTAGTATGTAATACATATATTTTTTTGCTATGTGACTTAAAGCTGCACATACCAAAAGAATACCAGAGATATGCGAATAAGGATGAATTTCCATCGGGTCTCGTATATAAAACATACCAACAATTCGTATTTCAGTGTAAAACAGCCAATCACAGATAGAATAGTTCGTATCGCTACATACCAATGTATACTATGCTATACTGGTATGTATACTGGTATGTATACGTATGCTACATACCAATATACCAATACGAAAGTAAGTGAGATTTCGTATGAAAAACATACCAGATCTCTGCAAGCATACTAGAATCTCGTATCAGATGCTAGTTTCAAATTGTATGTAATTTTCGTATCCAGCGATTTACAGTGTAGATGAATTGTATTGATATCTAGTATTGTTCAACTTGCAATATTTAAGGAATGCACAGTCAAATAAAGAATAAATCTCTGCTTGGAATATTATGGCGCAGAAGGAAGGAGCCAGGTGCGCTGCTGTTTAGTTATTGGCATTTAGCTCTATTATGATATCAATAGTGAATCACACCATTAACATTGGTTGAACAAAACATTTTCTAAAAAGAATATATATTTTTCTAACAATGTAATCTTTTATGGCATAATCTTAGGGATTCCATTACATTTTATTACCTTCAACATATGATGAACAACATGTAAGTAATAAGAGAAAGATTGGGGTGAAAGACTGTTTTCTCTGTGACTCTGGTTGTAACTCACTCCTTTGAATTACAGCTTCTCTGACTTGAGGAGCTCACCGACAGCAAGAGTGTCAAGTGCGACTTTGCCATGCCCCTGAGATTTGACTGAGCTATCATTGAAAGAAGTATGTGAAGAATTGAAATGGAATTAGTTCTTTTTTATCAACCCAACCCATGTGTGATAGTATGATTGTGCTTATAAAAAACACCATCAACCGTCTCATCCTGAAGAAGTTGATAACTATAAATGTACTTTCGGTAGTGCAATAAATCCTGTCATAAAATTTCATAGAAAATGTCAAATTTATTCATCTTCGGTACTCACATCTGGATCAGTGTGTTTGGCAGCAAGTTTGTGAAGTTTCAATAGAGACTCATTTAAATCCATTTCTAGTTTAATTGCCGCTTCAACGGCCTTGGTGGCGTCGCCCTCTTGTTGCGGAAGTTTTAAAGGCTGAAAATACAAAAGGGCGTTTAGATACATCCATCAAACGCAGAACTATGATAGAAAGATTTGAATTTCGAAAAAGTTCGATCTTTTACATATCTCGGCCTACTGAAAGTTGGCATTATTGTCAAAACTTCGAACACTCAAAAACACGCAGCAAATGCATTATTCTGACCTTTTGGAATGGTTAGTTGATAGTCAAATTTAGGGTCAAAAATATGGACAAGACATTGTTGAGACATTTTTTGCATTAAAAACACATTTGAAATATTTAAAGTTTTTCTACAAAGTTTCGTACAATGACAATCGACATAGCATTTTCCTTATACATATTTTTCTAAATAAGATAATGATTCTGCAATGTTGTTGAATAGCTGTATGTCAAAGGAACAAAAATGACCATTTAATACAGTTTCTTACTTAGCGCTCGCCCCACTCAGGTGGGCGTTTTTCGCCCACACTGGTGAGTTTTTTGAATATCCTTTAAACCAAGCAAGCTGTGGCCACCCGATTTCTCGTAGCTTGCCTTCTACGTATTATTCAACTTTTGACGGAAGGATGATAAATCTGGCTCAATACTTCTGGCGTGAGGGCTATTCTAAAATTTGAATGCTTGGAATATTTTGGATGATTTCGATGCATATTCACTTCTAATGTACAGTGTCACCGGAAATATTATGACCGCTTCATTGAAAAGCAGTAAAATCACAGTTTCGATAATACACTGTAGACAGATATACTTATTCATTCTCTCATATATCTATGCCGTAGAAATCAACTTCATCGTCTTTCCAACTATAGACGTTGCCATAGAAATGAACTTCACGCCTTTCCAACTATACGCATCGATTAGCTGTCAAAATATTCAAATTTGAATATCTGCTTGCAATCGTACATTTTGCTCGCAGTGGGAAAGAAAACGGACTTGAGTGAATCGCTCCGCGCAAATACGAGTATTCAACTGTTGAAAGAAGAAGGATACTCGAACGAGGCAATTGCAAGAAGATTGAAGGTTGCCAAAGGAACTGTGTTCAATACCCTCAAGAGAATTCAAGATACCGGTTCTTTGAAGAGTCGTCAGCGAACAGGAAGACCGGCGAAGACCACCAGACAAACTGATCGAAAGATTCGACGAATGGTAGTGAAAGATTTTTGCCAGCATCAAAAATTGTAAATATACTGTCTGAAGAAGGAATACATCTCGGTGTCACCCAAATTAAGCATCGTTTGAGAAAATTTAGTTTATCTGCCAGAAGAGCTGCGAAGAAACCACTTTTGACGAAGAAGATGCGAAGTCAGCGTCGTTGTTTTGCTGATCAATATGGCGACTGGGATAACGGTGATTGGGCAAAAGTTCTTTTTTCGGACGAATCAACTTTTGAGTTGAATTATCAAGCCCGTCATCTCGTTAGACGACCAACGAATGAACGATACAATCCCCGGTACACATTGCCAACTGTGAAACACCCACAGAAAATTATGGTTTGGGGCTGTTTCTCGGCGAACAACAGAGGAGGCCTCTTTTTTCTTCCGAAAGGCATAAACATGAATGCAGCTGTTTATCTCGATTTGCTCGAGGACAAGCTGATGACTCATATGAACATTCTGGGATGCGAATATTTCTTGCACGATTCAGCCCCCTGTCACAAAGCGAAGAAGATCACTTGATGACTTGCTGATCAAAATGTTCGTGTTATTCAATGGCCTGGAAACTCACTGGATCTGAACCCCATTGAGAATTTATGGAGACAGTTGAAGGTTCGTGTTTCTCAAGATCAACCGAAATCATTGACTGAATTGAAGGAATCGATCAAGCGACACTGGTGCCTTTCAATCACTCCCGACTTCTGCCGAAATCTGTCAAATTCAATGAAGAACCGGATTCACCTACTAAGGAGAAGTGCGGGCCATCCAACGAAATACTAGCTATTTCTTGTAAGTGTACCGTTAAAATGTTTAACAATCATTATTTCCTATTCTGTAATGTTCTTAAAGTAGTAAACAAGTTTTGAGAATAAATAACTAGTGTTTTCATGTCTTCAGACTCATAGAGACAATCTTTTGAGAAGCGGTCATAATATTTCCGCCGACGCTGTATATTGCGACATCAATTCTTGATGAAATAAGTTGATATTACATAAAGGATTCTTCCTATTAATATAGAGATATTCACAAATGCAATTTCATTGGATTTGAAATTACCTGTTTATTATGTATGCATGTTTGAAATAAATTGCTTGCTATTCTTGCACTTTTTAGTTTTGCATCTGATCAGCAATTATTGAAATTTTTCAGAATCATGTTACTTTTAGCCTCAGTGTGTCGAGAATTAGGTTGCTTCTTCACCTGCAGAAACTAAATACTAGGCCTAAAATGTGAGATTTTAGTGATATTTCAGTTGAACAAAAAGTTGAAATTATATGACCTTTGGCTTCATTTAATGCAATGATGCAATCTATGATACTAATAATCATCGTTTTACTAGCCAGCTCAACCAGATCTGCCGATTAGTGTGTTGTCTGTTAGTTTTTGTTGTCGCTTTCTATTACAAATAGTGATCTAATGGAAATTTGTTAAAAATTGTCGGCTTTAGACCTTTGACCTTCACCTCAGCCTGGGGATGACCTTAGAAATAAAACTGATGATGTTTTTCTGAATCCCCTTTCAATATTCGCCCCCCACTGCGGCGAGGGTTGGAACAATGTCTCAACCTTAATCTTGCACATAAACTCGCAGTGCAAAAGAAAAAGATCCGCCAACAATTTCCTTGTCTTTGAAATTCCGAGAATCTGTTTAGAAATAAGTCCACTAAACACAGTCCATGTTTGGGAAGTCATGTAGCGGACAGCTTCTTTAAATTGAGAAGCATCAAAGCACTGACAGCTTTCATGTGACTTCTTAGTGAAAAACTACGACTCAAAGCCTTTTGAGAATGCAGAGGTGTTCAAAGTTAAATCAAACAATTGAAAAATGTGAAATAGTGTCACTGTGGCAGATAATGGTGCACAGAGTCGAAAAATCAGAAAATTGAAGTGAAAAAAATCTTCATTTATTGCAACAAAGATTCGGATAAGGATTAAGTGCTCCAAAAACGCCGAAAACCATTACTAGCTAGATGCCTTCCCTAGCAACTGACAGGCATGTATTAAATTCGACAGATAGACTCTTGATGGTACAATGTCGTGCTTCGGCAACAAATCTGAACATGGATTCTTGTGGAGTTTGATGATCTTAAAACTTCTTAGAAGTCGTTCACACATTACATTCTATGCTATGATTGGGACTGGTACACAATGTTTCTCGAGAAATACCGTTTTCGGCTCGTTTAACCGGAGAATGGGTACTAGGTAAATGATCAAGCTGAGGCTTGTAATCAATTTTCAAGAGCTGTTCACCAAATCATCTATGACTTATTGAATAAATTTATCAAAAGCAATATCTGAAATTTCACTTTACGTTTCTACTGGATAAAGTATCGGCAAATTGTTGTAGTTGCATCTATTAATGCTTAATTATCTGGCAGGCAACATTCGGGTCGGGTTCGCATTGCTTTAAAGCAACACCAGGTTCAAGGTCTAGTCGGGTTGGCAGGCAATATTCGGGTTCGAGTCGGGTTGGCAGGCAATATTCGGGTTCGGGGTGGGTTTGGGATCTTCTTGTACTTTTTCAGGTCGGGTTGAGGCTAGTTTAATGACCACAGCAGACCTCTGTTTTAGTGCAAAAGACAACTTTTTCAATGCGTCTAGAACCGCTTCAGTGTATTTTCACAAAGAAAGAAACGACAATTGAAAAAGGTGTTAAGATGTTGATCGGAGTTGTTCTGGGAACAGCGCTCCCTGACAAAGCAGTTAGTTCATTGTAAGAATGGAAATCAAGCACTTACCGTAATCGGTCGGAAAGTGTTTTCCAAAGATTCCCCACGAGCATTGATGTAGTCAATGAATTTGCGTGCATGCTCAAGCTCTTCATTAGCCATATTTTTAAAAAATTTGCCGAATCCTGTTTTTCCAATGTTTGGGTGATAAAAATTTTCAGACTGAAAGGCGAGAGGTGACGAATAGCTCACATAATTGAATAGCTTTTCACAACATAATTCTGATTGAGAAGACACGAATTTATGAGAGCTGCCAAAGACAGAAACATATGTAATGTAGGCTTAGTATAAAACCATTAAAAATTTATCGATTCTGATTAGAAAGGCATCTGCAAACTTGAGTTATATAAGCTTTCATGTTCTTTGTATTCCACATTCTTCACATTGGAATTCTTATCATTCGTACCGTGGAATGAATGACAAACCAGCTTATCGCATCTAAAATAGCTGAATGAGCTGGTGGGCTAAGACAAAATCAGGTAGCTTAACATAAGATATATTTCTTCCTTCAATTTGAGGCAAATGTAATGACCAAACATTTCTTGTACTGCAATATTCAACTAATTCAACAATGTATTCCGACAAATTGTAAATAGACATCATCACAAACTGTCATGTGCATTGCAATTTCTGTTCATCCATAATTTACATTTATTGTACTAATCAACGTGTTTTCAGCTTTGAAAAATAAACGTTATGACTTATGACTTCACCATGCTGTTGTTCATAATCGCGATTCAGTCTAAATAGATGTTGAAATTAAATAGCTTAATCTATTTTTTGATTTTGTCTCGCTAGCTTTGCGTGATAATTAGCATGCGAATTTTTCTAATAGCCGATTTATCTGTCATCGTCAACAGATTGTTGACTTTCATCTAGCAAATACTTGACACTCTTGACTTTCGATGTTAATACAATTAAGGTCGTTTTTAATTGAAGTCATCATGCAATTAATGCAAAATTATCAGTTTTTCCTCTGATAACCGAAAATCAAGGAATGAGATATTTTCTGGGATGAAGGAGTTTTGAAAAATACTTATTACAACGCCATTGCTTTCTGCCGAGGAAAAAGATCTTGAACGAAAGCGCTCTGTCAGAAAATATAAAGATCTAATCAGTCACAATTAGTTCACTGTTCGTTCTTCTGAGCTGTGATGGATTGATGCCTTAATTCGTGAAATAGCCTACATAACATCAGTGAATGTGCAATTCATTTCATAATCATTTTCTTGATGACCAGTGTAATAGAATTTTAAATTTCTATTCATACTGCGTGTCAGGTCGTTGCATACTACTAATGTGTGAAGCTATGTACACTGTAAATCAATCAATACCAATCACATAGGAAGGATGCATACCAAAATATTTTTTGGTACATTTCTGTATACTCTTGGTATATATTTGTATGCTTTTCGTATGCTATTTCAAATGTGGTATGCTTTACATACTAAATCCATACCAGCACAATGTTAAAAGAAAGCATAAATCATGTCCAAAGTATCTTGATTTAAGGCCTTTTGTCAATAAAGATCACACCAATGTTACTACTGTTTTGTAAGTAGTGAGATAATGGCATTCAAGAGTCACACTACACTTTCAATACTGAATTCGATTTTAATACGCGTAAGTCTAAGGCATTTCATGAATAATCAATAAGTATTCAACCATCAACAATTATGCATTATGTAATTTTGAAATTAAACATATTATCAATCCGAAATAAAAACACATTATAATTCATTAAACGCAAAAGTAGTTATGTTTGAGATATATAAGTCAACATGATTGCACGAACGACATCGTTTGAATGAATTGATGTTTATCAAATTAATTCATAACGTAGAGCTAACTAAACACCCTGTTAATGTTGCTAGAAAATTAGCAGCGACTACAATCTCGTAGAGCATTAAATTCACAATAAATCTAATCTAGTTAAATATCACTCTATCAAACAAAACATATTCACGACTGGTATCACTGAAAAAAGTTATTTGACAGTAGTATGTAATACATATATTTTTTTGCTATGTGACTTAAAGCTGCACATACCAAATGCATACCAGAGATATGCGAATAAGGATGAATTTGCATCGGGTCTCGTATATAAACATACCAACAACTCGTATTTCAGTGTAAAACAGCCAATCACACATAGAATAGTTCGTACGCGTATCGCTACATACCAATGACATACGAAAGTAAGTGAGATTTCGTATGAAAAACATACCAGATCTCTGCAAGCACACTAGAATCTCGTATCAGATGCCAGTTTCAAATTGCATGTGATTTTGGTATATGTTTGTATGCAATTTTCGTATCCATCGATTTACAGTGTACATATAAATCAAATATCAATCATACATCATAACTTCTGTGTGCAGATTAACCACAGCACTCAAGCATCTGCATGATGCTGACTTTCAGCTTAGAACCACGTGTGTTCGGTGCTCTGATCCGCCTTGGCTAATGACTAGCAGATACGACGATCCCTTTTGCAGTAACAGCAAAGATTTCATCGCTTGAGAAGAGGCTGCTTCAGAGTATCAAAGTCGAAGCAATAACATCTGCCTAATGAAGCATTTTCTTCCCAGAGAAACTCGTAGACTGTGATAAGTGTCCAGGTAGATATTCTTCTTTTCGAATTTCTCGGTCGTTTCAGCCAAGAGATTCGATGATTACTGTACCTCTCCAAGTGAAAGACGGACAGGTGCTCGACTCTGATTGGCATGCTAGGATTGAATGCGTGAGTAATAATCTTCCTAGAGTACATATTCTATCACAGAATTAGATTCATCTGCGCGTGCTTTGGTTTCCTAGAAAGGAAGAATTATATGTACCCTTAATATCGAGACGGCACATCATAGAATTAGACAACTTTCTCCTTCTCGAATGGATAATTTGTGTATCACTTGCTATTGGAAATGGCAAACAATAAGCTGTCAGCAGAAGACACAAGAGCCAGTGAGAGATGCGTGCGTGCTGTGATATCACTTCGCACACACCAAAACACACATCTTCGATTCAATGTATGCACTATACAGTCAGCAATGCCGAGGAGAGGATGTGAAATCACCAAGTGAACTAATTTTCGTACGCCTGCTACTTTCTTTAATAATGATCGGATTAAGGTCCAACATTATGGAGAAAACCTGTGCGCAATGATCTGAATTCTTCGAATCTGAAGGATTTTGGCAATCGAAGCACTTTGCTGGAACTCCAATTAATCCGCAAGCGACGCACGACTTTTTTCCTATCTGTAAGGTATAAGGAATTCCTTTTTGCCCACCTAATAGGTTCCTTGATGTGCCGTCAATTTCGTATTAATCACACTTCTAGCAAACCGAATCAGATAAACAAAATATTTAATTCTGTGTATTCCACAGTAGCTTCTGTTTTGAAGTTCAGCTCTTTTGCAAGCTTAAGAAGAAGTCTCCCAGTCTTGATGGCTTACTATCTTGGATTATTTTAGCCTTAGGCCTCTATATTGCCTTCACAGTCACTCATATTCTTAGCCGTAGCTTGAGTGAGGACTACATAAGCCTCTTACGTTTGAACTGTTCTGAAAATTTCTTATCCTTTGAAGTCTTTCAATTACCGCCGGATTTCTCTTTTCCCTGTCGTTTCGAAGATTTTAGAGAATCCTGTCGTTGCTATTGGATTCCCTCGCTGGTTAGTGCCATGAATCCTGCCGCATGCTTGTTTACCTCGCATTGGTTCTGATACCACATGTCCTCTTGTGTTTCTATCGCATGAATTGTACAAATTTCTGGATGACCGCTCAGAAACTGAAGACTAATGATGACCGCTCAGAAGACTAATAAATAGTCTTGGATTACAGTATAGCGTTCGATCATTTGCCTTCAGGCACTGTTACTACTGCCAGCATTCAACAAGGATTTCTTGTCAAGCTACTAGTTGGATAAGAGCGACCTCACTGATTGGCGTCAGTGGACAGAGGTTTACTTGAATGCATGCAATTTTTCTTGGTTTGCCCATTCGATTGGTGTTCCGTGGCAGCGCATTACTGGTCTATTTTATTTTGTACTGTGATGTCATCCCTGAAACTAGCATGTTTTGATTGACGTGTAATCAGGCATCCTGACGATGAAAACGTGCTCCGCTTTTAAAGGACAATGATGACGAACTGCAAGTTGGTCTTGACAATATCATTTGATAATCTGATAATCACTTGATAATCACTTGATAATGCTGGTTTGAAGTTGAATTTTACCAAGTGTTCTGAAGCGAATTTTATTACGAAGAGAGATCTTCACTGTTCTGATGTTCATGAACCCTCTGGCATTGCCGTTAAGACAACGGCGACTGTAAACGGAGATCAGCAAATAATGATTTTAGTGTATGGAGTTTTGATGCGCTCAGTTCCTTTGCATATCCATGTTTACACAACGCCTCAGAGCATTTACATGTCTTACTTCGCGCTTCGAAGAGCAGAAAAGAGTGCTTGCAGGTTGATTTTTTATTCTTCTGTTTATGATGACAGCTTCACACTAAGTTTTGAAATACTAATACGCGATTTCTCTGCATAAAGGCTAAATTAAAGCACCAACACGAGTGTTGTATCATAATCCAGCTAAATAGGCTCTTCTCCAGGGGTCGCCAATGTAAACCAACCATCGGGCCACTGAATCAAGTTTTACCTCCTCGCGGGCCATTTATATTGGGTATAAGGGGTATCTTTTTGGGGGGGGGGGGGGGGGGGGGGGGGGGGGGGGGGGTGTTTTTTTTGGTTTTTTTTTTTTTTTGGGGGTGGGTTGGGGGGGGGGGGGGTTTTTTTGGGGTAATGGGTTAATGAGTTTGGGTTGGGTGGGGATGTGGGGATTTGTGGGAGAGTTTATATTGTGGGGGAGATGGGTATATGTTTATTAGGGTGATGAAGTGTAGATGTTTGAGGAAGTTAGAGTATTGTATGGTGGGTTCGTGGGGTGTGGGAGAGGTGTTAGTAGTGTGTGTGGTATGTTGGGGATGTGTTTAGGGATGGTGATGATTGTTATTTGTTTAGTATGTGTTAGGTTATTGGGGTATTTGTTATAGGGGATGGAATTGTATTTAGAATTATAGGTTGTAAAGTAAGATATAGAAGGTTAAATAGTTGAGTAAGTTTAAGAGGGGTGTAGTATAGTAGTGGAATAAGGTATGGATTTGGTTGAGTGGGTTGATTTTGATGAGAGTTGGGTATTAGTATGGTGTTTTTATTTGTGGTTGAGTATGTTTTAGTATATGGACATGTTTGTAGCGAGACAGCTTTTTAGAATCAATAGATACAGCTGTCTACATACATTATTGTATTGTACTGCGCATGCCGCTTTCAATTTGCCTAGGTATACACAAATCCCATAGATATTTAGTGACTGTCCATAGCAAGACTATTTAGATAAGCACATATTCTTGCATACACAAATCTTCTGGAAATATAAGAGCAAAGGTAGCAAGTAAGCATTCGTGCGATCTATAATAATGGCATATTATGCATGTTTACATTATGTACATTGTAAAATGATGAAAACATTCAATTTACCATTCTCTCATAGAAATACATAGCTTTATATTCTTTATTCACTTGCGCATCAATTTGCTTGAAAACGTCGACGTTGGTATTTTGTCTGATGTCTAAAACAGAATAAATGATAATAAATACATGAATTCTATAATTTTGTTCATGGATTCAATGTTCCAAAATACAGCAGTTTCACACAACAAAATTGCATTTGAATACAAATGGAGCCTCAATAGCGTCATTGGATGGAGACTGAGCCACCCGTTGGATAATGAAATTGGCGAAAATGAAATTATTATTGATTACATGTATATTAGATAGCTTCGTCCCAGTATTTTCTCCTTCTTTGCTGCTGCACTTAATTGAAACGCTATCCAAAATTAAAAAGAAAATGCATCTTATCTTGCCAAGCACAACCTAGCAGCAGTTGTGGTTTTGCTATAATGCACTCAATCTTCGTAATCCCAGTGTCAGTGCATTCGAGTGAACTTTCATTTTCTTCGTGAACGACGAGAACGTCCGAGCAGTGATGAGAAAAATCAAAAAATAAACGGACGAACGAACGAAAAATAGAGCTGAACCAGCAAGCAAGCAGTATGCAAAAATTAACCAAAAATGGACAATGTTGATTCAGTATTTCGATAAATTCCATGAATTGAAATTAATTTTAAGAAGTCTAGCATGCTGCCACTTCGCGCTTTTGTAAACATATCCGATAATCAGACATCTAGATCAGCAACGTAAGTCATGAATTGTCTCTATGCCTGAATCTTGACTCTTGAGTAGACAAAGGAGACAAAGAAGATGGAATCCAGTATCTGCGTGTAGTTGGAGCTATTTGATGGAACTATTGCAATGAGTTCGTTTATACTAAAAACGAATGAGCAGAAACAATCATCTTCTACTGGAGAGATGATAATGAATCCAAAGTAGAAATAATCCGAATGAGAGTCTTGAAGAGCTTCTCACAACTTTAGTAAGTTCAACTGAGAAAAAAGGAAATATTAAAACTTAAGTGATTGAGTTAAGTGACACAATACACCTTGAATCTTCGCTTTTCTGTCGAAGCAATGAACCAAGCATGGATTTTACATGGTGTTTCGTATCCGCCATCAAAACACTCATTTTGAAAATGGAAAGAACGCTATTCTGCTACCTTCGTATTGATTTTAAATGAAATTCCCTGGTTGAGTGGAAAATTAGCAAATCGCAATGAAAGGCAGAAGTTCTTAAAGAATTGCATAAAGCTTTGCCTAATATTAGGCTCATTATGACCTTGTATTTTCATCATCTCCCTCTGCATAAAATGTTGCGTTGTTAAAACTCTTTGGAAACGTATCTCTGATTTGTAGATTGATATGCTGCTCAAGTTTCAGGCCATCTGTAACTTCTTCAGGAGTTCACGACAGCATTTGAATCTTTTGTAATCATAGACAACTAATTATGACAGCTACAACGATGATAACAACGCAGTGATCGAAGATTTATTTAAAAACTCAGAATGAGATCTCTCATTTTTATGATTATGTTTGCAATTTTAAGGCAGAATTTTCCAAAAGCAGATTGAAATGCGACATTCCTCGTAAGTGGTAGCTTGACCAATTTCCTCTTAAAGATAATGAAAATATCATGACAAACAATGTCATTGCTGCAGATAAGCAAACAGACTGCCCTGATCACAAAATGATATTCTCAGTTTTATATTACATAAGACACGTTTTATTGATTGACGTTGTGAACTAAGCAGCAGATGGTGAATGTGAGATAGACAATTCTTATTTCAAAGTCAATTCGACTTCTTATTTCAATTCCTTTCCGACAAGACGGCTTCCGTATCACCTGTGTGATGCATTTCGGTCATTCTTGATTATTGTTCTAGCTTCTAGTACGCCATTTCAGCTCGTCAGATCAGCGCTCTTTATGATCTGCTATAAATCAGTTCAATATCTACTCAACAATGGTTCCAGTAAGTATTCATTTCAGCCGACAGACTTATCCATAGAAACCCGGCTTTTCACTTTGCGATAGTTAGTCGGATTACAATGAGACAATAGCTGCTTGTTGATATCAATTTCAACTGATCGGTTTGACACCGATCCGGGGAAATGTTGCTAGATCTTCAAAGAATCAAAGCGTGTTGCACCTACAATAAATTCTATGAAATTTATTTTGTGATCATGACACTCTGCTTCTAATTGTCTGCAACAATAACGTCGGTTGTCATGACGTTTTCATTATCTTTGACAGATAATCGGGCAAGCTAGCGGTTACGACGGATATCGCATTTCTGCCTGCTGATGGAGAATTCTGCCGAATATAATGATAGATCTCATCTTGAGTTTTTTGTAAGTCTATGAAAAAGAGCAACTCGTCCAGAAAGCCTATGAAGTCGTGGAATCAAATATTGACCGGCGTTCATGTTTTGCAAACAATTTTGATCTATAGGTTTAATTGTTCACTACATTCATTGCAATTATAGCATACTCGTATGACGCATGGCGAGAATCACATTCATTGAACATCCTTGCTGTAAGCTGGGAATATTGAAAGTCGATATCTTAATGCGCGTAGCGGCACATGAGTCAACCGAAGAAACTCTCTAAAATTGACTTACCCATATAAAGCTTGGTAGGTGCCTCGCGTTTCACTCTTTGACTTATAGGCGCTTTTCCCTTGATATTTGCTGTCAAATATTCTTGAAAATTTCTGTTTAGGAAATCAGTGCCTTCATCTTCGCTCCAATTGGTTTCATTATAAAATTCTAAAAGCGATAGAATCATAATTATAACAGACGTTGCGATTTGAGCCATGCGCAATGCGACCACAGGAATCTCATTAATGGATAAGTCACTGATATTTTTCTCAAGATTTCTTTGATATCGAACTGAGTTA
Organism: Prostheceraeus crozeri; assembly: GCA_907163375.1. Lineage (NCBI taxonomy): Eukaryota > Metazoa > Platyhelminthes > Polycladida > Euryleptidae > Prostheceraeus > Prostheceraeus crozeri. Next base: position 181,936 of record CAJQUW010011692.1, on the reverse strand, counting down.
TGGTGATTGAAATTTCCGTTTATTGCCTAGTTGAATAGTTGCACTTGTGTTAACCTAATGGTTGCCTCTTTCAGAATCAGCATAGTGCCGAATTGTCGTGAAAATTCACTGGTGGTCAAATATTATACAGGAACATCGTGCCGTCCAAACATGAGCTGCAATATATTAGGAATTGGAATCTTCCAATGCCATCATTAGTATACAAGGTGCTGCCTAGCTCACGGACTGGTTTCTTTAAGGTGTTTCTATAAGATATATTGCCGGATTCTTCACCTAACCTACCAATAAAGTACCGTGCATCAAAGAGCATCCCAAAGCCTGACAAGCAGGTCTTCTCCATGCCGCCATCTTTGCTTCGACCCTGCGACCAACCTTCAGAACTTCAAATGTGTCAATGAGCATTAGCTAACACAAAGGAAAACATGCTTTCAGAATTTACTGCTGAGTGCCATTTTGATTGTTTTTTATAATGTCAAGATCATAGAGTAAGTATATAAAAAGTAAACTGTCGACGCAACAAATGTCAGCAGACAGTGAAAATCTTTGTATCAAAATATTCAGTTTCAGATCACGAGCCTGTGGTTCAAAAGAATATTTGATTAACTTTAGGAAGCTAAATTTTTGCAAATTATTCCTGTGTTTATTGATATATGCTAGTGACGTGAAACCGCTATATAATGTAATTGTGAAACTTATTAGATATCGAAATGAATGAACATTCACGAACAAGTATCTTAAATACGCTGAAACGAATCTCCGCATCAATGCAAGTCTTCATGGAAAAGTTGAGATCATACTGCGCTACTTGGCTAAAATTTCAAGTCTTCAATTCAGTTTTCATCGGCATGGTTTTATAATTTACTAAATTCATGTTTCATTTCTTGAATCGGAATACTAATGTGGTTTACATCTTTTAACCCTCAGAGACCTGAGGGGGGTCCAGTGGACACCGGAGCCACATTGTTCTATTTCATTTTTTACGCTGACGATATATCAACCACTCAAGCCCATACAAATTCATCATTTCTGACAGTGAATCTGCATGTGTCATTTCATTTCAGTTGAATCAGTAGAAGTATGCCAGATAGGCCAAGGGGGTCCACTGGACCACCTCAAGTCTCAGAGGGTGTAGAAATTCCATCACAAAATTTTTGTAATTAGATGAAAAATGATTTCGAACATGTCCACGATGGTGTATAAAGAGTGAAAGTCATTGTTTGCATCATGCTCGTAGATGTGCAAGGTGTTGGAAGATCGCAAAATGTGAATATTTTGCTTTCGCACATGATCTCGCGTGACTGGTTGGCCTATATGAACAACTCGACATAAATCGATGTCCGAAATGAAAGCTATCATTATATTCATAGTTGAGCACCAAAAAATGATTGATGACAAACTTTTCACAGCAGTAATGATAAGTTTGAGATCTCCACAGCCGTTTTTGGTTCTAGAAGTACAGCAATTTTGACTCATTTTAGGTCTATTTCTGATAGCTTTAGATAAATTTGAAGGAATGTACAAATGGAAAGGATTAGCTGCATGAATTAAATCAATTTCATCAAATCAACTATCTGAGGCTTTATGGTGACACAAAATATCGTAGAGCCGCCCCCTAGTACAAATGATGCTGTACTAAATGTGGTTGACTTACAAAAACACCATATTTTCGCACGTGTTTACTGAGAAATACTGAAAGTCACTCAAGGGATTCGTTACACCGACCTGCTACACGCAAACATCATTGTTTTACTTGAAATCAACTTTCCTAATGTTTTGATATCGATTTAAGCAGGTAAACTAAGAATATGTTAAGGGGTCCACTGGACCCTCCCTCAGGTCTCAGAGGGTGTAAAAAAGCTCAGGTCTCTGAGGGTTAAAGTTAATTATGCTAATTGTTCTTTATGATATTTTGGTCTTTCAGTGTAGTCCGGCAACCACGGCGAGTTTCTGCTGGGAACGAGGCCGAAAATGAGACTTTCACAGAATAAAGTACACCCTATGCCTACTACGGATCGTCACGTCTGCCGAGTTCTAGTGAGTTCCTCTTCTTGTCAGACAGGATCAAAGAAAAACACGTGTAAATCCGATGGGACGCAGATTGCAGTTTTTGGCTAAAATGAAATTTTCTATGTTTTCTCTGATTAAACGAAAAGTAGTAAGCCCGGAGTCATAATTTTTGGCATGGAATGTCTTCAGGTCATTTCCTATGATGTGCATGTGCTTTTATCATGCATCTAATCGGCAATGTATGTGAGAGTGTGGTTGAATTTGGATAAAGTTGCTCAAAATGTTTGTGTTCGCCGACATTAGGAGGCTCGCCAAATCTAAATGCGTTTAGCTACATAGACAGGGGTGCATGAAAATGAAAGGAAATGACCTGAAGACATTCCATGCCAAAAATTATGACTCTAGGCTTAGTATTTCTCGTTTAATCAGAGAAAACATGGAAAATTTCATTGTAGCCAAAAGCTGCAATCTGTGTCCCATGAAATTTACATGTGTTTTTCTTTGATCTTGTCTGACAAGAAAAGGAACTCACTAGAACTCGGCAGACGTGCTGATTCGTAGTAGGCATAGGGTGTACATCATTCTGTGAAAGTCTCATTTTCGGCCTCGCTCCCTGCAGAAACTCGCTCTGGCTGCCGGACTATGGCAAGTAGTTTGTGATATGATCACGCTTAAGAAAACACTTTCATTAATAAGTCTGAGCATTAAATTAATGGTTGCCCATCGAATTGTTAATTTAAGAAACATTGCCCCTGTAAGGCTGTTATGACACAGATGATTTGTAAAATACTGATCCTTCTGTTTTGCCATCATGAACAGTCAATGCCGTGATAATTTCTCCAACTTGTAAAAATTTGCATATCTCACATTTCGTAGTGAGCCTCAAATCGAGTTCATTTAATAAAATCGAAACTGAATTCACATTGAATATCATTAATACGGAGTTGCTGCTCTATCTAATATACTTACTCTGTGGTCAAAATCTCGTGCACAAGGAGTTCGTGGAAGACAGTGATATTGTGAGTGTTCAGCAAAGTGTGTTGGACCCCCTAATTTCACTAATCCAGGGATTTTGACCGCGCATCCACCCCTCTCATTTAAGCTCTCTCTAATACCAGTTTTATTCTGACTTGATGCTCTTTTGCTACACAATCATGCACACGTGTCAGTTTCATTTTAGGTTTATTGCAAGAAATTTTACCAGAAACTTCTACATCTACATGTGCATGTGTGAAAGAATGAGAAATTCTGAAGCAACTTTTAGTTTTCCATCCTAACTTATTTCAACACAGCGATTCTGAGCTGGTGTTGTTCAACAAAGTTTGATGTAAAATTAGACAAGTAATGAAAAGTAAATTTCAACATCTAATGCCTGCTGTTACTCAGTTAAAATTGATATAATAGAAAATTGCACAAAAATGTATAAAACACTCATTTACAGTATAGTAAATAACATCTAATCAAAACAAAAAAAAACTATGAAAAGACAAGTTGTTGTGAGGCTGGAAAAATATATAATTTTAGGTGAAAATGATAACTCATAACTACATGTAAACTAAATGCAGAGGTTTCAGCTGGCATAGGTTGAAGTTAGAAAAAGCATCTACCGAATCCATAGATCTATCGATCGAATACATTCCATTTGTGGGAAGATGTAGCGAGAAATGAGAGGTTGATCATAACTTAGAGAACCTATGACTGAAATGAAATATAATGATTGATGCATGCACAATTATTAAATTATGATGCTATTTTCTGGTATACTTCCTTTAGGTGATACTTGCTCACTTATTTCATAAAGATAATAGCCCCATTCTAGATATTAAATGTTGTCTTCATTTACTCAAAAGCGTCGAATAATTGAAACTTAGCAATTAACGGTGGCTTTTTGGATGACTGGAATAATTCTTAAATCATTTAGATTTCTTAAATTTGATGTTTTTTAGACATTACATGTACTTTTAGGATATCTATAATATTGATAAATGTTTCTTCACTTTCCGTAGCTGTCAGAACGCATGTAGCATAGAAACCTTCATAATACGAAACCAGTAATTTGTTTTATGAGATCAAACCGTGACCTACCGATTTCAAAATGTTCTATCCATGCTATTTAAATCGATGCTGCATTTTAATTCCATCCAGTTTCCTTTAATGATCAATTTTGTTTGAACTCAAACGTAAAATTACACAGATAATGGTTGGAATTAAAATGCATCTATTACACTGTAAACTTTCGAAAGCGATGCACAAAACGAGAACAACAAAATGTACGAAAGTTGTTCGTTTCCATTCGCTACAAAAACGATTGCCTTTCCTATTGGGTTATCCGTGGTGTGTGAACACAAACAACAGTGCTATCGTACATTTTGCTGTTTTCGTTTTCTAAATCGGCTTCATCAAAATCAATCAGCTTTCGTACTCTATACAGTTAAGAGGGTCTTTGGGCATGTGACATCAGATTTTGCATCATCTTCATTTCAGATTCAAGGATAAAATACATGGATTTGATCTTCCACTATTCTAACTGAGCAATTGTTCAATCATTCTTCAAAAACTAAGCACAGAACCGGAAGTGGGTACTTTTCGATCTAGCGCAAAATAGGCCTACACTGTGAATCCCTGGATACGAAAATTTCATAAATTCTCGATTCTCGTACATTTACAAAGATTTGGTATGCTTTGTGTACGAATATTGTCTTCCCTTCGCATAGATTCGTATGAGTTTGGTAGATAATGATACTATAACAACTCCTGTGATTTGCTAATTAAATATATTTTGGTCTCCATCGTTCGGATGTGCTTTGTAGTGAGAGATTGAATGTGCACGATATTTCTTCACCCTAGATTCACATCATGCTTCAAATTGTAGAACTTATCGAAGTGCTATTCTGATAGCCTAACTGGTTGACGACAAGATCTATCGATTAGTTGCTCACTTAATAGTTTCTGTTGGAATCTGTGCAAATTATTGGTAAATGTCAGCACTCTTGCATTTTGAACGACCGTTTGACACGTCTTTGAACGACTTTCAATAAAGTGACTTTCTCTGAGCCATCGTGACGAGCTTTCTCCAATAATGCACGATGTGTTGAAATCGAGTCATCAGTTTTGGAGAAATGAAGAGGCGAAAAACGCACAAAAAATGGACGCCTTCCGGTAAGGACCCCAGCAATGCGAGAGTTAAAACGAAAAAAAGAAGAAAAACAGAATCAAAAACATTGCGAATTTTTGAAAATCATGTGGCCAAAAATTTAAATGCTGCTGTTTGGACAGTCATAATCTCCTCGCTGTTTCCTTTCTTGCTGAGAGGAACTTATTAGATAATCGGTGTATGAAACATTTAATGATTATACATTTCAATGTTACATTTATATAATTTTAAATTCACGTGACTCAGATGAGACAACAGAGCGATGAAATTTACATTTGTAGAAATTACGTATTGTTTGTATGTAATGCCCGACATGGTGTCATTTGCGATGGAAACCATCTAGTCGTCAAGTAAAATTCAATTTATATATCTGCAATAACAATATCACTGCTTTCTTTGTGTTGAATGCATTTATAAATTTAAATTAATCAATGATTATTTTTTAGAATCTATCATAATTCTTAGAAATGAGTAAATTTGACTCCTTCGTAAGCTGCTGATATTGTTGTACAATAATTCAATTCAGACATAATTTTCATCAACTGAAGTTGCCAGGAATGTATTCGCAGAGGATAGACATATTCCGCCGATTCAGTTGCTTCCACTTACTACTGCTGGAAAATGTCTTTTGATGTACTCGTAATTTATTTTTACATCCTTGACTTGCTTATTTTATAAACTGCGACAAATATATTGGCGACTATCTTGATATTTTCGAATATCCTTGCATATTTTTCCTGAAAGACCCGTACAACAGGCACTCATCCGTAGAATTTCCTTTTCATAGTAGGCCTGCTTTTTGCTCACCCATTATGAGGCATTATGAAGACACAGAGCCAAACTATGAAGCTAGGGATAGGCAGACCCGTCATGCAATCGCTACTCTCTATTGGCTGGGGAAAGCTCCCGTTAATGACAGTGATGGCACCTCCCAAGTAGGAGAGATTAGAGACCCAGACCTCCTGTCCCTCATCATATTCGCGGCCCTTAACCAATTGAATTATCCTATCACCTTTATTGATGTAACCTGCAGCCATTCTATGCTCGTATTTTACCGTAATAAAATCATAAAGATGAATCAAAAGCTGAAATTTATTGCGCAGATCAAAGACCAACTATGAAGCTGATCAATTTCAAAATAGTAAAAAATATTGATTCCATACAAAGTCAATACACAACAGAATTTCAATCAAATGACATGAAATTCATATTCTGCTTACCGTAGGGATTATGCTTATTTGCACACACTGCATATTGGAAAAGAACCAGTAGTCCAATACTGAGAATAATTCGATTCACCATTTTGAGCGATTATTCAATTTCAAGTAAATCCACCTGTGATATTTTATTAAGTTTAGTGTCGGTCCACGTTGCTGGAATTAAGGTATTGGTAGCTATGCAGAATCAGCATGAAATCAAACTGCACTTTGATTCGCTTAATCAGTTGACCTTTGCTCAAATTTTTATCGAAACAGCTGCTAATGACTGCGATCGTTTCACAACGGTAGGTTCAGGTGATGTTGTTTCTTAGATTGATTAACGTTGTCAATTCGATTCCATAATACACCTGACTTTGTACAGAGTTTGCAGGTGATGAACTCTTCTTTCTGGCTATGACGTGAGTTTGAGTATGTGTGCAGTCATATCTGCGAATCGTTTACGTTTTGCAATCGTGGAAAAACATGGAATTTAGCCCAGTGTTCACTACCGGCCGTTTGCTGCATTAAATCCATCGCCATAGAAATTTAAGACTGCATTTTTTATTGCCGCACCGTCGTGCCAATTGTTAGATATGCAAGGAATAACTTCGCGACAAACTATCAAGTGAAGTGACGCTCCCGTCACATCAATTGATGATGATTAAATGTTTAAAGTGATATTTAATGAATGCCGTCGAAATTCCACTAACTTGCTAATTGCAAATCTCAAATTTACCCGGGCATGGTTGCAGCTTTAAATAGGGAGTTGTCGATGTTGAGAGATGCAAACTAGGCCTGCTGATGATTCCTGATATTGGATGAAATCTATTCAGGTCTGTTTCCATTTTTCAACTGAGGATGCAACTCAATATTTACATGTAGTTTTACATGTACAAAGTATATGTTTCTATCTACATGATTAAATGCTTGCAATGATGATTCTGCATTGTTGGATAATGTATATAGTGACATGTATATAGTGATATGTACAAAGTGAATATTAAAAACATCATCTGTGTAAAAGCATAAAAATCATTGAAATGCCAGGTGTAAATTAAAATGCATTTAATTATTTTATGTTAATTTTTCGAGCTTTTATAGTGTCATCACTTTGTTAGTTGTTGTCTATCAAGTCTACTATACATGTATATTTCAAGTTCTATTGACATGAGAGCGAGACAATGAGTCCTTCTGTGTGCACATTTGTTCTCAGTTTTCTGAAACTCCTGTCACCAGTCGCGGCATGGTAATCAAAATTCTCAATACGACAGATACATGGAGATACAGATCAATCAAGGCAACTAGTTTTCTAAATCAATTTGTTTAGTGGACTTATCATATGTATATATATCATCGGGTCAGTGAGGGTAGGCACGCCCGTCGGATAAGTACAACCAACCCTGAATTCAGAATACAAGCATCCCACAAGACAAGTTGTGTGCTTCATATATGTACATTGCTGTGACACATAAATGTCTTGCGCCCTCACGCCAGCTTCTCAATTGCTTTCATCTCCGTGCAAAGTGAGGTGAAATGTTTCAGACCCGTTGAGTGCATAATTATCGGTATGACTAATGCGACAATAATTATTAAAAGAATAATTATTAAATCTCGAACCGATCGCTGAGATTTAGTTCTGCTGATAGGAATTTACTATTAAAAGTTATTGTTCATGTACATGTAAATAGTTGTCATCATAGAAGGAGAACTTGAAATAGCTTCATGAAGCCAGATCTTTTGTTGTCTTATACGGGAGGTTCGTTATTCAATTTTCCGCGGTGTAAGCAAAAATATAGCTCTCCCTCAATTTAGACGATTTTTTTATTTTATAAAATAAAGTTCCCCGACGCGTTTCGTCACGGTGGACAGTATCAAGAGGTATGTAAATAAACAGGCAGTTTGATTAAATATAAAAATAATTGGGCTGTGACTACTCGTTAGATCAGTTGATGCTTGCGGTTGATTTGTGGCTTGTTCAATGCTATGAAGCGTGCTTCCGCCATTTTAGTTTGCATCGAATTCTTTTGTTTATTTAGGACAGAAAGCTGGAAATTATCGATGTTCATCATTTTATCGGCATGGTGAATCAAACTATGTTTAGATAGTGCACTTTTACGATCTTGACAGTCAAACTACTAATGTGTTCATCATGCCGTAACTTTAACCCTCAGAGACCTGAGGGCGGTCCAGTGGACCCCGGAGCCATATTTTTCTATTCTATTTTTTACGCAACCACTCAAGCCCATACAAAATCATCATTTCTGACAGTGAATCTGCATGTGTAATTTCATTTCAATTGAATCAATAGAAGTATGCCAGATAGGCCAAAGAGGTCCACTGGACCCCCTTCAGGTCTCAGAGGGTGTAGAAATTCCATCACAAAATTTTTGTAATTAGATGAAAAATGATTTCGAACATGTCCACAATGGTGTATAAAGAGTGAAAGTCATTGTTTGCATCATGCTCGTAGATGTGCAAGGTGTTGGAAGATCGCAAAATGTGAATATTTTGCTTTCGCACATGATCTCGCGTGACTGGTTGGCCTATATGAACAACTCGACATAAATCGATGTCCGAAATGAAAGCTATCATTATATTCATAGTTGAGCACCAAAAAATGATTGATGACAAGCTTTTCACAGCAGTAATGATAAGTTTGAGATCTCCACAGCTGTTTTTGGTTCTAGAAGCACAGCAATTTTGACTCATTTTAGGTCTATTTCTGATAGCTTTGGATAAATTTGAAGGAATGTACAAATGGAAAGGATTAGCTGCATGAATTAAATCAATTTCATCAAAATCAACTATCTGAGGCTTTATGGTGACACAAAATATCGTAAAGCCGCCCCCTAGTACAAATGATGCTGTACTAAATGTGGTTGACTTACAAAAACACCATATTTTCGCACGTGTTTACTGAGAATGCTGAAAGTCACTCAAGGGATTCGTTACACCGACCTGCTACACGCAAACATCATTGTTTTACTTGAAATCAACTTTCCTAATGTTTTGATATCGATTTAAGCAGGTAAACTAAGAATATGTTAAGGGGTCCACTGGACCCCCCCCCCTCAGGTCTCAGAGGGTGTGAAAAAGCTCAGGTCTCTGAGGGTTAAAGGGCGCCAAGTTTGGCCAATGTAATTTTTATGACAAATCTTACATACAAAATTATAAACAATGTTATTATCGCTACACATATAGTTAGGTCCAATATCATTGCATAGTTTGCAATTACATTTGTTTCGCGTCGGGGAACTATATTGTATAAAATAAAAAAAATCGTCTAAATTCAGGGAGAGCTATATTTTTGCTTACATCGCGGAAAATTGAATGCTTAATGCTGCTCACCTTGCTCACCTTGTCGACCCTTGTCCCGCGTATCCCAGGGTAGGTCCAGTCCTCTTTTTCCATTCCTTCCGGTTGTGGACCAGGGAGGCATCCATTCCTTTTGCCTTCATGTCGGCGGTTACTGTCGCTGTCCAGGTCTTCTTCGGGCGGCCTCTACCTCTTCTTCCTTTCACTTGCAGACGTGATACTTTCTTAAGAGGATGGCTCTCTCCGCGACGCTGCACATGACCAAACCATGACAGCCTTCTTGCTCTTGTCACTTCTTGAATAGGGGCTATCTCCACATTAGATCTTATTTCTTCATTGGTCTTCCGGTCCAAGCGTGTGTAGTCCTGCATCCACCTTAGCATCCGCATCTCCGCCACGTGCAGCTTCTGCTCATCTGTCTTGAGAGGAGCCCAGCACTCAGAAACATAAAGGATTGCTGGCCTGATCATATAGGAGTATACTTTGCTCTTTATCTTCAGTGGCATCCTTCTGTCACATACCACTGGAGTCAGTCTCTTCCATGTGTTCCAGCCGCAACGTACTCGATGTGCAACATCACCTGCGCTGGTCACCTCAGTATTGACCATGGATCCCAGATATTTAAAGCAGTCCACACTCTTCACCGGCTGACTCTGAATCTCCATAGTTGTTCTTCTTGGGTCGGACGACAGATATTCGGTCTTGGAACGGCTTACCCTCAGGCCCTTGCTCTCAAATGCTCTCCTCCATGCTTCCAACCTTCGCTCTACATCTTGATGACTGCTTCCAAATATTACGAGATCGTCGGTGTATAACATATCCCAGGGACCACCTCTTCTGCAATCCTTGGAAATTTCATCCATTATTACGATGAAGAGAAAAGGGCTAAAGCTGAGCCTTGATGTAGCCCAACCGAGACAGGAAAGGCACGACTTTCATCTTGTCTACATCTCACTGCAATTGTGCTGTCCCTGTACATGTCCTGTATTAAACAAATGTAGCACTCCGGTACTTCCCGTGTGCGGAGACAATTCCATATCAGCTTCCTTTGGACTGTATCGTAGGCCTTTTCGAGATCAACGAACACTGCGTGGAAATGCTTATTTTTCTCTCTGAATGCCTCCATCGTCATTCTCAGACAAAATTGTGGGTCTGTTGTGCCAACTCCTGGTCTGAAGCCAAATTGATTCATATCCACCTCAATAAGATCACGAAGACGCTTCTCCAAAATCTTCTCCAGAATCTTCATGGTGTGACAGAGAAGCTTGATACCGCGATAGTAGCCAACATCTTGATGTTCTCCTTTGCCGTTGAAGATAGGTGTAATAACACTTTTCCACCACGCGTCCGGTATCCTTCCCGATGTCAGTATCTCACTGAAGAGGTACACCAGAAGATCCAAGCCATAGTCCCCAAGCACCTTGAAAACTTCAATAGGAATGTCATCCAGTCCACAACTTTTACCCGATATCACTTTTTTCAGTTGCTCAGCCACTTCATCCCTTGTAATTATCTCCACCGGACCCTCAACAGCAGCTCCAGCAGCATGCGGCCTTGTTTGATTCAACAGGGCTTCGTAGTAGTCTGCCCAGCGCTGTCTTTTCCCACTTGCCGTTGTGATAATGTGACCCGACTCATCCTTGACGAAGAAGCCTTCATAATTGTCCTTTCTCGCTTTATCTTTCGCAGTTGCAATACGGTACACCATCTTTTCCCCTTCTCGGGTACCCAGCTTCTGGTAAAGATATTCCGTTGCATCATATTTAGCCTTGGCCACCGCTGCTTTAGCCTGTCTCTTTGCGAGCCTGTAAGCTTCCTTGTCCTCTGATGTACGGGACCTCTGCCATCTCTTAAAGACCTCTTTCTTGTGCCTGACGGTCTGGTGCACTTCACTCTGCCACCACCAGATTTCCAAATTTCTAAATTTTCCGCCTCTAGTGGTGCCGCAGGTCGTCTTGCCAGTTTCAGTCAAAGCTCTCGCTAGACCATCCCAATCGCTAGTCAGTCTCGTTCCAGACATCCGACCATAGACATCATCAACAAACTTCTGACTGACATTTTGCTCCTTAAGAGCCCACCATTTCACCTTCTGCATAGCCACTTTGGGATTTGGATTTCGTCTCCTCCTCATGAGGAAATTCATAATGACAGGTCTGTGTTGACTGGTCACTGCTTCGCCCGGGACAACTTTACAGTTCCTTATCGATCCTTGGTTGCCACGATTTACCAACAGGAAATCAATCTGTGTGCTTCTTCCGCCGCTTTGATAGGTGATAAGATGGGATCACGTTTCCGGAAAAGAGTGTTGCCCAAGACTAAGTCATAGGCTTGAGCAAACTCGAGAATTCTAACACCATCCTCGTCTCTCTCCCCGAAGCGATAGCCACCATGGCACTCGTATCCATCAGCACCGGTACCCACATGACCGTTAAAATCTCCACCAATGATGAGAGGCTCATTCACCATACTTCGAATAGTATTCTCGAGGGACTCATAGAAACGACTCTTCACCTCTAACGAGTGACCGGCTTGCGGAGCATATGTAGACACAATATGTGTACAACTTCCGTGCGAACCTGTCACCAGCGTCATCGTCATGACCCTGTCACTCACCCTTTTTATGTCAACAATAGATGTCCAAAGCTTCTCTTCGAGTATTATACCAACGCCATTAGCTCTAGCACCGCCACCTGAGTAGAACAACTTGAGGTCAAGACCGAGATCTCTCGCTCCACTACCACTCCAACGTACCTCCTGGACGCATGCCACGTCTACTCTACGCCGCCTCAATACGTCAGCGACTTCGATGCCTCTGCCCGTCATGGAACCAACATTCCACGTCGCGAAATTCATTGATTGCCACCCTAGCATACTTCTCACTACACCCGGTTTTAGGCGCAGCGCGTCGCTTGCGGGGGACGCCCTAGCATTAATCGGAAATCTATTAGAGGACATTAATCATAAATTGTAACTGGCGAGATTTTTATGGCCGGATGCCCTTCCTGACGCCAACCATTTCTGTCTGGAGTGGTCCCATAGCCCTGTGAACTAAAAAGTTCTACCTACCAGAGCAGTAGGGGGGGAGGTTGCTCAGACCCAGTGGATCGATGTCCAACACTGTGTCCTATATGAAAGAAAGAAACCAACACTGGGTAAACCATCCAAAACTCAAGCAGCTTATCCGCCCGAGACCGTTGGCTCTTGAGGGGGGGGGGGGTTCGGATATACCGCCGAACACTCGGTTGACTGGTTGTTTGGTTACTATCGGCATTGAAGATAGCATCCGGGGGAAACGACCTGCCAGTGCCACCAAGCAGGTTGTCCAAAAGGAACCGCCGCCTGGACCTTAAGGACACGTGGACGTACAACCAAAATCCCCCCTGCTTAATGAAACCATCAATTTAATCGTCAATGTGGTTGAATGTGGATAAAGTTGCTCAAAATGTTTGTGTTTGCCGACATTAAGAGGATCACCAAATCTAAATGCGTTTAGCTATGTAGACAGGGGTGCATGAAAATGAAAGGAAATGACCTGAAGACATTCCATGCTAAAAATTATGACTCTGGGTTTAGTACTTTTCGTTTAATCAGAGAAAACATAGAAAATTTCATTTTAGCCAAAAACTGCAATCTGCGTCCCATTGGATTTGCATGTGTTTTTCTTTGATCTTGTCTGACAAGAAGAGGAACTCACTAGAACGCGGCAGACGTGCCGATAGTGGGCATAGGGTGCACATTATTCTGTGAAAGTCTCACTTTCGGCCTCGCTCCCTGCAGAAACTCGTTCTGGCTGCCGCACTATAAGTCTTCTACTGAAAAAATACATGTGTATCATTCAACGCTTCGCGAGCAGCTCCAACAGGATAAAGATGAATAAAATGGACTACAAGGCGTCCGTTGGAGTCAATTTCATTCACTTTCATCGTCCTTCGATCAAAACAATTGTGGTCAGTTCCATTCCCCGCTGCAGCAAAGTCAGTCGGACAAAATGGCATCTTATTCGTCGCTGCATATAAGAAAAGTCCGCTCTTGGTCACATAATGTGCGCGGCATAAATTACTAACAAAACTTCATGACAGGCTAGCAAATGACATGTCGGAGAGTCATCACACAGAAAATACGGTGCAGGTGCCGGCTTCCAGCGTATATTGGGACAAAAATCCTAGTAGTAATCCCGTTGCAAAATCAAGGACAAAATGAGCAACGATGAGTCATCATGCTGACAGCCCCCCCTCTGGAAGGCAGGAAGGAGTTGGCCAAGGATGTGTTGGGAGGAATGGGTCCGAGAGGAGGAAACTGCCCCACCCCCCAAAGACTCAACCGACCAAGTGGGTCATCCAATCGTTTTTCTCATTGAAATTGGCGTGTTTGATATGTTCATGAAAAATCGCCCCCCCCCCCGCCCCCCAACGACTCAACTGACCAAGTTGGTCGAAAAGACCAAAGTTGTTCAGAATCATGTGAAACAAACTTCTATCAAGGTTTCAGGTTGAAATTCGCACAAAAAAAATCTTCGAAAATTTTCGTCACCTTGGGCCTCGGCACTTAGGATTTTTTCGTGAAAAACAAATTTCAAAATGTTGGAATTGAGCTCCGAGACCCATCCCATCGTGTTCGTCAAAAGTTGTGTCGGTGAAGTTTCGGTGAAAAATCGCCTCCCCCCTGTCAACGACTCAACCGACCAAGTTGGTCGAAAACACCAAAATTGCTCAGAAACGTCTGAAATGGACTTTGGTGAGGTTTTTAGTCGAAAAAATTTTTCACTACGGTTGTCGAAAATACTTTGGATTTTTTCAAGTCCAAATGTGAAATGTCGCTTTTTTAGCCAACTTTGACGATTTCTCACTCAGGAATGGAAGTGAGTGAAGACGTCCGGTTTCTTTTAGGGGTACGACTGCACTTTGTTTTCTAGGCTCCTTCATTTTGAGACCTATGGCAGGCTCCGTTTCCAAATGAGAGCTTGTTTAAAATAGAATGTTTGCACATTTTCCAAGATTTTGGTTATTTTTGAAGAAATGGGCGAGTGTTTTAACTCGGCTTCTGGTCATCGTAGAGGGTCGAAGGATGTCTTAAATGACAGGTGAGAGCGAGAAACCGTGACTGTCAAAATTTGAAGTCAATCGGAGCACTAGAGCCGGAGCTAGAAGGCTTCAAAGTTTGATGCCTACCGATCAGCTGATCTGAAAACCTATAAAAGCGCAGATCATCGACAGACACATCAGTTCATCCGTTGACTTCACAGAGGTAGGTGAACTCTCCTGAGCTCCGACACTTGGTCGGATTTCATGAAAAATTGGTGATATTGATTTCGATTGGTGATATCGCCAATCTTGCCAGACTTATAGGTTAGCCAGTATAGCATGACTGATCACTTGATGATAGTAGGACGAAATCTTTAAACGACTATAACGTTGGTTCTAGTGAACCGTTTGACTTGATTCAAAAAAGGTTCGATAGGTTTTGACCTGCACTAAGTCATACACAACGGTTTTTAAGTACATAAACGGTTTTTAAGTAGTGCTAAAATGCTGAAAAATTTAAATTCACTATTTTTGATGATTTTTCGGGGTTTCCGACCCTTCTAAAATTCAACTAAGACATTTACAAAGTTACCAGAGGCAAGCTTCAGCTCGAGACTTGTTTCCTGATGCAAATAACTCCACCGATTTTCATGTCAAAATTGGGGTCCGAATACCAGCACAGTGATATGACGCACGCTCTGTCCGCTCGAGGTTTGATTTGAAGACCGAAGTCTTGGAGTTGGGATAAGATCCCCTCTGAGAAATGCCTGTAGCGGATTCTTCAGCTTAACTTGTCTTTCCTCAAAGTGAAGTTGTCTTTGTGATATCACTGGTCGACTATCGATTCTGTCTTTGTATAGCATGGGCCTTCACAACTGAAAGCCCGGTAACTGTCGATGTGATGTCCAAACTTGTAAAAGCGTCGTTGTCAAGTCAAAAGCACGACTAAATTTAGAAAGACCAAGGCAAGGCTTTGTGTCGGGAGGGTATATAAGCCACTGCTTCTCTCAAGGCTTCACTCCTGTTTCAAGTTGTAAGACGAACGGTGAGTGCTCTGTCGAAGTTTGCTATCAAACTTTGAAATATTTAGAACTTAGGAATATTCTGTCTTAATGCAGATACACTAGTAGCTTCATGTGATCGTTTTTTATTAAGCTTTAGATGAGATCCTTTAACGATCTCCTATTATAAACACTAAAATGTGTCTCAATTTAACACATTATTTCCTCTCTTTTCAGTTTGAAAAATGACGAAGGAATGCAATAAGAAATTGCAAATTTTTAAGTGCAGTTGTGGCGTGCCCTTCCGCGGTGACCGCTTCAGGCGCCATGTCTTGGCGAGAGTGACGAAGGGTGAGATGAAGCATGATGAGGTGTTGATGGTGATGTATTGTGTGTGGTGTGACGTTCGTTGTAGTTCGTATGATGTCGAGTTTGTGAAGGCACATGCTAATTGTCCTGTGCGAGTGATTGGGAAGGAAATGATGAGTCAAGTGTTGAGTGGTGAGCGAAGGAGCGCATTTGTTCAAGGCGAACCAGTGCATTCCCCAGTCGTGAATGTCGATTTGGATAAGGATGATGAAGTGGTGACTAAAGTAAAGAGGAAGTTGATTTTCGAGAGTGATGATGATGAGGATGAGGCTATGGAGAGTGTTGTAATGAAGAAGGGGTGTGTTGAGAGGTTAAGTGATGATGATGAGCTTGAGCGAGCTGTCGCGTCGATTCAGCCACTGGCAAAGTCACGGGCTGAATCGTCGCCAAGAGATGAGCGTGTGATCCCTAATTGTGTTGTGAGAGTGAGTCAGTCGAGTGTGCCGAGTAAAGTGGTGCTGTCGAAGAATGATGCACTGGCGTATGGGAATGTGAGGAATAAGTGTGACAGGTTGCGGGGAAAGTTGAATGCTGCAAAGTGTACGTTGAAAGAAGTGACTGTGGAAAGGGATCGTTAAAAGAGAGAGTCGGAGGACGTTGTGAGTGTGAAGAGAGAGTTGTTTGAGGTGAGGCAGAAGTTGGTGAATGAGAGAAAGTTGAAGGAGACGCTTGAGTCAAAGTTGGAGTGTTGTTAGAAGTCGGTCTGTCGAGAACGTGAGTTGAAGGAAGAGGCGATGGAACGAGTGAGAGTGTTGGAGCGTCAGTTGAGTGTGCAGTCAGGAGTGTCGCCTGAAACGGTCACGGCCCTTCACATACCTGTGGTGGGTTATGTAACGGAGCGCCAATTGATTTATGGCGGTGTCCCTAGTGATCATTTTTTATGGAAATCCCATAAAATTTCGCAGTAGAATTATCGCGCATTGTCTACTGCAAAACCACTAATTCTCTACTGCCAAAAATACCTACAGACATCAATCGTCTACTGCCACGGCCTACAGACATCAATTTATAAACGCATTCAGACAAGCAACAATTTTCACGATATTTTGCGATTAATTAGGAATAATATAAATGCCGATCGAACCTCAAGCAAGCGTAATTTTAAGTCCCGTGGATACATTAAATCATCCACCAGGATTCAAAACTACCGAATTTGAGGTATTGAACAGTACCTAAAAATAGTAATAAAACTCACATTATATTTTCCATTTTCTCCAATCCTCCTTCAGAGATTCAACTTGTACTATTCAACTTGTATTTGTTCGACTGTAGCTGTGTGTGGATCGAATATTTCATTACAATATAATTTCACTTCAAATGACTTTTCAGCAATGTAATCAATCACTTGTTTAATGGTTTTCAGCGAAAGTGAAAAGATATTAGGTAGTTGAGTCAGAATGATGCGAATCAAAGCGTGTAGATGAAGATGATGTTGAAGGTTAGGAACAGGTGGTAGTTCAATTTTCCTGGCATTGTGCTAAAAACAAGCTGGTCTCTCGTTTGTATTTGCCTTTTATTTGAGGTTATGTGCAAGATAGAAATCCAGCAAGGTAACACCACAGCGCTTCTAGTGTCAGGTGGGACGGTGCAGTAAACATTCGCACTGCAAGTTTCCACCCTTTGATGTGTCTGTGACATGAAGTGCTGTGGTTTTACCTTATTGATTTTCTATCTTGTGCATAACTTCAAAGGCAAATACAAAGGAGTGACCCGCTTGGTTTTAGTGCAATGCCAGGAAAAGAGAGGATCGATAGTGAAAAAATTTCCATAGTGAAAAAATGCGTCGGCGTAATCCTGAAATTGGTTGTGAAAGTCCAATTACGACAGAATCCTCTGAATGTCCAAAACACAAATGACTGACTTGAGGCGTAGTTAAAGTTTTGTAAATCCACAAGTATAAGGCAGTAGAACGACATGCATTGACGCTGCTGGGATGACTGAAACGTGCACGATGTACTGAGAGGAATGACTCTGCAATTGATGACGCCTGGTTGATATAGCATACACAGTCTGTCCGCTCGCATACTCTTTGTCGTGTGACTTAAGGACCGAAGGTTGTTATGAGGGCATTCATTAATCATTAACAGGCAGGCGATCGACGAGTTGTTCATTCCACAGTAAGGAGAGAGATGTGTGTAGAGGAAAATTGTGACGGATACCGGTATATACATTATGTCCTTTAGTAATCATAGTCTTACAAATAGGGGAACAACTGATCCGCATTGTGACCTTGAATATTACAGCTGAGATACATTCAAAATCAGAAAATCAGTCAAATGGAGAAAAGAAAATAAAAGAAGATGAATGGAGAGATGGAGATAAGGAGAGAGTGTGTGTGTGTGTGAGAGAGAGAGAGAAAAAAAAGAGGAAGCTTGTTCCCCTGTGCTTCGCGCACTATGGCCCCGATCAAAAACAAACAGTTCGAGAAGACTCCGGAGTTTCCGGAGAGAGAAAGAGAGATAAGAAGAGACTAGAAGGACTTAGTTCTGTGCCTCGTGCATTGTGACACTCCATCAAAAGCGAATCATTTAGAGGAGACAAAGTAGCAAGAGAAGGGACGTATGTATTAAACCAAATGTTCTTTTTACAGGTGTAAAGCAAGTAATAAATGAATATAATACATGCACATTTACATATCACATTCATTTATTCATGTGATATTTAATATAATAAGTATTAAATGCGATGTAGACATAATATCAATATATCAAATATATAAACATAACAATATATTTGATAAGATAGAATTTTGTAATTGCGTATAAAATTGTATTACATGTATATATTCGTATGAATACATTAGATGGTAATAATACGAGATTTATATACAAATATCTTTCTTTTGTATATTACAGCAAAGAATTGTTGTATTATACAAAAATGTTTGAGTTTAACGTTCTTGTAGAGGTTATGTCTGTCGTCGATAAATGTTTAGAGACACGTGTCTCCAGCAAACATTTGCAGATATATTTGCCTGCTAAACATTCTATGGATGCCATGAATGCCAGTAAGAATTCTCTAGAATTGCAGTAGGCATTATTAGCTCATACAAATGTCTATAAAAACCATAAAAAGCTTACTGCCAAATCAAATATCTGTAGCGATTTTGAAAGGCAGTAGAAAATCGTAAAATCTCTAGAAAATGATCACTCGGGGTGACTCCGGACACAAGCCAAGAATGCTTTAACTGCACGGATGTCCGATGTTATCACATCAAAATACATCACAAGGAGGACATCCGTGTAGATTACAGAAATCCTCACAAATTTCGGAATTATTATGACTGGAACATAACATTATACCATCTTTCTCATTCTTACTTCTTTCATTGCAGGCCAACTGAGAAAGCCATAATCCCAACACATACTACGTCCCGTGAACGCACCATGGGCCCTATTAAGGGCCAACCTTCTAATGCAGCGAACATGGTCCCAAGCCCACCACATGTCTTCGGACATGGATGCAGAGGGGAAGGCTGAAAAATGATGAAGTGAAATGGATGCGTTACATTCTGTGCCACACACACACACACAAACACATCACAAATTTCTCTCTTCATGAGTCTGTCAAGCGCTTCGTTACTCATGGATCCTACTGAAACAAGATTCGGCAAACGCTGTTTCGTATACGGTTTGCTGTGACCACTTCTGCGAAAACTTACAAGAAAGGATGATGTATGGAAACAACATTCTTAAACAAAGTGAAGTGTTAATAAAACTTAGAAAAACAAGTAAACTCAACAAACTGGAATGAGTAATACTAGAAACTTGTATTACACATTGTCTATCACGTTGGTTATAATGTACACATGCATTATTAAGTTTTGCTAGTCATCGAAATGTAAGATGAAGTATTTTTCGCTACTGACAAAACTTATGAATAAACAAGAGTTATGAATCCGAAGTTAGATTCTACTGAGTCATGAACACTTGCAAAGGTGTACAAGTCTTATCAAGCATATTCAACTGAGTGTCCATTCTTGACACTCATCATCATTTGAAATTATTTGACGATGAAAAGTTACATTCGATTCTCAACTTCATGGTTGGTAGGAAGAGACCTTGGCTATTCGTTGAAAGCTATAGAAAGTGTTACAAATCTAAATGAAAATATAAATCCTGGGGCTTTAGTTGAAAGACTAATAGATCTAGATGAGTATGCTATGAATCATCATTTGGATCGAAGTTAGATAAAGGATTTTTCCATGCTGCATTGTAATGATAGTAAAAATAGGAGGATGAAATTGGTGCGATCTGGAGTGAAAAAGAAAAAAGTGGCATTTGCAACTGACATGACAAGTAGCTCTACCAATAAAAGTGACTTCAGAAAGAAATTGGAAGAAGAGACGTTTAAATTATTATGTGAACGGAACTGCGTTGAGTGTTTTAAAAGGGAACGGTCCCTTCTCTTTTTACCATGTTGTCATTCTGTTATGTGTTCTACGTGCTATGTACCTTTGGAAACTATGTTGTGCCCAATCTGTGATCAAGAAATAATTTCAGCATTTAATGTATATAAATGATTTTGATGCAATCCTTGTCGATTTTAGAACAGTCATCTATAACCATGACACCACTTTATCGCCGTCTCATTGAAAAGAGAAAGCATTATTATATAAGGCAGTGGACTCTTGTGTTGGAAAAACTATTATCATCCAGTGATTGTAGAGAGATGATACACCGTTTTAGTAATTCTATCATCATTCACGCAAACTGTGAAGATGTTGACTATATGCTATCTTATAATTATAAACCAAAGCAGTTTACGAATACACTTTCATCAATGATACATCATGGTCTTCTTTCATTACCTTGCTTGGAGTTATGTATTCTACACGTCGCTTATGGCAAGCCTTTTCCACTTAAGCACAATTGATGCAAAGGCATTAAACTTTACAAGCATCATCGTACAAACAGAGTGTTCATGTCTGGCTCATAACATATCAGCAATTGACACAGCTGAACTGTGTCCATTGAACTATAGCACCTCACTGATTGATACATTACAGCTACCCACACATGTATCTGCTTCTGACTATCCCGCTGGTACTGTGGCTGTTCTCAGTGTATTGCTTTTTACTTGTGCTGTACTCAATGTCTTCCTCTATTTCATTGCGTTTACGTCGGTGATGTTTCGACGCTGCTGTCGTGCTTAAGCAAAGAACACTCTAACATTCACCTGTAAAAATGACTAGACGTCGTTCATCTCACCGTTCGCGCAGACAAAAGTGTCAATCAAATGCAAACAAAAAATTCTGTCTTACTCTTCGTCGCTTATTAAAATTAAAGCCATCTCATCGATGTGAGGCCATGAAGCTGGCAAACAATGCCTTCATTCGTAAAATGTGTGCGGAAATACGAAAAGTGCGTTACATGACATTGAATAGCAAAAAGGCCAATCCAATTGCCAGGCATGGTAAAGTTCTCCGCACCTTGAGCAATCTAAAAACATCAATTGCTACAAAGCGCAAACTATTATCACAGCGCGGTGGCTTCTTACCACTTTTAGCGCCTATCATCATGGCAGCTGCCGATCCTGGTTTGCGAGGATTAGCTGGTGCTCTCGTGAATAAAGCCATTAATGCATAGATACTAAATTAAATTGTATGACTTTTCATCAAAATCAACATGGATTTCCGTTTACGCTGTAATCGCACTATGTGTATCGTAGGACCCTCTCATAGTGGGAAGACATATTTATCACTGCAATTGTTGGAGCAACGTAATGAGATTTTTGACTGCATACCGAATCGCGTTTTTTTGTGCTGTGGAATTTATCAACATGACTTACATCGTGAATTGGTTGGTAAGGGTTACTTGGTTCAACCGGGATTATCAGCACTGCTGATATTCTACTCTATGATATTATCATTCTTGATGATTTACTTAATGAGAGTAAGAACTCACAAGAAGTAACTGTTATATTTACCAAGGCTGCTCATCACAAACCATGCTTTATCATTTTTATTATGCAAATCTTTTTCCAAGTGAAAAGGAAGCACGGACTCGAAGTCTGAACACACATTACTACATCATCTTTAAAAATCCTCGCGATAAAAGTCAAGTTGAATTCCTATCTCGACAAGTTTTTCCTTGCAAGTCAAAAGCCTTAATTGAAGTATTTGAGGCTGCTATGGAAAAACCCTATAATTATTTATTTTTAGACTTTACCCTGGAGTGTCCTGAGGATTATCGCTTACGCAGTCATCTCTTTGAGAAACCCATGATCATATATAAATTGTTATGAGTGGTTTTCAACGAATGATTGCTATTCCACAAGAAGAATATATACATCTGACTACAATGCAGAGTGTTCAACAACCTTGGGAAAATCAAATGTCACAACTTAATCAGCAATATGAACAAGAAGCTGTACAAAGTAAAAATCCATATGATCGTTTGATCAAGCAGAGTTCTACCTTAGAAGAAATGAAACAATTGAAAGAAAAAATTCGCAATGATCTTTCGCTTGGTTCACCCAAACCTTATCGCAATCGTACACTGAGCTTGTATCGAAGTCTCGAACCCAACTTGAAAATCACACAACGAGGTGAAGTGGTAGATGATGATGGTGAAGTCATTGGGGACTCAAGAGTGGAAGATTTAATTAATCATGCTATTCGTGATCGTCGTCGTCACTTTACACCTACAGGATGGGAGTTCTTTTTAAAAAGTATGAAGAAATTCAATGTTCCAAAGGCAATTCTTGGTCGTGATACTTTACAGGAAATGGAAAATGATTCTACACCTAGGAAGAGAAAGTCGCAAAGTGTAGAGAGACCAAAAAAAGAATCAAGCAAACTTTGAAAACACCCGAGAAGTTGCCGAAGCGTATACCAAAACCTTCAACACGTTATCCATCATTTGATTTTATCACAGACTTCTAATATGAAGAAGCTATGTTGCATCCCATGTTCAGAGTTGCCAAACATTCATGTGTCATTGAACTGCTCAAGTACACGTTGCAAAAGTAATTCATACACGACGGCTCAAAACAGTAGCAAAAGCAGGTCTCAAACACAAACGCAAACACTAGCGGAGAAAAAGACTGATACTTTGAGGCAAATAAACAATCCCTCTTAATAGACGATGGATGAACATCTGAAATCAATTTACCATAACCCAAAGCATTATGCAGCTTCAGTGAAAAAGTTGTCACAAGCAAGTGGTTATTCACAAAAACAAGTGAAGAGATGATTGAAAGCTCAACCTGCATATACATTGCAAACACAAGCTCGAAAACGTTATCCTACCCGCTCTTATATCGTTCATGATATTGATGAACAATGGCAAGCAGATTTGGCTGATGTTTCTTTATTAGCTAAAAAGAATAAAGGCTATCGCTTTCTCCTAACTGTCATTGACTTATTTTCTCGTTATGCTTGGGTTCAACCACTCAAGACAAAGAGTAGTGAAGAAGTGGCCGAAGCTTTCCAAAATATTTTCAGTGAAGGACGCATTCCCACACGTATTCAGACTGATCAAGGGAAAGAGTTTGAAAACAGACATGTGCGTGCTCTATTTAGCGAACACAACATTGAGCTGTTTAGTGTGAAAAGTGCATACAAGGCCTCAGTGGTCGAACGTTTTACTCGTACGGTGAAAACTCGTCTACGGCGCTATTTCACTACAAAAGTAACACAAAAGTGGACGGATGTATTACAAGATACTGTACACACTTACAATCATTCTGTTCATCGTATGATTGGTCACAAACCTGCTGACATAACGCCAGACATGGTGGATACAATCCGTGAAATCAATGCTAAACGCAAGCAACCATCACAAGGTAAACGTGACATTCAGATTGGTGACAAAGTTCGCATTTCCAAGGTAAAAAGCGTGTTTGCGAAAGGATATCTTCCCAATTTGACGGAAGAAATATTTACTGTCTCTGAGGTTAACAAGAAATTCAAGCCCACTACCTAAAGCTTCGTGATTATCATGGTGAAGAGATGGAAGGGAGTTTTTATCGTCATGAGATAACGCCCATCACCAAAGAAGATGATGACTACATGGTTGAAAAGATACTTCGTCACCAAATGCGACAAGGGGAAAAGTGGAGCCTGGTGAAATGGGCTGACTATCCAAATTCAATGAACAGTTGGATTCGTCATTCTGAACTTTATCGTGTTAGTCAACGTTCCTAAGCAAGGTAATGAATTGTGTAAATATAAATAAATAAATACCTATGGATCAAACTGCTACGTTTTATTCTGCTCCCTCCTATGCTAGTCATGGAGCTGGCTCTCCCGTTTATGCTGGATCGAGACGTCAAGAAGGGGGTAGTCTATTGCGTGCTGTCAAAGGTATGATGCTCCCCACTATCGCAAATGTGGGAAAATCAGCTTTAAAGGAAGCTGTAGGATTAGCAGCAGATGTAGCAAGTGATGCACTTTCAGGAAGATTGCCGATTCGTGAATCGCTAAAACGTCATGGAATACAGCGTTTGAAGAATGTTGGTAAGGCTGGTATCAGGTCTGTCATCAGTCATATCAATCCACTCTCTACTTCAGGCAAACGTAAGCGAAGAGCATCTCGTATGCCTCCTAGCAAATGCAGACAACGTGGCCTGTATTAAATATGGAATGTAAAACCTCATTCCTTTGCTTGTTTGATAGAACACCTATACAGACGGATATCATTAGAAATTATGTATCCATTCGTTACCCACAGACAAGTATCGATTCCGGTAGTTTCATTGAGTTTTGAATACCAGGAAATGATGCTGAGTACATCGATGTAATGACATCAATCTACATGTTACGTTTAAGATAGTAAATAAGGACGGCACAAACATTGCCGACAAGGATAAAGTAGCCGTGAGTAACTTGGCAGTAGCAACGCTCTTCAAGGATGTATCATTGACCATTGGGGAAACTCGGGTTGAAGGTGGTCAACACAGTTATCCCTATCTCGGTTATTTTTCAACAGTCATGCAGTTCCAGCCACAAGCACAAAAGAGTCACATGGCTGTTATGGGTTGGTGTAAAGATGAAGCTGGTAAATTTGATAGTGACAAAAACAAGGGATTTGTCACTCATGAAAAGTGGACTGCAGAAAGTAGGGTGTGTGAATTATATGATCCCCCATACTTGGACTTCTTCCGTCAATCACGTTTCTTAATGTCAAAAGTAGACATGCGAGTTCATCTCTTGCCAAACGATCCCAAAATTTGTATTGAATACTTATGGAGCAAAGACTGAATTTAAGATTGTGTTTGAAAGTGTTAGACTTTATGTGCGACGAATGCCAGTGAATCATTCGGTGATTTATGGTCACCAGATGGGTTTGAACAAGTATGATGCTCTTTATGATGTAAATCATACTGAGATCCATAGTTTCACCATTCCTCGTGCGTAAAAGAGCTTTGTTAAAGATAGTTTGTTTCCTATACAATCACCAAAAATGATCATTGTGGGATTGATTGCAAATGATGCATACAATGGTAATATATGGAAGAATCCCCTCAACTTTGAACACCTTGGTTTAAATCAAATCGGATTGTATCGAGATACTGATTGCATTCCTGGTACTCCTTTTTGCCCAGACTTTGCTAATGGACATTATTCTCGCTCATATCAAAATACTATGGAGACCTTTTAATACTGGAATACTGATGACACCAATGGTTTGACCTATGATGAATTTGCTAATGGTTATACGCTTTATGCATTTGATTTGACAGCAAACAATAAAGCAGGTGCTTCTTATCGTCCGGGCACTGCCACGAAGGGTCTTAAACTAGATTTCTTTTTTGAAAAAGATTTGACGAAAAAAGTCAATGTACTCATCTATGATGTGTTCGATTCCACCATTCGAATTAACAGACTACGTGACGTTTCCGCTTCTTATACAAGTTAATGAGTTGGTTATCTCATGCAGAGCTAGAGAGAGTCGTTCAAGAACATGGTGATGAACGCCTTGTTGCAGCATTTCAAGGTGTTTTTTCGATTAATAATATGCCCACAGTTTTACCAAAACCACCCTCATTCATTATCATGAATACTGATACAGCACACTTACCCGGCAAACACTGGAAAGTTTTATTTATTGCTAAAAACTATTGCGGCGAAATCTTTGATTCATTGGCCTTACCAAAGTGTGATTATGCTACACGCTTCATGAACCGTCATTCACGAAAATGGATTTGCAATGCTTTGGCCTATTAACATCCCTTGTCTTCAACATATGGAGCCTATGCCCTCTACTTTGTAATGCAACGACTACATTATGACTCTTTACATGACATTTGTAAACATTTTTCACATGATACCCTTGTCAATGAAAAGCGCATTCGCAACTTTTATAAAAGCCTTCAATAAATATGTATGATTAATTGTTTTTCCTTATTATACTTCAATGGAAAAGTAGATGATGTGATTGAGTATGTTATATTTAGTCATCAAACATGAATAGGTACAATGTACAGATAAGAAGACATTGTTCACTTGTCACACTCATGCTTATGAGCGTTGGTTTGTTGAAGGTGAGTCATTATGCGAGGATGTATACGTTCTCTATACTTGTTCCAACTTGAGGATGTAAAATGTATAACACCATATTGATCATGAAGAGCACTGAAATCTCGTTGAATAATGAGTAGACGCCCACCTAGAGCAATATAGTACATTGGATGATGCATGATACGTAAAGCATCGTGGAGGTTATCCATTTGAAAAGGTGATAAACTTATTTTAACGTGTCGACGAGTATCATAAAAGGTAGTGCGTCGAGCCTTCCATGTTACGTGACACTGAGAAGAGAGCTTGGCAACCATGGTTAGTTTTAGACATAGCAAAACGTTTGCTTAGTCTTCTCGTTTAAGCAAAGCATTCATAAGAAATGGACGAAGTCATGTTAAGATTCGTCATCATATTATCATTTGCAATAGTGGCATTAGCGGGACAAGGATTAGATGATGCAGTTCGTCCAATCAAATCACCTATTCATGCAACAAGACCTATTGAAGATGTAATTCTTTCCGGCATATCCGATCCTTAGCAAAGTCATGCTTACAAACTTCAGATTTTGCGTCAGCGAATGGGTCATGTGTGGGAAATGGTTTTAACAGATTATGGCTTTAATAGATCGCCTGTAGGCGCCATCGATTTGATCAATCCTGTACGTCGCATTGCAATGGAATTAAAAAATAGGTGCCGTATGAGCTCATCAATAAAACGCGAAATATTTCATACACTTGCAGACTTTAAACGTAGAAGACCAAGATATCAAGTCATATTTGGTTGTATCAACTATCGCAATATGAAAGAAGGTGGTACAAGCATACTTAGGGGAGTACATTATGTGCATCCCTAGGACGACAGAAAGTGCCTACTGTGAACAGATTGAAATCAGCAGTTCGTTATGTCATGCGACATAACGCCTAAGCAAACGACGCTTTATGTTGATACTTTAACATGGAGTTTACAGCAGTGTTTACCAGTAATGCTCAACCTAAGCGATATGAAAATACAGCTGCCGAGTTTGAGACTGATTTAACGCAGCCGATTGACTTAAATGGTGATTGGGAGGTAGCCCTGCAATATTTGAGCTATGTGAATAATATAAGAACCATTGCAAATGAAGAGATTACATTAGGCACTGCAACGAATCAAGACTTGTACTTTCCAAAACTAGAGCGAAATGATAAAGTACATACCTACAACTTGAATGAACATGCAGCAGAGTGGAATTATATTCCTACAGTAAACACCCGTCGGGGAAAGCGAGCTGTTGATGAGATTGTAAATGACCCTACTTTAATTATCACTGCAGATACAGACATACCCATTGCTAAAAATGCTTCACCCCTGAAATGGAAGCAACCTACAAACCCATCATTCCGTCATCGTTTAGAGCAATCATACTATTATATGAAAATTCAACGCCTATTGAATGTTATGAATGATTTGGCAAAGGATCTATGGTTCTGGCAGATGGATCCAAATCTACATAAAGTTACACTCTACATGAGACCGACTACTATTTCCCATGGATTTATGTGAGTGGACCTCTGCAAAGGATATTGAATCTTAAATCACGTTTCTTTCTACCTATCGCAAAATTTGCAGAAGTAAAAGGAGGTGGCGCCTTCCCTTTGAGAGCTCAATTGTCCATGAAAGTATCATAGCAGATTAAGAAATATCCAAATTGGCACAGGAAAAAAATTAATATTACCCTTCTTCCCCTTGATCGCATGCATGAGCGCTTTGTGCTTTTTAAATCTGGTACTGTTGATGACTTGATCAAACAGGTAAATGGAATAAAAGGATTATCTATGTCCATCACTCGAGTACACAATAAAGCAAGGATTGATTTCCGAAATGATTATGAGCGTTCACACATTGGATTTGTTCACATCAATTCTAAATTTCGCGATTTGCTCTCTTTAAAAACAGACGTCTTATGGTCATACCATGAATGGGGGAATGTGAAAATAACATCTGAACAGCAATCCGATTGACGAATGGTCCTTTATTTCAAACACACAGACCATTTTTTACGTCCCAGTCTTACACGGAAGCCAATGAAAAGTTACCGATACCTCCAAAGCATTATAGCAATGCCTATGATGTTTGCACATACTTGAACAAGGGTGTATCAAATCTGCACTCATATCATTTTGACTATGATCCTAAAGAAAATACATTCTGTATCAGTGTACATGGTAAAACGGTCATTCACATTTCAAAAGAGTTAACAAAGATTTTAGGATTCAAACGTGACATATTCTACGACGAGAAGTATTGTGGCTCAACATCCTTGCTCGATATGAATATCAATCACTTTTCCATTTACAATAACTTTATCCATTCAACACAAGTTGGTGGTTAAATGGTTCCCCTTTTAAGATATATTCCTATTGACAGTGGCGACTTTGGTGTGACCATGCACAGGGAGTTCCTGAACAAGGTATACATTCCAGTCAATGTATCACAATTATCCCATTGCAAATTTGGTATCTATGATGACAGTGGTAATCCTATTCAATTCATTGGTGGTCGTACTGTCTTAACACTTCATTTTCGTAAGATAACATCAAATCACTAATGTTGCGTGTGGCGCAGTCAATGTTTTTTCTTTCTTGAATAGGTGGCCGTTAAGGCAGTGGTCTCATAAAGACCCTTTGGGCAATTCTCTGGTCTCATCAAGGCTTTTCACTCCTGAAAGTCAGCCTCGTTTATGAAAGGCTCACTCTCAACCGTTTGTAGAGCGAGCTGCTTGCAGCCTTCAATCATTTGTCTCTCTTCCTCTTCCTCTTTTTGTTGAAACTTTCGCTCAACTTCCCTCTTCGTAGGAGTTGAGCTAGCAAGAGGTTTGAATGTTTCCTCTGTGTCGGACATGACTATGATAGTGAAATGCAAGACACTCTTCTTTATATATGAGAATGATACATTGTGATTGATAAATGGCTGTCGTCCAATGAGAGAGCGCGAAGCAGGGAGAGAGACTCTATATAAGTGCGGTGCAATGACCATTTCCTCATAATATCATTAAAATGGATGCACCACCGAATACCTATGCCCTACTCATGCCCAATGCCCCACGCAAGAGGCAAGTGAAAACCATTTACGATGGTGAGGTCCAGCCACTGCAGTTGGATGAGGAAATCATCATCATCATTTCCGACGATGAACAGGACAGTACTGATACAATCAGGGCTGCCTTCCTGAGTTATGATGGAGCGGTGTGTTGAGACTCTCCGGAGCTGGCTAGACCTCTTCTCTCCTTCTAGTCAGCCCCACAATCAAGAAGAGTTTGACTTGGTAGACGTCAGTAACCGTCTTATTACAAAACGTATTGCTTTTATTTCTTTTCAATAAATGTGTATCATGACAGTGTTGTTTTTCCTTCATATGAACGGCATGGCTTCGAAAGGATCATCGAGTAAGTATAGTGTCGATTGGGAGCTATTGTTAGAATAAGATATCCTATCATCTAGACACTTAACACAGTTGCTAGAAAAAATTCAACATATGAAACATGATTTTAGATGCATCAATCAGAATGATTCTAATTTAGATGAAGATTCCTTTTTTCACTTTATCAACCTGTGTTGCAGTAAATACTTTTGTACAACTTGATACACTTTCTGACTACACTCACAAGGGCTTGTTCACTACTGAAGATAGAAATGTGTTTCTGACTGCATATGGTGCAAGTTTGGCTTCCCTTCATTCCATTTCATCATTTATTCTTCCCCTCTGCATTCCATATCCGAAGATATGTGGCGGGCTTGGGACCGCTTTAGCTGCATTAGAAGGTAGCCCTTAAGAGGGCTCATGGGACGTTCTGGGGATCGTAATCAGCCACCCTACTTTAGACCGATTCTGCTGAGAGTCTTTAATTCTTTCTATGGTAGCAGCATCGACCTCTACTACTACTAACTGACTACTTGGGGGTGGTATATGGCCCCACTGAGTCCTATCATCATCATTGATGCAATCAGATGCGCCTATACGAGCAAGATTGTTAAAAATCTTTTCTCGCTCTTCAGCCCGCTGAAACTCTTGAAATAAATTTCTCGGCTTCAACCGAGGCTTGTCAGGAGAGCTGACTAGAGTATTCGGCGTCTGCATGATTGAAATGAAAATAAATGAGAGTCGGCGGATTATATACCCCTATGACACAAAGCCTTACCTTGGTCTTTCTAAATTTAGTCGTGCTTTTGACTTGACAGCGACGCTTTTACCAAATTTGGACATCACATCGACAGTTACAGGCTTTCAGTTGTGAAGGCCCATGCTATACAAAGACAGAGTCGATAGTCGCCCAGTGCTATCACAAAGACAACTTCACTTTGAGGAAAGACAAGTTAAGCTGATGAATCCGTTACAGGCATTTCTCAGAGGGGATCTTATCCCAACTCCAAGACCTCGGTCCTCAAATCAAACCTCGAGCGGACAGAGCGTGCGTCATATCACTGTGCTGGTATTCGGACCCCGATTTTGACATGAAAATCGGTGGAGTTATTTGCATCAGGAAACAAGTCTCGAGCCGAAGCTCGCCTCTGGCAACTTTGTAAATGTCTTAGTTGAATTTTAGAAGGGTCGGAAACCCCGAAAAATCATCAAAAATAGTGAATTTAAATTTTTCAGCATTTTATCACTATTTAAAAACCGTTTATAAGTTGTGTATGACTTAGTGCAGGTCAAGACCTATCGAACCTTTTTTGAATCAAGTCAAACGGTTCACTAGAACCAACGTTATAGTCGTTTAAAGATTTCGTCCTACTATCATCAAGTGATCAGTCATGCTATACTGGCTAACCTATAAGTCTGGCAAGATTGGCGATATCACCAATCGAAATCAATATCACCAATTTTTCATGAAATCCGACCAAGTGTCGGAGCTCAGGAGAGTTCACCTACCTCTGTGAAGTCAACGGATGAACTGATGTGTCTGTCGATGATCTGCGCTTTTATAGGTTTTCAGATCAGCTGATCGGTAGGCATCAAACTTTGAAGCCTTCTAGCTCCGGCTCTAGTGCTCCGATTGACTTCAAATTTTGACAGTCACGGTTTCTCGCTCTCACCTGTCATTTAAGACATCCTTCGACCCTCTACGATGACCAGAAGCCGAGTTAAAACACTCGCCCATTTCTTCAAAAATAACCAAAATCTTGGAAAATGTGCAAACATTCTATTTTAACCCTTTTAGTCCGGCAACCTTTATTTTCTTTGAAAAAAATCTTTCTCCTCAGAGATAGTCGTCTTAGACCTCAAATAACATCATTTGAATAGAGAAAACGTTTTTGTGATTTTAGTTACGAGTTAGGACCATGTATCATATATGATACATCCGGACTCAACGGGATCTTTACATAAATTCCAGTTTTAAAAGTTAATCTATGAGTTTGAGAAGAAATGTGTTATTGTTACATGCTTTTATTATTTGCAAACTATCTTCGAGTTACATCATTGTATCTCCGCAATAAAGGTGAAAATTCATAAATGAAGTTGAGGCTATAATTCAACTGAACAAACAAATTCAACCAAAAAACACTACTTTTCATCAGAAAATGATGAAAAATAAGGTTAGTTCACTAAGTTATTTACATATCGTGAAAAAGTTTATAACAATTGCGATTTGGTCGAATGCAGAGAAATATAGTACATTTCTCACATCGTGTCTGAGTCAATGTATGGCAAACTTTGAACCGCTGTCTTTGGTCAGCCGTCACCATCTCCGGCCAATGAGCGACCTGATCGGATCGAATGTCAGTTTGAGGTATGATGGCAGAACGACGTCGTGTTTTTGCTGGAGAAATTGCTCCGTCCCCGTGTCTTACCTTGGAGACATAATGAGTTTGACACCTTCGCAGAAAACGACAAAAGATCTAATCGACCTCTTGCCGCAACATCAAGTTGATCACAATCTCTTTTATAATGAATCCAAGCGTTTACTAGACACAGGTTGATACTCCAAAAGAAGATAGGTTTGTAAAATTTCCTGGTTTTATGATCGCACCGATAAAGTGACAATCACAGGACATGGCACTTGAACCCTCTTCTTTGCCTTTCGATCAAATCGCTGAACATTTGTTATCGGGTCAACTGAAACATAAGAAGAACTCAGCTGAATTGATCTGTTGTCGAACCAGCGGACGATAGAAATATTTGTTTCTTTTTCTTGACGGCAATCAAAAGAACCACGACCCGTAGTCTGAAGGTCCTTTTCCGATTTCAAAAGACATCCGCGCAAACGATTGGCTCGCAATGTACCAGCTGATTCTATACCGAAGTCTCTCTTCAACATAATCTGAAGTTCAATGAAATTGAAAAAATTGTCAAAATATACTATATGGTTTGCATGGCGAGGTAGCATTTCGCACACTTTCAAAACCATATCACTAGGCTGATATCCACATGATGACGATCTCAATTTCAAGGGCGAGCCATCATAAAAATTGAAATCATGTGTAAATCCATCCACTCCATTTCGAGAAACAACTTTGAAACCCCAACGATGAGGTTTTTTCGGCAAGTATTGCTTCAGACTGGTTTTACCTTTAAATGATATGATTTGCTCGTCGACACTTTGGTGTTGTAGAGGCTCCAATTTCAAGCATGATCGACGAATGAATTCGAGCAATGTTCTGACCTTGAAGAGTCGGTCAAATTCATCACTATTTCGGTCCATGACGATGTCATTGTTGTCCGCAAAATGAATGAATTTATTCAATAAGAAGAAACGATCGCGTGACATGCGATCTGCAACTCCAGGAAAGCGAAACTCATCTGACCAGAAAAGTCTGTACCTTGGTAAGTTTACGACGCCCATTTTGATCAAAATTCCGACATACACTTCAATTTCTTCTGGTGATGTTTCAAACGATTGATTCTGCTGCTGTGCGTATAGGTTTGTTTGTTTAGAAATAAAGGAAAAGGGCCTGGTATGAAATAGGTTTTGAAATATTCGATTGGCTGACGCAGTGCAGTTTCGTGGTTTTCATCAGACCCTTCTGCAGTAAAGGGAACGTCGACCAGAGGAGCACGTGCACTATTCCATGCATAGTCATTTTTTGAATTGGTAATTATCGACCTTGTAAACTCCCACTCGATGTTGCAACAGGAGGGTCACCAGTATCGCTAGATGAGTCGTCACTGTCTGAGTCAGATTCGTGAGGACAGTCGTCGTCATCACTATCAATTTCAGGCTCAGAAACATCCGCATCAGGAATAACTACGAACGTACCAATCCGACGGCCAAAACGGTTGATTCTGTATTCGACGTCACAGTCCATCTCTTCAAATGTCAGTATATGAGTTCAGAGTGAATTACTTTCATACACGACTTCAAATAGCTACTTCCTTTCAGTGTGTTTGATGGATAGAGTCCATGATATCGTAAAACTCAAAACATCGCAGTAAATTCAAAACATCCAATCAGAGAGGAGCGACAGGATGCTATGACTGTGTTCATGAAAAATCCGTAGAAGATATCTGACAACCGTTTCCAAACAATGTAATATTGCAGTTGAGATAGCTCAACCGCAATTTGCTGTAAGGGTTTGAATAACTTTTATTACTATGGTCTCTGCCACTGACTGAGTTCCTCTCTTCTGTTGAGAGACGGACGATGCTTTTGTATGTACTTGACACAGAGATCAGAAATCAATGATATTTAACCCGTTGAGTCCGGATGTATCATACATGATACACGAACAAAAATTCAAACTTCTCAGAATGTTTGGATGACAAACATTTTATAACGATGCCGATAACTAATTTATGCTTTCATACACATGCCTGATTTTTTATTTTGATAAATAATTAATTTAAGTGCTACTACGGGACAACTGACAAAGCGTATGTGATTTTTTTTCAAAAATGTCGAAATTCAAAATTCAAATTACTGACAAATCTGACATGGTGTCAGATTTTGGCAACTGCTATTAAAACTAAGTTTCTTAGTAAATGGTCTTTCTAAATCAATGATGCAATTCAGTTATTTTACCTTTTTACATGATAAACAGAAGCAAACTTGAAATGTATCATATATGATACGGTAGGACTGAAAGGGTTAAACAAGCTCTCATTTGGAAACGGAGCCTGCCATAGGTCTCAAAATGAAGGAGCCTAGAAAACAAAGTGCAGTCGTACCCCTAAAAGAAACCGGACGTCTTCACTCACTTCCATTCCTGAGTGAGAAATCGTCAAAGTTGGCTAAAAAAGCGACATTTCACATTTGGACTTGAAAAAATCCAAAGTATTTTCGACAACCGTAGTGAAAAATTTTTTCGACTGAAAACCTCACCAAAGTCCATTTCAGACGTTTCTGAGCAATTTTAGTGTTTTCGACCAAATTGGTCGGTTGAGTCGTTGACAGGGGGGAGGCGATTTTTCACCGAAACTTCACCGACACAACTTTTGACGAACACGATGGGATGGGTCTCGGAGCTCAATTCCAACATTTTGAAATTTTTTTTTCACGAAAAAATCCTAAATGCCGAGGCCCAAGGTGACGAAAATTTTCGAAGATCTTTTTTGTGCGAATTTCAACCTGAAACCTTGGTAGAAGTTTGTTTCACATGATTCTGAACAACTTTGGTCTTTTCGACCAACTTGATCGGTTGAGTCGTTGGGGGGGGGGGGGTGGTGGTTTCCTCCTCTCGGACCCATTCCTCCCAACACATCCTTGGTGAACTCCTTCCTGCCTTCCAGATTGGGGCTGTCAGCATGATGACTCATCGTTGCTCATTTTGTCCTTGATTTTGCAACGGGATTACTACCAATCCTCTGCTTTGAAAACTGCAGGCAACTGTTGAATAGAATTGAACATGAACTGTTCATGGCACGCGCCCACTGATTAGTCATCAGATCGAATCTAGGCGATAGTCAAAGCACAGATGAAAAGTATCAAATGTCAGCACTTGTTGCCAGCACAGCATTTCAATAGGCCTACTCAATAAGGGTGCCAACATGCAGATTCTGTCAGCAAGTGACATGCAAACTACTTCATGAATGTCATTTTTGAAGCAGTTGAACACATACTCAGTGGACTACTCTTCAATGACTTGCTGTGGATGATCCAGCTGTATTAAACATATAAAGTTGGAAATTCAGGCCCGCATGTCACACTTGAAAGATATTGAATTCTTCGGATGAATCAATTTTATCATGATAAACCGTCTATTATAAATATAAGAAGCAAAGTTGATAGTAGACCAGAAATGCTACCAGGATTAATCGGTAAAATCACCCAGATTCCACCATAATCAACTGCAGTGCTGCAAACTTGACTCAGAGGATTCATTTTAGAGCTTTGTAATTCATTTCAGATACATAGAGAGGCTATTCATTACATTCTTTGATCATTATATCACAGAAGTTATCTGAAGTGCACCGACCAGGTAGGTATGAAGCCATCACACACCGACGAACCGTTAATGATTATAGTTATAAAATATTTCATGAAATCCTGCACAATTAAAACGTTATACGCTAACCAATAGGTCAAATACATACGGTTAATTAGTTTAAACTCTATCAAGTACTCTACCCTCTAAGCAATTTATATTATTGTTTAAACAGGGGGAAACTACTGCTACTGAAAATACGCTACGGAATACCAATTAATAATTCATGCATCGAGAAGTACAAAAAGAGAATTTAGCAAGCTTACTCAGCGAGTGAATTCTGTCCAACTGAGGTTGTCAGAATTGTCGCTTCAATTTATCCTAGTACTTAGCGGTATTAACTATCCTAACGCTCGTGCACCTGATTCTCCTTACCAATAGATAAAGGCGATCAGGTCTGTTATCCATCATACTCATACTGTATCAACATGTCAAAATCATTAGTGATGCCAGACGTAACCCATCAAATTAATCCCGAATGAAATGAAGTTGTGAAATGAAGACTTGATGAAAAGATAAGTGAGAAATTTAATCCTTAAGAGGACTGATCAAAAGTTCCCTACAGGTGAATGGAATAGTGTCAAAATAACAGATTCTTATTCAGGAAATAAAAGCAAAGAACTATAATCAAGATTGGAACTTAAATATTAACCTTGAACTCCTGAGGTCATCAGCAGAGACTAGGGTAGGGCGATCGTGTTTCGGTCCCTCACCTCTGAACACTCAAACCCACCCTAGCGGGACCCTGCACAAAGGCAGCCTCAATCCACAGTTAATAATTTATAAAATGAAAGCTGCGACAATAAATATATATAAAAAAAATGCCATCAAATTAATCGTTATTAATCAGTTATTCAAATCAGAATAAACATTAAAATAAACGCCATTAGTTCACGCATAAGGACTCTTAATCCTGCTAGCAGAGGTACAGAGGCGGGGAACGAGACCACCTTCAACTCTATACGTACTATGGTAACAATTAAAACGTTATACGCTAACCAATAGGTCAAATACATAGGGTTAATTAGTTTAAACTCTATCAAGTACTCTACCCTCTAAGCAATTTATATTATTGTTTAAACAGGGGGAAACTACTGCTACTGAAAATACGCTACGGAATACCAATTAATAATTCATGCATCGAGAAGTACAAAAAGAGAATTTAGCAAGCTTACTCAGCGAGTGAATTCTGTCCAACTGAGGTTGTCAGAATTGTCGCTTCAATTTATCCTAGTACTTAGCGGTATTAACTATCCTAACGCTCGTGCACCTGATTCTCCTTACCAATAGATAAAGGCGATCAGGTCTGTTATCCATCATACTCATACTGTATCAACATGTCAAAATCATTAGTGATGCCAGACGTAACCCATCAAATTAATCCCGAATGAAATGAAGTTGTGAAATGAAGACTTGATGAAAAGATAAGTGAGAAATTTAATCCTTAAGAGGACTGATCAAACGTTCCCTACAGGTGAATGGAATAGTGTCAAAATAACAGATTCTTATTCAGGAAATAAAAGCAAAGAACTATAATCAAGATTGGAACTTAAATATTAACCTTGAACTCCTGAGGTCATCAGCAGAGACTAGGGTAGGGCGATCGTGTTTCGGTCCCTCACCTCTGAACACTCAAACCCACCCTAGCGGGACCCTGCACAAAGGCAGCCTCAATCCACAGTTAATAATTTATAAAATGAAAGCTGCGACAATAAATATATATAAAAAAAATGCCATCAAATTAATCGTTATTAATCAGTTATTCAAATCAGAATAAACATTAAAATAAACGCCATTAGTTCACGCATAAGGACTCTTAATCCTGCTAGCAGAGGTACAGATGTATAGAGGTCATAATGTCATCCATCGCTTGTAGTTTGTTTCATCAAGAACACAATGAATGGAAATTTCATTATTAAAGTGTCAGGCCTACTTTTCAAAGTAGCTTTAAAATTTTACTTTTTAATCAGCTAAGCATCGGTAAGTTATGGCTAAAGATTCTATATCATATCTAAAAGTCTCATAATTTCAGCTCTCTCGCTATCATGCATTCTTGGATGCTTGACAAGGTATAGAGGCAGCAGAAAGGCTCTCTCTCTCTCTCTCTGTGACTAATGGATCTAAGATGCGTGTTGCAATACGACGGCTGTTCGACAAAAAGGTGAAACATGGCAGTTGAATGTTGACCCTCATGCTCCACACTTGTGCCCTGATGCTGTCAGAGATCAGTTTTCTTTTCCTGATTACATTACTATGGTTCAATCTACGACTCAACATAAAATTCATCACCTCGTATTTCAATCATGATATCATAATGAAGTACATATATCAGCACTTATTTTTAACACCCCGTGATTATTGAAATATATAGGACTGTTGTAGCAAAGATTATCTTAAGAAACACAATTTCGGAAATATTGCACCTTTCCATGCAGTTCGCA
The DNA here is from genome assembly GCA_907163375.1 of Prostheceraeus crozeri. Classification (NCBI taxonomy): domain Eukaryota; kingdom Metazoa; phylum Platyhelminthes; order Polycladida; family Euryleptidae; genus Prostheceraeus; species Prostheceraeus crozeri. The sequence goes on along the minus strand of CAJQUW010011692.1, from coordinate 143,566 downwards.
AAGTGCCCTTAGTACTTTCAACGATCACGAGACACACTTTTCGCGAAGGAAGTTCTTATGCGAAATTAACATCCTATTAATAGATTCGTAAACATCTGGAATATTAATTTGCATAATTTACAGTTATAGATATTCAGTCTACTTTTTGAGGAGATTGCTATTTATAAGTCAGTCGGAGATTGCACTTTACTGCACAGAATTACATTGTTTAAGCTTGCCACTTTGCTAGAAGTGTGAGCTGATTAAAAAAAATGGTACATGCAGGACTAAGTGGGCAAAAAGAAGTCCTTAATGCCTTGCAGAAATAGGAAAAATAGTCGTGCGTCACTTGCGGATTGCTGTGAGTTCCTTCAAAATGCTCCGATCGCCACGATTCCTTTAGATTCGAAGAATTCAGATCATTGCGCAAAAGTTTTCTCGATAATGTTGTGCTCTACGATCATTTTAAAAAAGATAACGGGCGCACGAAAAACCGTTCACAAATTTCTCTGTAGAACTTGACATCGTCTGTGTCTCTTTGCTGTTTGATCCGGTTGATAACAGTCACTGAAACTTCGCACAATTTGGCGTGTTCGATGTTGAACTGACTGCTCATTGTTCGAGTGCTATGGTATTATGTCAGCAGATTGTGCCATTTCATTAACGCTACATGTTCCAATGCTTCCTTTCTAGTCAAACAGAAGAATAGCCGACCTGTCTAATTCTGTGTCTTCAACATTCATCAATTAGTAGCGGGTGACTTCTGTTATACACTGTAAATCATAAGGATAAAATTTACCTGCGAAAACTAACCCTAAACATGTCACTGATAAAAGGCTAAAGAAGGTAACAATATCAGCGAAAATATCGCAGATGTATTATAGCGTATTTTCGCAGGTATTATCACCTCGCTCATGTTTCTTCGCGATTCAGATTTAAGTTATATCTAATCTTTCTGTCCAAATTTATCAGTACTATGTATTACTTAATTTCGTACTCACGCCAAAAATTGTATTTAGCCGCTAGATATTGCTAAATCAAATATACATGTAGTTGTAAATGAACTTTGTTACTGAAGTAAGATGCAAGATCTGCAGCGATTGTCCCATGTAATTAGTTGAATAGAACATAAATTGGAATGCGTAAATCTTTATTGACGACAAATGCTAAAAGCTACACAATTTCTTGAGGTCATACATGGGGCCAGACGGCCTACTGGAAAATTGAGCAAGTCCATCATTCCATCGTGGCAGGAGTAACATGTCCTCGTCAGGATGTAAAGCTATTTGCGTTGAGAATGGAAGAAACACCCAAAATGAAGCTGCTACACTCGCCATACGTTACATCATCAAAACTTGATAACAAAATGAGCTTAGAAAAAAAACGTCTTCAAAATTGCACACTCTATACGTGATATTGTAAGTTGAATTTCTCAATAAATGGTCACAAAACATAATTATCAAAATATTCTTGGAAAAAATCTAGACTTTAAAATTGTACACTTAATGACTATATGACATCAACATTGAATTTCTTAAAAAGTGGATACAAAACTTAATAACAAAAAAGCTTAGAAAAGAATACAAACTTCAAAATTGTACACGCTAAACATGATATCGACATGGAATTTCTTAAAAAGTGGTCACAAAACGTAATAACAAAATAAGCTTACTAATGATATAGAACTCAAAATTGTACACTGAACAAGATATTATATGTAGAATTTCTTAAAAATAACTTAAGAAAGGAATTTCTTACAGCGGAATAATATTGAAAAAATCTAAATTTTTTAAATTGTACACTCTTTGTACGACATTGACATTGAATCTCTACAAACAGTGGTTGCAAAACTTTGGTTGCTAAACTTATTAACAAAATAAGTTTAGAAAGAATAATCAAAACTATAAATTTGTACATTGCAAATTGTACGTTGAATGTCTTAAAAAGCAATTACAAAAGGTTGGTAGTTTAATAACGCAATAACAGGATACAATATGAATCTAAAAATTTGAGGAGACAAAGTGAGGGGTCGTGCATTTACATAAAAGATTTTACCAAATTCTTAATGTTTGGTGACTTGAACGACCATCTCAAGCCAACCAGTCCTTCCAAGCATTCCAGAACACTCTCTTGTTCGGCCGAATGATTTAGATTGAAACATAGGTACGAACCAACAAGAACTGAGACAGTTTCTGTAAAATTGGTCGCAGATATCTTAACCTCATTGACGAAGATATTGAGCTCCGGACTTGTCGGGATTCCACCAATGAATGTCGATTCCTGAAAATGACACATGTATGTAGGCATAATAAAAGTAATATATATAGAAATAATATAATATATAATATATTATATATATTATATTATATATATAATATATAATATAGAAAAATTTGAATAAATGTATAAAGATGTATTTTTATAATAATAACTGAGGTTTAACACGGGATTTGTGTCTATGTACGGGATTTACCTGTCGGGGCTCCAGGATTCATTTTCAATAGGCACCAATGTTCAAGGCATAAAATAGCAATTAAGATCAGCTGCAAAATTTTGTAATTATGACAAAGGTTATTGCAATTATTTTGAAGCGTATTTCATGAAAAAGCGGAGTTAATGGAATAACTAAGCAGAATGAAGATCTATGTCAAATCACTGAAATGTAATCTTGAAGTCTAATTATATACCTGTGTAAAACGTATAGCGTCCTTAAAATGAAGATATGGCTATGGAACATATTATTTTATAACTGTCTGAAAATTGAAACAGTTAATAAAAATCCCACGGTTACGATTAAGGCCTCAGCCACACTGCGAGCTTTTCCAAGCTTTTCCGAGCAAAGCGTTTTGGAGCTTTTATGAAGTCATCATTGTAGCTGTTGTAGGTGGCCACACTGCGAGCAAAGCAAACAAGAGCGATTATAGCTTGCGGACATACGTTTGCTCGAGACGCTCGCGTTTGCCTTGCTTTCAGTGTGGCTGAGGCCAAAAGGTGTCACGGCTACGGTCGTTTACGGCTAAAGCGTTTACCATCTACGGTTCATCACGGTTGCGTTATTGCGATTCGCAATCACCTCATCAGTTATTATAGTATACTATAATTTGATTCGAGAGACAAATTGATACAATAACTGTTGTATATTGTGTTATCATACTGATCATCTCATCGTAAAGCGCATGAGAATCTCTCATTGTCAATCCTTATCAATAGGCTTATCACTTCTTTGTTACACCATGTAGACCATATCATAGCAGTAACAAAGTGTATAGCAAACTGCATGCAATATAAATGTATCGTAATCATCGTATGAGCCGTAGTATCGTAGTATCTTATATCGCGATTAATATGAGCCGTCTCCAGAATGGATGAAAGGCCTGTAAGAAAAAGATAGCTTAATCAAATACCATACGGCAATAGAGTATGATCCCCATATGATTAGTAGCCTATTTGTTGCCTTCAGCTGTATGTGTGGATGATAAGCTGCATACTATGTTACTCAATTGATCTGATGCTATGTTTGAATAGTTTTGATTTTGGGCAAGCCTCATAACATGCCCAGGCGTACTTGCTGCCGTCAGTGAGTGTTGCTCCCCTGAGTGGGTGTTGACGATTAGCAATACCTCTATGAGAAGATTCCGGAACTTCAGGATTACTCATTTTGTAGTCACTACTGTACGTGAATCACTATGAAATTTGCTCCCCTTACTGCCGTTGATGTGGAACGATCATTTTCGCACTTGAATCATATTCATAGTGACACACGTCAGTCTTCATCTTTGAAAATCTGTCAAACCTTCTCATTATCTCTCAGCTACACAATAAGTGTGACAAAAATATTCTAAATTCAAAAATTATACATTCAATTGACAGTTGTTGATCAAATCCTTAAAGTACACTTACTTGCCCAATGCTGAAAAATGCACTTGGATTAATATGCAGCTTCACGATCAGTGACAAAAACCCTTTCAAAGCCTTCAAATCCGAAATTAGTGGATAAAATGAGGATATTTGAATAAATGTGCATGTGGATATGTAAACTTACCAGACCAGCATCCATACAAGACATTATTTTAATTTGTCTGAGCGCCTTGAAATTGCCAATGCTGCCTTCCAGACTTTCTCCAAACCGTACAAGAATGCTTTCCATAACGATAGGACCATGTGTCGGCATAAAGAGGTATTTGATAACAAGACTTCTTCATTTTTGCGTATGTTCTAACCATGCTCGCAGCGTCGCAAAGTAGCTGAAATGAAATAGATTGGATTGATAAGACTCATTGGATGTATAAGTGCGAATTCTTAAAGTACTTAAGTTAATTTCCGAATGGCTGATTTGTAAAGATGGCAAAAATGAATAAATTACAATCTGTTGAATTTAAATCAAACGTTTAAAAAGCGTTGTTGATCAACGGCGATTTAATTATACAATATAGGGCCATACAAAATAACATGTAACTATAAAATAAAACCTCAACATAGCAACAATTCTTCGCTAGGTAAAAGTACTCGGTAATTTGCAATCATGATTCATGATGATTCTCACTTTTTCAGGCTCACGTGTACCCTCTAATCCTTTGGATCCCTCTAATCCTATCCAAGCATGGATAGCGTAAGTTTGGCTCGCTTGGGAAATCCGATTGATGGCAGAAAAGTTTTGGCTATGCTTGGATCATTTTTGGCCATGCTTAGGCGTTTAATGCCGTCTATCTCCGGCGTTTTGTGTCCTAGAGCTCTGAAACTTGATTTCCAATTAGTTCTATGCTTGGATAGCGTGAGTTTGGCTCCCTTGGGCAATCTGATTGATGGCAGAAAAGTTTTGGCTATGCTTGGAAATGATCATTAACCAGAAATCAGTCTATGCTAGCAGACTGCATTATGTAAAAAATGCCTTGACCGTGCATTATGAAAGGTAAGAAGATCTGGGAATAGGCCAAGTGTTTAATAGAAAAACACAAAAATACAAAGGGAGTATTCTCCCTGATCATATTGACCGGTGGTCAAAGAAATACGTATCGTAGTTTTTTGTATTTTTGTATTTTTCTAATAAGCACTTGGCCTATTCCCAAATCTTCTTACCTAACAGACTGCGATGACTAAAATCATACTTCCATTGCTATGAGGACACAAAATAATGTATAAAGATAGTTTGGCTGTATCACTAATTGCGTCTTACTTTACTTGCCGGGTAACTGAACAGCGCGAAATTGGCCTGCCTCGCTTGGTTTTCTCTCAGTCTGCCCCTGCGCTTTGTCTCGTCTCCTTCAATCGCACTTACGTCCACAATTAAGATGCCGCTAAAACTGATGCTCGAGAAAGGCTTTACACCAGTTAACTTGCGTGTAAGACAATACCATGAAGGTCATTCTTCCTTAACACCTTTGTCGCTTACTGCAGCGATAATTTATTGCAAGGTGAATATTTAGAAGCGATACGTGTCTGCAAGGACTGGGTATCTGTTTACTTTCGATTTATAATGACATCCTCCTTCGGCATCAGCGCACATGCAGGTCACTGTCCAATTTCATTTCCGATGAGCTAGTGAGAAACTTGTTGCCAGAAACATGCACTACCGAATAAAACAGCTGACTTGAACAATCAGCATCACTTAAAACTCTACCTAACTGATGTAATTTGAAATCTATGGCTACGCAAGTATAGTGCACAATTCATTATCAGAGCGACCAAGATCGCATCCGAGGATCCACAATTTGCGATCTGTAATTTTTAGCCGCTTACACAGCATAATCCTGACATTTTTCCTCTTTCAACAACCTCTTTCCTTCCTCCATTCCTCCATATATATGCACTAGATCACGTACGCAGAATGGATGGGAATAGGTCAGATAGTGTTGTATAAACCATGGATCTGATTTCTTGCTGAAACATCTACCTACCTTCCAATTGTAGAAATACATTCAGCCAAATGTATCAATACACTATGTGCATTCCGCAATTCTGTATAACATGCAGGACAGACAACCATTATAAGCTTTGATCCTTCCTTGAAAGTGTTATGCTTTTCAAACATCCGTGAAATGATTTAATATATAAACAAATATACCATGTGATAGGATTATACAAGATAATTTCTGTTATAAGGCAAAATATCCATTAAACTATCTTTAATCACATTTATGTACCCAGGTGATATATTTTTTCAATAAGTCTACAATGGGATGACACTGAATAAAAAATGACATTTTCGCACATATTTGAGGGTAGTGCCTTCTATTATGTGAGAAAACCAGCGAAAACAGATTTTCGCACATACTTTTTAGCCTTTTATACACCTTAGAATTTACAGTGTATGTCAAGGGTCTGTTTTTGTCCGTTAATGTCTATCGTATTGTGGTGGACTCAAGCCACTAAATTCAGACTATAACTTTGTCATATATATTGACTATATAACCATTTGTTTCCCCCTATCTACTGTCTACTGTATTATCTACTGTGATTACAAATTTAATGGCAAAATTTATGTTATCCATAATTTTATTTGATAGTGTCGCGATCGTTACCGTCACGATTGATTGAAATCTCGCAATCGGTGCATTCAGTAATCTATTCAAGCATGAGGAAATCGTCAACTATTCATTATTTATCTATCATTTCGTTTTTGAAACAACAGCTTCTGTAGTTTATTGTAGATAAAATATCCATGCAATCTCAAAAAATCTATACTGAAATATTTATCTCTGTCGCAAGCGTTACCATATTAAATGATCTCTGTACACAAATGTAGAGATGTGTGAAATTGATATTTTGCATGCAATAGGTCGATGTCGTGTTACATCAAACTGCATTTTCAGAATATTCAAAAAGAATATCGAATCATAGAAAATGTTGGCATTCGATCGAGCTTTGCTATCAAATGTAGCGAGCGTTACCGTGGTTTGGCTCTACTATATACCATGGGAAAGCATCTACCAAAAAGGATGAAATGTAGCAACACTCGTGGGTTCTGATTTTTGGATGTTGGGTCTTGGGAACCTACATGTAGTATGTAGGTCCTATGATTAGCATTTTACATCTTCTATATTTGAGGTTTGTCCTCATGCTTGGCAATGATTTCTGAAATATATGGATTCAATTTTCATCTTATCTAAGTGACTTCTATGAGAATCTGGTTTGCCGATATTGGTTTGCCCTGGTTGTGTTTTGCTCTCGCTCTCGTCACTCGGTGGACTTTGATGATTTGAGTGGTCTCTGGACACTTTTGGGAACACATTTTTATGTCAGTGGGATCGTCTGGTCATTCTCTGTCTCTTTGAATCGCACATTTTCGTGCTGATTGAGCCGTTTCCAAGTATTTTTGATTTTGTGTTGCTGCTGATATTCTTGGGTGATAATCGCTCATCGGTGGTGGAGTTTCGCGGTCTCGCGTTGGTGGAATTCTATAATTTGCTGCTGGTCTATTTATAGCACCTGACTTTGCCCGCCTGTGCAGCGCACAACGCCGGCGTGACTAGTGTCGCTTGTATTATCAGCTGATTTTCAACGTTATGAATACGTGCATCGACTCCAATTCGGAAATTTTTCTTGGACTTCAATTGATCTGAACTGCAACTGTAGCTAAAGATTCGTGTTGTTGGAATAGCTGAGTGGGTATCCTGTTTGGCTTCCTGTCTGACACTGGTTGGTTCGAGTCCTGCTTCTGAAAGTTTTGCGGTCAATATTTTTCTATCAAATTATAGTGCAAAGTCAACGTCGAACAAGATCTAATTCTGCCACGAATGGATCTCCCCGTGTGGTTTCTCTTGCAAACATTCACTCAATTGTTGAAGAATCTGGTAGAGAAACCATTTTATCGATACAGGCTGTGAAGGCAGAGCTGGAACTTTTACGAAGCGAATTTCGATCTCTTAACTCTCGAATTTCTTTGATGCTGCATTGGACAAAGACAACGATATCAAGTTTTTTTGTGGAGATTTTAACGATTTCGATCTTTCAGTCAAATTTTCAATGCGAGAATAAAGTCATAGCGCCTAGTCGTGGTAATTCATTTCTCGATCATGTCTGGGTATCAGACATTTTGAAAGGACAGTATCCAAATGCAGCCGAAATAGGTCCACCACTATCAACTTCTGATCATAACTGTGTTGTACTATATCCAATCATGTCATCGAAAGATAGATCAATTGTCAAAAAGCGGACAACAGTTTTTGACTTCAGAAGGAATCATATCGACAACTTCCTTTATTATCTGGCCTCTTGTAACTTTAATGATGTATATGATGCTGATTGTGTAAACGAGAAATGTAAAACTTTCTATCAGTTATTCTACTTTGCATTGAGCGTAATTCCCCAACGTGTCATCACATTATACGAACACGATTAGCCGTGGCTTACTCCTGTACTTAAGAAGATGACCGATGATAGATGGTTGGCATATCGTTTGAGGAACTGGCCGGTTTTTAAAGAAAAAAGCGAGAAATGAGATATTTAAAGCCAAACAATTATGGAGCGACCGCACTATTCATAAATCAAATAATGTGTGGAATGTTGTGCGTGAGATACTAGGAAAGAAGTCTCAAAATATTTTTTCAAGTGATGATCTTCATTTGAATCGTTTTCTGCTGCAATTAAGCGAATGTTTTTCTTCTAGTTTCAACAGTGCCCCTGATGCTGACTTATTTCAGATAAATGACGAACCATGGGATTTTGAAATACTCCCCTCAGATGTACATCGTTTACTGACTAAGTTGAAGCTGAAGCAAGCAGCTGGTTATGACTGTCTCCCTGCTCGACCCTTACATGAAAGTGCCGATATAGTTTGCGACCCATTTGCCAACATTTTTCAAGCTTCAATTTATTCCAGAAAGTTTCCTGAGTATTGGAAAAATGCGTTGATAAGTCATTTACCGAAAAAATCAAATCCAACTGTTGGTGATTACCGGCAAATATCACTTCTACCGATCATTTCGAAGGTCTTTGGGCGATTGATACTTGCATTTATGAAGAGCAAATTTCTTGAATTATTTGGTAACGACCAGCATGCGTTTCGTCCGTGTGGTTTAACCACTGGAGCCCTTGTTGACATTCATGATCGTATTACCTCATACATGGAAGATTCTCAGAATACTTGTGTCAAAGTTACATGCCTTGATTTTACGAAGGCGTTCGATAAAGTCCGGCACAACCGTCTGCTCAATGTGCTCATAATGTATGGACTTAACTGTGGCTTCATTCAGTGACTGAACTCATACTTTGATAACCGCTGCCAGCGAGTAAAAGTCGGACACTACACTGGTCCCTTGATAGACAATTTATCCGGGGTAACCCAATGATCGGTTTTAGACCCTTACTTGTTCGCAATTTTCATTGGTACGCTGAAGCTGGACGACACAAATTCTGCGTCAATAATTAGATATGCCGACGACTTCACACTCATTGAATCTTGTTCGAGAAATAGCCCTCATCCATCAAAATTTAAAGACATTGAATCCTGGTGCACGAGAAATATGATGCCTCTCAATTATCAAAAATGCAGTCAAATTCTAATCCATCGTATTAACTGTGGTACTGTTTTGCCTTATGATGGCATCCAAGTAATTTCGTCTATGAGTGGTTGGGAGTTATCATAAAGGATGATTTGAAATGGAACGCTCAATTTGATAAAGTCATTTGCACTGGATCCAGACGCCTGCATCTTCTGCGGTGCTTAAAACCGTTCGTCTCAAAGGAAAAACTGCTCGAAGTCTATTTGTCAACTATTCAATCAATTATCATGTACGCATCACCTCTATTTTTTGTAAATTCAGTTATTCAATTGCTCAAAAACTCGATAAACTGAAGAGAAGAGCCCATAGGATTATATGTGACCCTTCTTGTAAATGTTCCATCATACCTGACACCGCTGTGATTAGAGAGCGGATCACCACTGACTATCTCAGAAAATATAATCTTCCCGATCATCCACTCCAAAACCGTGTTCCAGAAATTTTACCTCGCTCTGGTCATTATTCGATGCCGTTATGTTCCACATCCAGACGCTTAAACTCTTTCTTTCCATACACTTGCCTCTTGTCAAACAGTAAAATTTCTTCTTCTAATTAATTCGTTGATCTCACTTCGCTGATTACTTCGTTTTCACCAACTACACCAGGAAATTGTGTCTTTGTTCGGGTGACTCGTGGTATAATGAAATTTTTTGAGGATTCATGCACAAGACAAGCCGATGCGATATGCTCAATACCACGTGAGGCAGATGAAAATATGCGTAAGTCTGATCTCAAATTTGATTTTCTTTGATCTGTTTCTTATATTGCCCTATTCCCTACAACCTACATTTATCAATATTACCTCATAAAATATTAATATATAAGTTTCATTTCAGAGAATGAAGGACCAGCCACATATATTAGCAGGATGAGAGAAGTCAAAAGTAGTTAAAGTAGTAAAAATATTTTTTTAAAAAATATACAAAAAGTCAAAAATTCCAGCTACTGCCAAGAGAAAACTTCACTCGATTCGCTGATGCATACCTCAAAGTCCATGCTTCTCAGTCTTCTTACTTTTCCCTTGTATCTTTTGACATTTCCTTACTTCTACTGTCGATTTTAGTAGTAGTAGTAGTATTTGCTTTGATGTATTTTCTCTTTTCGCTATGTGTTATATTATGGCCAGTTGTGCTGTGTTCCGGATTGAATGTAAAACCATGTGATGACTGGAGCTCATCCAGCCTTTCTTCATTCACTTGCCTCACGATGGTCGCCTGTAGCGACTGAAAGGCCTCACACGCATTGCGAAAATAAAGAAGAGCGTAAAAGAAGGACTTCTCTCATCTTGCAAATAAATCTAAGTTTCATGTATAATAGCTTGGGCTCTGATTTTTGTGACTTGTTGCTTCTAATTCTTATTTGTGCCTCAACCTTTACTTACCACGGACTAAGCGCTCACCCCAAGACTTCTTTAAATAAATGCGGATCTATCATGCGCAATGGCGTCTAGTCTCCAATTCAGAAAACCAAGAAAATCATATTAATCTTTAAAATAAAATGAATGAATATAAATAGTAGCTACATAAGTCAAATAGCTACATAAAATCATCTTTATGAAGTTCATGCAATAATAGCACCATGCAATACAGAAGCACGTCAACTGAGCGAGCCCTCTGTTCTGCATGTGATAGGAATGCTACTAGTCTTTTCTGTAAGATCCTCAGGAGGACTTTGCTAGCATATGAAATTAGGGCTATTGGTCGATAACTACCGCATTCGTTTCGGCAGCCTTTCTTGTATATTGGCACAAAGATGGATTTTTTCCAATCCGCATACCATTCTTTCGCTGTCCATATTGCATTACATAGCGATGTATGATTCTTGGCTGTTTCTTCTCCTCCCGCTTGTAGGAGTTCTATGGGAATTTCATCGCATCCGGGAGGTTTCCGTTTGCCTACATGTTTGAGGGCATCTTTCACCTACGTTTCGATGATGTTTGGTTCATCGACATAAGGTGTCACTTCAAAGGTTGCTTCTATCATGAGGTCTCTTTTACAGAGGTTTTTCCGCGTTGTCCTTCCATCTTTGTTTGACTTCTCTTTCTTAAGTTATCGTCCTCTTAGTTGCCGTTTTAACTGCTACGCACCTTGCCTGGAACGTTCCCGTGATGTTTATATTTTCGTTGAAGAGGTCTCTGGTCTTGCCTAGTTTGCTATTCGCCTCAATTCTTTTCCAGGTTTCTTGTATGCATTTTCCTTATCTTCCTAGTCTGTCTTTGGAATGCTTCATTCAGTCTCCGTGTTTCTTCAACATCTCCCTTGCCTTTTGCTGTTCGCCGTGCTTCAGCTATCTGGATAGCATTCTCCGAAGACCACGGTATGATTTGTGTCCTGCTTGCTTTGGACTGCACTTTCTTTTACTGCATCGTTTATGTCAAGCCAAGCGTGACGTGTTTTGCCAAGTGTGTTCAGGAATTGGAATTTTTTTTCAGTTCCAAAACATAACTGTCATCTATTCCGTTCAAATCATATTTGTATTGTGGCTTGATGAAAAAATAACCTTCTGTGGACACTAAATTGATTTATTACAATAACCAATATTTCGCCTTGCGGCTTTGTCAAGGTTACAATAAGTAAATCAAAGAGTGGTAAAAGGTGGGCCTATTTAACCAAACTCTGAATACAGCTAAAGGAGAGACATTAACTTGGATGAACTCGTTACATTACGGTGTCTATATTTAGACCTTGATATCCGTTCATTAGCGAACCTGCATGTTGCCGAATGTACATAGCTTCTCACGCGAGTCTCTTTTAAGTAGTATTCAATCCACGATGCAGTATCGTCCATGAAATAGGCTGCGAACAATTGGGATGAGTCTGTAGATGTTGAAAAACAGAACTGTTATTCTGTGAGAGATGTTCTTTTATCCTTGACTTGATGCAACGAGCTGTATCTCAATGTAATACATAGACAGCTCGTTGCATCAAGTCAAGAATAAAAGATCGCTATCCATCACCTGTGACGCAGGAGGTACGAGTTACACCTCATGAGATGATGCCAATCATTAATTTTGGCAAAATTGGAAATATATAATTCATTACGTGGAAAGTCATTTTTCTCTGAAAAACATTCATTAACAAGAAGACAAAAGTATTTTGTTCTTGACGTCGGTGACAGAAGCCAACTGCTGCTACATATATGCATAGTCCAGCTAGCAGAGCGAGTTTCTGCAGGGTACGAGGCCGAAGATGAGACTTTCACAGAATGGTGTACATCCTCTGCCTACAAGTTCATACATCTTCTTCTTCTCTGAGATCTTGTTATGAGTTCAAAATACTTCAAAAGGCTTCTATCTCATACGTTGTCTATATTGTGAGCTTTCTGGTGACTTTAACCCGTCGTCAGACTCGCGCGAGCAGAGAATGACATAAAAGATGGATAGAACATGTGATCACAATGATTACATTTCACACTGACACCATTCAGCGACACATCGATTAACTTCTGATTGAAATAACATAGCTTAATACTACTGAATACAAGAATAAAAGTAACAATAAGAAAATGTAAAAGTAAACATAAAGAAGTATACAGATCACTTTAACAGAGAATTCCAGCATCGATCTAACGACCAGCCACAGTCCCGATTGAAGGTGTTGTTTCGCATAATGAAGATTCCTTCTTTTATCCGCCTTCTTTTCCAACTGCTCTCCATTGCCACAACTTCAAAACTATCGAGGTCCGGACGATGGCTAAGCTGATGGCAGTGCTCACTTATTGCTGACCGAACATTCATACTGCGTATGTCCTTCTCGTGCTCCTTCCTTTCTCGTGCCCTCCTTGCTGTCTCACCGATATAGTATTTGTCACAATCACCGCACTTCTGCTTGTAGATGACTCCTCCACGATCCAGGATATCGACTTTGTCAAGCTTTAGACGACTCACCATGTCACCGATGGTTCTCGACTTGGAGCACCTCACCTTCACACCAATCTTCCTGGCCACGCCCTGTACACGCTCATATACCCCTGGTATGTACGGCATTCGAAGGACCGGCTCATCTTCGCAACTTTCTTCCTTCTGCTGGCGACCTCCAAACAGTCTTCTATGGACGATATGGCCAGGATATCCATTCTTGAGAAATACTTCCTTCAGCTTCACCTTCTCATCACGTAGGTCCACTCCTTCGCACACGATTTCTGCACGCTTCCGCAAGCACGATATCACTCCCAGCTTCACCTGTGTACAATGCGACGATTCAAAATCCAGATACCGGTTACTTGCTGTAGGCTTCCTGTATACCGTGGTCGTCAACATTGTGTCGATTGAGCGTTGGATCCGGATATCAAGGAACGGAATCACTCCATCCTTCTCCTTCTCACACGTGAATCCGATATTGGGATGAACATCATTCAGATGATCCAGGAGCACGCCTTCAGTTCCATTCTTTACGATGACTAAGGTGTCGTCTACATACCGCTTCCACAATATCACGGATATCGGAGCGGACTGAAGCATCTTCTCCTCAAACTCCTGCATAAACAGGGATGCCAGGCAGGACGACAACGGGGATCCGATGGGGCACGTCGTTGTCATGAAGATGTCACCGTCGCACTTGAAGTGGGTAGACCTAACACAAAAATAGAGAAGTTGTGTCAGAGTCGACACAGTCATCGTCGTTCGTTCACATAAGCTAGAATCTGCTTCCAAACGCCTCACCGCAATCGCAACCGCCTCTTCCGCCGGAACGGAGCCATACAGATTCTCTACATCGTAACTGACCAGGAGCTCATCGTCTTCAATGTTGATGCCACGCAGAATGTCCATCATTTCTCCCGTATCCTTGATGTCATGGCTCCCATGTGACTGCAGCGGACGGAGAATTCGTGACAGTTCCTTGGACACTAGGTACACTGGGCTGTTGGTATACGAGAACATAATACGTAACGAATCCTTTGCCTACCACGAATCTGCGCGTCTGATGAGTTCCAGTTACTTCCGATGCAGTTTCCGATGTCAGACACACGATTGCAGCTTTTCATTAAAATGAAATTTCTATGTTTTTACTTATTATGTAAAAAAAAACTAAGTCTAGATCTATAGCTTTTGACTAGAAATATCTTCAGGTCATTTCCTCTAATGTTCGTTGGTGCACCCTTGTCTATAAAGCTGAACACATCTAGATTTGGCAAGCATACTAACGTCAGCAAACACAAGCATTTTGAGCAATGTAATCCACATCAAACCACATTCTTGCTCACCCCGATGACCGCAAGCATGATAATGACACTTGCACATAATAAGAAATGACATGAAGACATTCCATGTCAAAAATTATGACTCTGCGCTTAGTAATTTTGATGAATCAGAGAAAACATAGAACATTGTATTTTTGCCAAAAACTGCAATCTGCGTTCGATTGGATTTACATGTGGATTTGCCTTGATCCTGTCTGACAATAACAGGAACTCGGTAGACGTGCAGATTTGCAATAGCCCATTGGGGTCTCATCTCATTTTCGGTCCCGTCTCTACAGAAACTCGCTCTGGCTGCCGGACTATGTAGGCTGTATGCACCTCCATCAGACAGAGCGTGAGCAAGAAAGAGAATATAGAAAAATGCATTGATCTGATCACATTTCAGGCACACATGTCCAGACAGTTCCGATCACGTTACTTATTATCGCCTGAGTGTCAGAAAATAGTGTCAAGTGAAGTTGGACAATGCGCAACTTAAGCTGACATTTTCTATTGACTTTTAGACGATAAAAAGCCGATAAGATCAATGTGTTTTTCTTTATCGTCATTCATTGGATTACTATTGTCGAGACTCCGGCTGGTGACGCAGCGCAGGAAGTTCGATTATTGAAGGTGTATCTTTGCTTCAATGGTTGTCCAGTCTTTTCTGACTCATCATTTATCGAAAAGTGTCAGCAACAAAGTTGCCCGTATCAACGCACCTTTAGCCTGTTGATTGATTATAATCTCGATGCTGGAAGATAATGGTGAAAACAATTTTTTTTTGAATGAACAGGGAGATTCATCGAGACTTTCCTACAAAGTTCTGCTCAGGTTCTGCATTGGCTGCCGGCAGTGCTGGAGAAGGGGATGGAAATTCTGTAAAAAGTCGAAATAAAGAAATATTTAACTGTTTATTTAACAATTTACACCAGTAGTGAGTATTCTTGCTATGTTGCATTCAATTCTTCTGTTCTCCTTTGCGCTACTTAAGGCTCTGCGTGCTTTTGGCAATTTTCCACCAGATCTGGATTTGCTGCGATATTCGTGAAATGCACGGGTAGTACATGCCCGCACACTTCATCTCACACGTTCATTCTACCATTTCGTTTGACTGGCGCATGTATTTTTCAAAATGGCGGCGCCAACTTCACATCAGATGTAGAAGATTTCATTCGCGATTCATCCGTCAACAGGCTACTCACGGAGAACTGCATGTTCACTTGTGAAAAATCACAAATGCACAAAATCACGAAGCATTTTGATAGAGATGGATCAACGAATTTTGATGAGACTCAGGATTACTTTAACTTATTGAGAGTAACTGAATAGACGAAAATACTTAATAGTTCTTTTGGAGTCACTGTTTAAATCCAACCAAGTTTTATGCACAAAAATCACGTATAGCAATAATTCTGCATTTTACAGGCTCGGTTTATGGTGCCTCATTTAACGGCAAAGTAAGTGGATCATTGCGAATGGATTTTGGTGCAAATAATCATCACAGAATCTACGGCATGGTCGGCAGCAAACAAAATACTTCAATAGAGGTGCTTCTGCTAAAAACAGATCAGCCATGCAAGTAAGCTTTCAAATTAAGAACTAAATTGCAATGTTTCTGACTCTCTCAGTAAGGTCTATCAAATTCAACGTGTGAACTGTAGATTCAATACAGAAAATATTTATACAGTATTTCACAATTCAAATTAAACATCACTAAAACATTAACAATAATTGTTGAGGTCAACAATGAATAACTACGACACTGAGAATAGTCCAACCTCCAACCTGCACTCATTTGCACAGGATTTTTAACGCTGCAGATCTTTCTCGATTGTCCTTGATGTATGTAATTGCTGTACATGTTATGATCAGACATGTGCGCCGCCACTGTATCAATGAATATTGATTGATTGTATTAAGAATAAGCGGCTCCGTGCACATGATCAAATTGACTCGCCAACGGACTGTCATCGTCGCGAATCGTCAACAAACAACAACACACAAGTAGAATTATAATATCGAATATTTTTCCGATAACAGTCCCATGTGAAACTTCGTCTGAAAAATTGCAGTTTCATGATGAGAAATCATGCTCTCCTTCATTTCACTTTTTAGCCTCTGACAAAATAATGCAGAATACTATGGTGCAAGCATAGTAAGATTATCAATCAAATATACTGATAATTTGATAAGACTTTAATTATTCAAGTCACACTTACAGCATCGTCAAAATGTTTTTTTAAAAAACTTCTCTTTCGCATGATCAGTGGTTCTGCGTAGACAAATTTTGTCTGATGCATCAGTAGACTAAGATGATGCAAGTTAGCAGATTGGTAAGCTCCTCTTCCCTGCTCAGTCGGTTAGCTGATTTCCCATCTTATCTCAAATGTTTCAGTCTTGTATCTTGCACAAGCCAAGATGGAATCGGTAAAAAATTATTGATCCGTTAACCTTTGATTACTGCAAAATTATCACATCTTTCACTTTCAGCCTCACTTTCAGCAAACCCAACTCCTCTCTTTTTACTACCGGTACATCACGGTGTCACGGAGATGGCGGTTTCATTTTTGAAATTTCCGAAATGATTTTTCAACGCTAACCCATGTAATTTGGATCCTAGATTACGATTTTGATGGTTAAAAAATCATCGATTGAGGGCTTTTTGAGAAAAACGCAAAAATTCAAGATGGCGGACTCTGAAATCGAAACTGCGCTCTACACACTTCCATATCAATTTCCTAAGGAATTTCTCCATGCATACCCATGTAATTTGACTTCCAGATTACGATTTTGATAGTAAGAAAATCATTGGTCGAGGGCTTTTTGAGAAAAACGCAGGGTATGGAAATTCTACATACACATGTGGGGGTTATACATGTAATTGTAGGCCTACATATGAACGAATTATTCAGTGTCAAGTACACTCTATTGTGCAAACGATTGTTTACTTTGCACACATTGGTTTCATCCGCCATCATCAAAACTGTATGCAGGGCGACCTAGCTATGTCACATAATTCATTCTATGGCACTTGCAGCAGTGCGAGCCTACAATGCTAGGCATTTGTAGAAGTTGTTGATAAGTGTTGTTTGGTATTATAGCCATTTGGAAATTAAGCTGTTTTCTTCATTCAATATGCCTATGCAAGAGTAACATGCACAGTTCCATAGCGTATAGCATAGATTGGTTTAGATTTGTTTAATTATTCGATTCGTAAAACTAATTTAAACGGTAAATTTCAGCGCCTCTGGAATTACAAAATAATTTACTTTTGTAATCTGTTATACCGGTACAAAACTTTCTGTCGCAAGTTTGTCGGAAAAAATGTATATAATCTTTTAATTTTCTAATATGCAATACGGAGATGAAATTGTTAATTGTGATAGCCATGTGAATGTACTGAGAAATCCTTTAGGAAATTGATATGGAATTTTCAGAGTCCGCCATTTTGAATGTTTGCGTTTTTCTCAAAAAGCCCTCGACCAATGATTTTCTTACTATCAAAATCGTAATCTAGAGGTCAAATTACATGGGTATGCATGGAGAAATTCCTTAGGAAATTGATATGGAAGTGTGTAGAGCGCAGTTTCGATTTCAGAGTCCGCCATCTTGAATTTTTGCATTTTTCTCAAGAAGCCCTCGATCGATGATTTTTTAACCATCAAAATCGTAATCTAGGGGTCAAATTTCATGGGTTAGCGTTGAAAAATCATTTCGGAAATTTCAAAAATGAAACCGCCATCTCCGTGACACCGTGTACAGGTCGCGCCACACAAATTTATCAACTAAGACGAAGGGAAAACACGGCTTGTACATGTTGTCGTAGTCGTACACAGGATACACAGTGGAAGTCAATGTGTTCCACTTCTTTAAATGCTTGTCGAACTTCTTACGGTTCTCACGCTTGAGGTCATCGGCCAGATGTTGCAGCATTTCGTAGAACACAATCTCTGAAAATGATGCTGAAAGTGAGGCTTTCACTAATAATAGTGAATACTCGCTGCCTCAATCTTCTTAAAAAAAGGTCCTAGTTATCGTATTCCGCCAAAACTTGATGACAGTTTTATTGACGATATGATATTAAACTTGAATAGATTAACGTATAAACTGCGTTGGAATAATGTATTCGATACCACGAGTTATGAACAAAATGATAGCAATGCCGTTTGAGCGCAATACGGTTAGCTTTCCTAAACACATGGATAAAGAATTGGAAAATATTCTTAATGCTTTCAAATATGAAGTCATAGAAGTTACTAAAAAAGATGTAGCCTTCACTAAAAAAGTGAATCTTACCGAGAAATACAAAGACAGCTTAGAAAAACTAAAACATTTGCCAAAGAACATAATCTAGAAATTGTTCCGACAGATAAATCAAACGTTTATGCGTAACTGATAAAGAAAAACACTATCAAAATAACAGGGATATCTTAGATAATGGAAATACTTGTAAGCTATTGTCTAGATCTAAATGTGAAAACATACAGCGACAAGCTAATAAGATAATTAACTCTTGCTACAAAAATAAATGAAGTACAAAACAATTAGAGCGTCATCATGGATCCAACTCTCAACCGGCTGGATTTTACACTCTTATAAAAGACCATAAGCTTGAAAATAATGGAATCCATCCTATGAGACCAATAGCATCTACCATAAATACTCCTACTGAAAAAATCGATTGGCTTTGTAGTAAAATATTTAATCAATTGGTTAACTTTGTCCCTGCTCATTTACGTAGTTCCAAACGATTAATTGAGATTCTTGATAATAACACGCGAGGAAGAACTGGTGATATTTTCATATCTCTAGATGTTTTTGCTTTGTATACGAGCATACCGATTAGTCTGGCACTCGAAGTGGTCGTAGAATTTGCTCAAAGACATTAGCATGAAATAAATCATTTGGATCTTACGATGGAGCAATTTAGCAACTGCCTTAAGCTTGTGAGCTACAATTATGAGATACAGAATGGCGATGAAACATATCGCCGAATTGGTGGCGTCCCTATGGGCACACATTATGATCCACTCTTCGCCGTTATTTTCATAAACTACGTAGAAAACAGAGCTTTAAAAGAATTGAAAAAAATTAATATCTCCCCTCCGATATTCAAACGTTATATCGATGACATCATTATGGGTCCTTTTTCATCTAGTTTTCAATATAGTTACAAAATTCTCAACATATTCAGCAACATAAATAAAGATGTTCAATTTACTTTACAGAAATTCCACAAAATTGTCTAAACGTCCTAGATTTGAGCATCTCGATTAAAAACGATTTTGTTTGTTGCAAGCACTACAGTAAGTCATTAACGTACACTGTAAATCGCTCAATACCAATCACATACGAAGGATGCATACCAAAACATTTTTTTGGTATATTTCTGTATGATCTTGGTATATATTTATATGCTTTTCGCATGTTATTTCAAGTGTGGTATGCTTTACATACTAAAGCCATACCAGCACAATGTTAAAAGAAAGCATCAATCATGTCCAAAGTATGTTGATTAAAGGCTTTTTGTCAATAAAGATCACACTAATGCTACTACTGCTTTGTAAGTAGTGAGATAATGACATTTTATAGTCAAACTAACAATACTGAATTCGATTTTAATACATGTAAGTCCGAGACATTTCATAAATAATCAATAAGTATTTGACCATCAACAATTATGCATTATGTAATTTTGGAACTAAGCATATTATCAATCCAAAATAAAGACACATTATAATTCATGAACGCAAAAATATTTATGTTTGAGATATATAAGTCAACATGGTTGCTGAAAAGTTATCGTTTTATTGAAATGATGTTTATCAATTTAGTTCAAGGAAATGAGCTAATTATGGGTCTTGTGAATGCTATAAGATAAGTTGCAAAGATGACATGCGGCTTTAATTCCACAACAAATCTAATCTAGTTAAATACCACACTTTCACAAAGAAATATACACGCCTGGTATTACTGGAAAAAAGTTATTTGTAAGTAGTATGTAATATAACATATTTTTTGTCATGTGACATAAAGCTATTCATACGAAAGACATGCGAAACACATACCAATTTGCATCGGGTCTCGTATATAAAACATACCAAGAATTCGTATTTCAACGTAAAACAGCCAATCACAGTTAGCATAGTTCGTATCGTTTACATACCAATCACATACGAAAGTAAATGGCCATTCGTATGAAAAACATACCAGATTTCTTTATATATACCAGAATCTCGTATCAAATGTTGGTTTCAAATTGTATGTAAACTTGCTATGTGTTTGTATGTAATTTTCGTATCCAGCGATTTACAGTGTAGGATAACTCTTTACGCAAAGACAGCTGGATGCCACATCATGTTGAAAGTAACTTCATAGAAAATACTCTGAACACATCCGATGAAAGATGCAGTACGATAGCAGATAAAACTGAAGCAATTCATAGCGCTAAACAAAAGCTTAAGAAAAACGGTTTCAAAGAAAAAGCTTTTAAGCGGAAATCGAAGAATAGGAAGCGTCACTCCAATGCAAATGAAAATATTAATTTATCTATGCCTTTCGTTAACGACAGCTTAAACAGAAAAATTAAATCTCTGATTCGCAAATATAATCTCAATGTTCGTCTTATTAATACTACCAGTCCTACATTGTCCCGTTGTCTAAATAATCGCAATAAACATCAAAATAAAAAACACGACAACTGCACCCTTTGTGATCGTTTGCCTGAAATAATAAATTGTAATAGTTACAATGTTGTCTATGAGTTTAAATGTCGGATTCGTAATGCTAGGTACAAACTTCAATGCTAGCAAAACTTCAAGATCTTTCAAAATTAGGTATCAAGAACATAAGCGGAGTATTATGAATAAGGAGAGTAAGAGTGCATTGAGTGTGCATCTTCGTGACTGTACTGTTGTTGACCTTGATGACTTCGATGTGAATATACTTCATAGAGCGCGAAGTACGGTTGACACTGCTTTGATAGAAGCTCGCATGATTCAGGACAGATGTCCATCTATGAATCGTCGTCATGAGCTTGCTGGCTTGTAGGAGAACACAGGTCGCGCCATATAGATTTTTATTCAGCTTTTACATATATATAGTCCAAGTAGCATGTCATATGCGCCTGTTTTATACTCTGTGAAGAAGGGTCTGGACCCGAGACGTCGAGTAAAAACTCGTTTTCTCTGCTTTATTAACTAACGAATTTGCAGAAATTCAGGGGAGTACGTTTCTCTATTACGAGTGCACATGGGCACGCTGAGAAAGATAACTATGACATGAATAGTTTTAACGATGAGGTGATGATAATTTAACTACTATTACAATTATACATATAAAAGATGATACTTAATAACAGAAAGAAGTAGCTAACACATAAGTAGCACTATTATCAAGAGATAGAGATAAAAAGTTCGTTAGATTAACAGTAATAAACTTATTGTAAAATACAGTTAAAGTTGAATATCCTACAGATCCTCTGTCCGATAATCTTAGAGGCCTGGCGTTCAACAGCCGCTGTCTTCTGCATAAGGCACTGAGGAATGTTTGCAAAAACAGGGCAGCGATAAAGGAACAGAGTTCGAATAAAGGCGAAATAGGCCCTGGGCATAACAGAGGGAGGCTGCGCACGTTTCAAGCTCCACAGGATAAAGAGCTCTCGAAACCCAAACAGCCCAAAGAGCTCCAGAGCTTTGGGATGCTCTGGAAACCATGATGTGAATGTGAATATTCCAGTTAAGGTCATTGCAAAAATTAACACCAAGTAACTTTAGGGATGAGGAAGTTAGAACAATCGGTGGAATCGGAAACTCGTTTCAAGTGACGCCATTCACTACAGAACATCTTTCAAAATTCACCGGGAGACCTATATGGAAGCTTACCGTGACAAAACATTGTTGAACTCATCTTGAAGGCGGTCTTCTCCGATGACCTAAGAAGATGTATCAAGGTGAGATCGTCCGCATACATTATGACCGATTAATTCAAGGAGATCACAGAGAAGTCCTTTAGGAACGTAGAAAACATCGAGGGAACAATCATATTGCCCTGAGGAACTCCATGAGTAGCAGAGTATGCATCCGAGACAGAGTTCCCCACCGAAGCGAACAATTCTCGCTGCGAAAGAAAATCTTGTATCCAAGAAACAACAGGAATATACAGGAACAACAGGAAGCAACAGGAGGTCAATAGGAATATAACAGAAAATGCAGAGTATATTGTAGTGGATTGTAACGGAAGTTCTGGTAGAACATAAATTCCAAATTGATAGGAGAGCATCAAATTGAATTAAAATGAAATCATTGAATTTTTCATTTTCTCTTTTGCTGCTAAATTCAGGATTTTCTTGAACTTCCCGCTTACAGAGCTTCTCGTTAATTATGTCCCATCTTGTTTCTTGTTCTAGCTCTTTTATTATGAATTCATTTAAGAATTAAGGAAGATCGTACCAATGTACATACGTCTGCGTATCAATCAGTTCCATTGATTAAAACTGTCCTTCCGATAGCCATGTTTACTCTAAAGGCGAACAGGTTCTACAGAAACATGTACATGCTTGACCAAAAATGCATGCATAGTGTGCATGTACAGGTAGATATCTAAACATATTTTATTGAATACATGTCACGACATGTCACGAGTTAATACGGGGAAGCGACTGTGGTTTACTTTTAGGAATACAGTGTACACTGTAAATTGTAGGGCAGTAACTTAGGCACGAAGCCGAAATTTCGTGCCAGTTAGCGACTAGCTAGTGCCAGTCTAGTGCCTCGAGGAACCAGTAGGCGCCACTAGGCACTAACAGGCACCAAACCAAATATTTTTTTATCTGGTAAAAACCACATAAAGAAAAATTTCTTCATTTACGATTGCTAATTAAAAGGTTAATTTATTCGAAATTAAGCCATCTAAGCTTCAAATTACTCAACTCGTCAAATTTAAATCTCCTTTGTTTGAGTCTCTAGCATTTTAAAGACATTCTTTCATTCTTCCATCCGTGAAGTGTTGTTGAATAACGCCTTACGACAACAGCTGTACAGGATAGCATGTGGGCTTGAATCAAGCAAAATTATATTTGAAGAACAGAAAAAGGTGCTGCATGGAAAAAGGTAAGTACGACATGAGTTCGTTTGAAAATATTCATGCATCCTTGGAAATATAATGTAATAAGCCAAATATCAAATGATTTGTGTAGTTTAGCTTTCCGACAAGGCCAACGTCCAGTCGAATCTCGGTATGATGCATTTTGATGCTTTGCTGCATACTGCAAGCGCAGATAGAGCAAATATTTCTTGGAAAGAAATGCTTTCTTAACTTAAGTCATGTTTACGCTCTGTTTTACTACCGGAGCGGGCGACACACTTTAATAGTTGGCTACCTAATAATAGAAGCACGTGAGGTTTCATCGAAATCACTGGATCCAATTAAAAAGTCACAGTTCCTATGTTAAGAGATGGCCATATAGTGACGCTACTCTTTTGAAATATCCTCACTCGACTGATTGTGAATCATCAATGTTGTACTCCAAGCATTGATACCGCACTTCGAGGTCGCTATTGTTCGACCTTCCTCACAACGCGTTACTATAGACACGTCAACGACTGAATGCCGAGAGTCCGTGTTTACTTGCTTTCCGAATGTTCAGTGCGGCAGTGACATCGTGATCATGCATCATTCTGTCGACTGACAGACAGCTGTCTTGGAATAAGGTGAAAGTGTTAACTGGACGACTTTCATATTCGTGTGACTTTTTCTTTGTGTATTGCACTGTTCATGCAACATCCATTTGGAAACTGCAAATCAAATTAAGATCAGTGTCCGATTTTCGAGGTGAGAACCATTCCATTCATATTTGCTTCAAGACGATATTCAGAGTACAGTTCTTTAGGTATTATAAAACATACATGAAACTAGGGTCCTTGTTCAATGCAATGGAAACTTGAAACCATACACAATGGTTGAAAACTATTCATTCCGAAGTAAAATATTAGAGTTTTATATTAGATCTCATTTTCTTAATGTTGTGGTTAATAGCATTGTAAAATAAAAAATGCAATGCTGTATGTTACACAGCTTCAAATGGACAAAATGTGTGGCTAACGATCTATCGAATCTTACTTCAGAGTAATCGATCACGAGATCTCGACCATTTTTTAGGCGTTCGAGATCCCAAGATTTCAGTGACGAGACCACGATTATTATATTAGGCGTGTACATACAGTTAACAAATGAATATTAATGATTTCCTCACCCAGTACCATAGCATGTTTTGTTACGTAAATCGCATGAAATCAAAAGGGATCATAGCACCAGGAACACGAGTAACTTAGATATCGGGTATAGCTTATGCTGACGACAAGTAGGACTCGTATGTGACGTCACAAGCTGCGCGCTCGTTGACTAGGTTCCACCGGAAACGTAGTGTGCGAGTTTTTATTGCAACTCGTCGGAATGATTCACCTTAAAAATCAGGGTTTCGACAAGCCATTTGATGCTCGATGTCCTCAGAATAAGTGAATTAAGAAAGACTTTAAAATCAGAATTGTAGAGGTGGCCATCTGATGGTCCTGAAACTCCCGCAAAGAGAGATAGCTGCCTATTAGCTACTGGCAAGGGGAGACTAGAAAAGAGCTAATTATTGTTACATTGAGTTGCTTGCTGGGACATTAGGTCAAATGCTGATGCCAAATGCACTAGCATTCGCATGCCCACATACCATGCTGGCCATTTCATAAGCATAATTTTCTATTTGAGTTAGAAAATAGTATATTGATGCAACAACATCTATTCCAACTCCTGAAATATGTGCCCAGGTTAATAGCGTGATTTTTACTTATTGCGCTCATCCAAAAATTACGAAATCTAAGGCTACTACTTCAACAATCGTACAGTCAAAATGTCAATACTTTGTTGGCCCTCCCATGGCCTTCAGGACAGTTTATGCGTTTCGGCACTGGATTCTTGCAATACTCTTCGTCAATTTCGGTGGTCCACGCTACTATTACAGTCTTCTTGAGATCATTGAGAGAAGTGGGTTCCGTTGAGCAACTCGCTTCTCCACCACAGCCCAACAGTTCTCGATGGTTTTCAAGTCAGAACTGCCGCACCATGGTTCCAAGACTTCGATACCAGAATTTGATACTATAGTTTCTAGCTCAAATTGGAAATTATGCTAATCAAATGGCCAATATGACATGTAAAATGCCATCTGAAAGGTAGGCCTAGTGAATGATCTGGTCTTAGGGATGCGCAATATTTAATGACTAAACCTTTCAACTGACTTTTACATGATGACAACTATGGCTATCAGTTGTTACATGCATGTTAGGGTGTGCTGACCATGGATGTTTCAAAAAAATCCTCCCAGGTCAATAAATATGTTAACTCAACGCTGTATTTAGATAATTATTTTTTCATTGGGAAGGCTTATTCAGTACTCTTACATATTATTTAACAACCATAGATCATCATTTTCAGATAATAATTCATTTTACTAAATGTTTCTTTTGCTGATTTCAAGTCCGCTATTCAAGAGAGCTTGTACCATATTGATTAATAAAAAACATTCGTATGTAATCAATCGGGTATTTATGGGTCATCTCCCCACCTTTTCAAATTTGTCTAAAATCATCAGTTTAAATGAATAAATCACAAAACTTCAGATACAAGTATTGGAGTATATTTTCTAACCACATGCAAATGTTTATGCAAATCGGACAAGTGCTTTTTGAATTAGAGACGATAACGTAAAGTGTAGCGATGTCAGCGGCTTGATCAGTGCCTGACATCGTCTCAGCACTGAGCAGATAGCACTACATGTAGGTCAACAAAGTTATGTCGCGACAACTCATGAAGTACAATAACCCATACCACATCTTTTCCATTTGCCATATTTAACTTCAGAAATGTGTGGTAGGGTATTGGTCATGGGAAGATTTTAGACAGCAATGATGAGACGGAGAGGGAGAGAGAACAATGCACACAACAATAATGCGTCGAACAGACGAAGTCAGATCAAGTTGCTGACATCGTTACACTTCAATTTGTAATCTAAAATTCAAAATCACCTGTCCGATTTGATCAAATTTTGCATAGAAGATAATCTCAAAAATTTGGAGCTGAAGTTGTGTGACGACTGATTCAATTCTAAAGATTTTAGACAAATTTGAAAACGTGGGGGAGATTACCCACAAATACCGGCAACAGTGTGCCAAAATGCGAATAACCAGACAAATATTTCGGCATTGACTGAGAAAATTTGATTTATAAAAAGAGAAGATGGCGCGCTTTGTGAAAGATAGGGAATCATGGTCCCAAGAATACGGACTACTCGTCATATTTTACGGTAATTAATAGATAGTCAGTGGGGTTACAGAATATTAGCGTGGACGGTGAACAAAATACTGCGCTTCCTTGTGAACTGGGGAATGCCGACTTCTTCCAACCCATTTTTATACTGAACCTAAAAGTTTCAAATTTGAAATTATTATGCACCATATTTTGTGCGGCTAAATAGTCAAAAAAGCATTTTTTCGGACCATTTAGTCGCTCCTGTGAAATCGCGAATAGTGTTAGGATTAGAGTGTTGAGAAATGTCGACAAAAGAAAGTATTGTGTTTTGTACAAACGTGTGGGATAATAACTCTCATGCCCATAATTATTCAATGAAAAATATTATCAGGTGAGAGCCTCCTTAGTTTCGGTAAATTGTACAGGCCTATCCTTTCATTTCAACGTTCCAAAGTTTCAATTAAACAACGAAGGAAAAGCAATTCTAGTTTCAGTAAACTCCATATGTAACATTAATTTTTCTAAATGGTATGATATATGTACGAGTATAACATGCACATTATGCATTATAAAATTTGTTTTCATGAATTTCATTAAATGACCTGGTGAATTAGTTTTCCAGTTTTTCTTTTACATTTTCCCAATCAAACTTCGATTTCTGAAGATTTTTTCAAGCTTAGTGAAGACAATGGTTTACATCTATCATTTGAGCTTGTGTTTGTACTCGATTAGGCACTAGACTTATCCGATAACGGTATTATCTTCTCAAGTTATCCATGTAGACGAGGATAAAGTATTTCAATAGTAGGCTAGCTTGATTTCTTCGATAATTCAATTATCGAATTTCAGGCTGTTTCGACATCAGTGGTAGAGTGGTGGATTCACAGTTTCTATCTGCTATTCCAACTAGCCCTTGTCAAGAATCCAGCAACTTAATTCATCTCATATGCCTGTAGGCCTACTTGAGAATAGCTTGCTTGTACTAGATTAACTTCTAAACAATTGATGAATTCTACACACTGATTAAGATCAAAATGCCTGTCAACATATCTACGGATTGGATCATATTGATCTTGCTCAGTTGTTTTAACTGAAAATTTAGTGCTATACCCTGTTGGATGGATTCATTAGAGGATTCTCAATTTAAAATTGTTGAGTAAACTTCTCCAGTCTGTTAATGTCAAATAACATCATCTATCCGCTCGCTCATGTTAATAACAGCATCAAATTTAGTAGACTATATTCAGACCAATACCAACATATCGAAGTCTCGGTTAAGAAACGATCGCGCCGTTTATTTCATGTATAGGCCTATCTGAATAAAGATGACAATGATGGGTTGCTTACATGTATTATTAGAATGCTTGGTTTTCAATTCGGTGTAAGCCCTTTTAGAAAGTTGGCACTAGCTTTGGTTGCATTGTTACTACAGCGTCAAATTATTATGGATGAATAAACACAAAATACATTTCCGTTAACAAATATTACAGATACTGTAGACAGACACTAACAAGGTGATTTAAGTCAAATAAATTTTGATAAGTTAGCTCTGCACTAGTAAAACGATTGAAGTTAAATTCACTATACGATTGAACTGAAATTCTTTTAATCAGCATTTATTGCTATTATAGATGATCAAATCTATATTTTTCATTTCTAATTGACTGACAGCTCCTATCCTATATCCACTTGCGTGGCGCTTTGGAATCAATTGCATGTATTTTTGAATTTCAAAGAATAAATGACTGAAAAATATCGCTCCTTTATTTCTTTTTATCCAGCATAGTAATTCAAATTGTTGTGCTTAAGATAAAATCTCAACATGCTTCATCCTGTGTAGTGTCAATGGTGCAGGTGCAGGGATCGCAATTTTACGCCTTTTCCGTTTTTCATGAAATTTGTCTGATGTAAATATTTCAAATGTATGCATCCAAGCCCCGATTTTTCCCGATTCTGCGATATTCCTTAGGTGAATTGCGATCCCTGTGCTGGCAGTTGTTAGAGAATTATACAAATTTACTATATATTCCTGTGTAGTGGCAGCTCATCAGATCTGTTCATGACGGCGGTTTAGTTATAGCTTGATTAACTTAATACCCAAAACAAGATAGCGTCGTCATTTACTGATACTGACAATGATAAATTTGAATTCTCTATCAACCGCTAGCACTATTGACACTGTACACAGGACGAAACATGTTGGGATTTCATCTCAAGTGCATCCATTTAAATTATTTGTCGTAATCAAGGAAGCGTCATTTTTCAGTCATCTATTTTTTGAACTTCCAAATGAATGAAGAATCTCCCTCACTGACAGACGTTGACGTTCCATGTCTGAACGAGCGACAGTAGTAACCCCATCCCAGACGCACGGACAGTGCGGTGCAGTGATGAGTCATCATCCTGACTCAGCCCCCCCTCTGTCAGGAAGGGAGGTGGCCAAGGATGTGTTGGGAGGAATGGGTCCGTGAGGAGAAAACGGGTCCCTACCCCCCCCCCCGGATCAAACCTAAGACTTTTAAAACAGCTACACTCTGCATTCTTGCTAAATACTCAGCTCTCAGAGAATCAGAGTGGGATAAATGACAACTTGGCAACATTGATGAAAGGCTTCGTGCCTAATGTGTCTCCGAATATAAATACGGTTAATTTATTTAATGACGATATCATATTTCGAAAATTTGGACAAAAGCCGTCGCTAGTAGTAACCCCATCCCAGACGCACGGACAGTGCGGTGCAGTGATGAGTTATCATTCTGACTCAGCCCCCCCCTCTGTCAGGAAGGGAGGTGGCCAAGGATGTGTTGGGAGGAATGGGTCCGTGAGGAGAAAACGGGTCCCTACCCCCCCCCCTCTGGAAGGAAGGAAGGAAGGAAGGAGGAGTGATGAGGCAAGGGGTGGAATCTCGGAAGGATAGAGTGAGAAAAGGCGGGTTTTGGTGGTTTTGGGATGAGAAAGGCTGGAAATCGTCATAAAGGAGGGTTTGGATTGGAAAAGTGGAGTTCAGATGTGGAATCTACGTGAAATTTTGGGTCGGGAAGGAAGGCAGGAGGAGATTTCCTGGGAGGCAAGGGGTGAAATCTCTGAAAACCGCAGAGTTGGAAAAAGGCGGGTTTTGGTGGTTTTGGGATGAGAAAGTCCATTTTTCGGGCAGAAGGAGGGTTCGGATGGGAAAACGGAGGCCAGATTCGGACTCTACGTGAAATGTTGGGTTAGGAAGGATGTTTCCAGCAAAATCGGAGAGAAAAAGTTTCAAAGACCTCCCCCCCCCCTCCTGCCAAACTTCCAACTTTGGTGTTAGAGATCGTAGAAAGTCGTGCAATAGCTCATTTGAAAGCTAAAAGTGAGAAAAATGCAGTGGAAAGCTCAGTTTGGTTCACTTTTTATGGCTTTAGGGAGGAAAATGGCAGGAAAACGTCAGAGTTGAAAAAGTCAGGTTTTGGAGGTTTTGGGATGAGAAAGTCCATTTTTCGGTAGAAACGAGTGCTCGGATGGGAAAATGGAGTGCAGATTCGGACGTTTTGGCCACTTTTGGTTCTGGGAACGACTTCCCAACTCAATCGGAGAGAAAAAGTTCTGACCCCCCCCCTCCTGCCAAACTTCCAACTTTGGTGTTAGAGATCGTAGAAAGTCGTGCAATAGCTCATTTGAAAGCTGGGAGTGAGAGAAATTCAGTGGAAAACATGGCTTGTTCGTATCTACCTTCGTTTAGAGGTGAGACGTTATTGAAAATTTGGGACCTTGGCGAAAAACGACAGAGTTAGAATGTTTATGAAAATCGCTCTACCGGGTGAAGCAAGCCTCGGACGGGAAAACAGAGACCAGATTTGGAATCAGCATGCCATGTTACACCTGAATGTCATTCATGCTATGTCTCCGAAGTGAAAGGAAGAAAGATGACAGAAGCAGTAAAGTTTACGAATGAATTTTGTTCACTACGTTTTCATCCACAAAGTCTTCGTGATGTGATTAGGGACTACATCATCTCCTTTCATCATGAAAAGGCAGACTTAGAATTTGCTATCGCTGAAGGTTGCTTCGCTTTCCAACAGCTCATGGACAGTTTGATGTGAAAGGACGATTAGTTGCAGAGATTGAATTATAGAAAGTGACTGATGAACTTGCAGATGAACGTGTGGTGTTTCATTTTGCATCCTATTCTTCAGAGACTATGCATGATCCCAAAGATTTCTATCAGCGACACGGCGAAAATTGCATCTCGACTAGATTCATTTCATGAGCATGGATCCAACTTGCTCTTATGTCGCATAAAACACATTCATATTCAACTCAATGTGCTAAACTAGATTTGACTACAAGATTTGGGAAAAGCATTCATGAGTCAGTCGTCCGCGTGCCTCCTTTTCCCTACCGCAACGAAGTCAGGGGAGAAACGGAGGTCTCTGATTGGCTCACATAATGTCAAATGTGGATTCGCAGGAGACTATAAAAGCAGACGTCTGCCCATTTTCTCTTCATTTCATTTTCTTGACTTGAAAAGCGTATGTGACTTGCTCAAGCCATTCTCCGCCTCAATTTTGTCTGATCAATCCTGTTTGCAAATTTACAAGTGAGTGTCATGACTGTCCGGCCTAAACCTTACCAGCATTTTAGAAGAGAGACGCAGGAGAGTGCGTGGCCGATGATTGTACAAGCTTATTTTGTTGAACCATCGCCACCACCGCCTCCACCACCTAGACGCTTTACGTTTAAGTCTTTTTAGGGAATTGAAACGCAATTCGGGTCCTAAGCCCAAGACATTTAATTTACTGGACGATGACGAAGACTTAGACTTTAGTGGTAAGCTTTAAATCCTGTGAACGCTCCAAAAGGTCCTCTTAAGGGCCACCTCATATGTCACTGCTAAGCTAACAATTTTCTTTTCTCTGATGATCATGAATGTACTTAGTGGTATTCTTTCGTTACAGACTGACATGGCCATGAATCCTACTCTAACTGCTGCATCACTGAATCCTCAACATCTCGAGCTGTGGAATCCGAAAATTGAAAAGGTAATTCACGGTTATCCTACCTACAAACAACAAGTGCGCTACAACGGTCTTCGACTCTATCTTCAAACGCCGGCGGTATACTTACCAAAAGTAGATACGCAAGTAAATCGTTGCGGTCAAAACCTGAGTATTCCTATTGATAATTGGTTGCGTCAACAGCTTGACATTTTAGAAGACGTTGTGAGGCAAAAGGCTCTTATTCCTACTGAACTATTACAGTTGTGGCCAGAAAAGAAAACTTTTTATTATAAACCATTGTATCGCGGCACTCGCTGCTATATTTTACAAAGCACGTTTTGTAAAGTCACTTCAGGAGTGACAGTTGAACAGTCAGTTGAAACAGAATTGTCATCGCTAGGTGCAGGCTTCTATTCCTTTCATATTGAGGTACCTGCTGTTTATGTAGGACCTCATCAATCTGACGGTAATTTGATTTCTCTCAATTTGCGCATTGCTCAAATTCATCATCAACCTGAGTTAACAGGACTTGATCACATTGAGAAAATCATTGATTCCTGTATCAAAGAGTGTCAAGAACCTGTCACTAAACCTAAACGTCGTCGCGCATGAAAGAAAGATGGTGTTACCACCAAAGAGAAATCTTAAGTATTGTAATCAGTTAGTATGTAGTAAATGTGGAAAACGCGGCCTTGCGCGTTATGTTCAAATAAAACATTGTCATCATGTTGTATGTATCTTTTGTTATGTAAAGGACAGACATCCTTGTAAAGTTCCTGCTCAATGTATTATTTTGTAATGAAGTCTTTTTGATATTGTAGTTTGTCATCTTCATAGACAGTGAGGGAACACCCATGCAGGAATGGAGTGCTATTGCAATGAGAGAAAGTGATCAAACGGTTGTTAGTGTATATCATAGATTTTGCTACTGTCCTCCACACAAAGACGAATGGTCACGACGTCATGTGCATGGACTTGATCCTTCTATTTTGATACATATTGGATTTGTAAATGAAACGTATTTGATAAGTGATTTCCAACGGTGACTGTCAGGTTTTCATATTGTTAAAATATTAGGAAATGATTCTGAACGAGAAGCAACAGCACTTCAGTTGCACATTGATAATTTATATTTACCATGTTGGGTAGATCGTGTAAGACAAGAATATCATATGCACTGTGATCAAAAGAAGTTTAGAGATGAAATGATTTTTGACATGGCAATATGTTTCGGTGAGAGACATCACCTGTACAGACCACCATCCCATTGTAATACTAGAAATAAAGCTACCTACATTGCAAAACTTTCTTCACGCTGGCATTGTAGTCTCTATGACGTTTATGAACTGTGTCTATATTATTGTCAACAGCATGGGTCTATGTAAAACATGTTTTTACTCCTTGTGAATGAATGATGATCATTTTATGAAGTCTTATTACTCTTAATGATCAATTTTATGGTCGTCATATGGAGAAACTTATGGAGAGAATAGAAGAGACGTTGGAAGGAAATGTGTACGTTGTTAAACATATCATGATTCAACTGAGTATGTTTACATCCACGACTTTGTTTGATGCGCGACACATTGTGTAGATGCAATAAAGATTTCTTTTCACTGAGCATTTTGTAATGGTGTATAGAGCAACATGAGTCATTGCGCTTTGGGCATTACTATCAGGCTCTTTGTTAGATAAATGAATGCGTCTTTGTTCGCTAGAAAAGGGGCGTGTCACAGCATGAGTCATTGCGCTTTGTGCACCACTATCGGGCTCTTTGTTAGATAAATGAATGCGTGTTTGTTCGGTAGAAAGGGCGTGTCACTCAAGTCTTTTTGAGGACTAGAATGACTTTGTAAGAGGGAAGGTTTCCACATACGCAGTCAAAAGTTCATGTGTGATAACTCTTTGTCACATAACAAAGACAGGGAAAACGAGAAAAGGGAAACGTATGTGATTGGAGCTAGGTCTGCTTATAAAACGGACGACTGAGCTCATTGCAATCATTTCCGTCCTTGCGCTAACCATGCAGTTGCTCAAAGCCATCAACTCCTCTGCTCTCGCACTGGTTACACT
Source organism: Prostheceraeus crozeri (assembly GCA_907163375.1). Lineage (NCBI taxonomy): Eukaryota > Metazoa > Platyhelminthes > Polycladida > Euryleptidae > Prostheceraeus > Prostheceraeus crozeri. The sequence goes on along the minus strand of CAJQUW010011692.1, from coordinate 109,572 downwards.
GAACTCCCTTACTTTAGCATCGGGTAAAAATTCTTTCAATCAAAAGATAACTCATCATGGAGAAGCCGTGACCATAAAACTCCAAGTCATCGGATAGATTATCTAAAGGTTATGTCAACAAAGTATGGACTGGCCGTGTGTGTGCCGTTAGACTATTGGACACGGTTACAATTCAATACTCTTGAAACATTCCTGAAAGAAAATCTCACCATTCCCAAAGAAATTGTTGGACACAATGGGAAGCGGTCACAAGTTCCCATCATGGAAAGACGATACATGTATGTACATATGGATAGACACTGTCTCATCATCCATGAAAAGGAGGGCAGCGAATTCGACTTACTCAATTGCAAACCACTCCGCATTTTGGGAAAAGGATTCTACTCCTTCGAAATTAAAATTCAAACCATCTACATGGGTCCGCGCAGGGACGGAAGGTTGTTTACGTTGAATCCCTATCTTTTCTCCATCACCTTTAAAAATGATGTCCATGTTGATGATGATCAACTACAGTATTACTCTCCACACACTAGGAACGCACCATCGGTCTTTATGAGACCACGGCCTAACGGCCACCGTATCAAGAAAGAAAATGTACACTCACCATGCCACACATGAACATGACTCTCTCTCCTTCTTTCTTAGGCATACCCTTCTTCACTCAGGTTTTAAATCATGTGGAAATTATCAGCATGGCTCCATGTATCATGGAAAAGTCAGTGTGTTACATTTCATGAATGTCATGAATGAATTTCATGAATTTCAGTCTAATGTGTTAATATCTAACCCGTCAAACTTAAGCTCATCCTCCCATTCACGATAATGAGGGATTCGTTCACGATGCACCCTTATATAATTGTAGTGAAGAATGGAGAGGACGGCATACTTGAAACACTGGGACTAACATTCTACATTGATGACAGCCTTTATGTCAGCCAGTGCTTTGGGGAGGGTGAAACAACCGCTCACTTGTAAATTTTCTAAAAGATTTATTTTGATGTCTACCTTCTCCATCCCATCAAAGACCAGACCGCTGTCTCTTTCATTAAATTTATTTAAGTTGCTGACGAGATAGGTCGCATGTCTCTCTATCCACTCGTTTACATCACCTATGAGATCAGCAGCACAGGAGGCTATCCTAATGGTCACAGTGGACGCTACTTCTCCCGTGCTACTGTCTGCCTTATTGAAACAAGCAGTGAGATAGAACATGCCCTTAAGTAAAAATCTATCTAAACTCGCCAACATTTGATGAATTAAGCCTATATTATTCATCAAGAAAGGATGAATATCTTGTACAGGTTCAGAGCTTTCTAACTCATAGTCGCGAACGAGCCTCTCAAGGGAAAACGTGCTCAGCCTTAGAGTGACGTTGTTGTCAGTGTAAAGCTCAGTGGGATGAGTGTGACAGAGTGTGTGTGAAGAAAGAACAAACTCTGTAGGAAAGGTCTTCTGACACGAAGAACAGGAAAAGCCAACGTGCCATGAAGGATGCTTCCTACCTGATGACGTTGGTGGTTGCCTCACACTGCCACAGGAACCGCCTTCGATGTGGACTCGCAAGTTGGTGCTGTTGTAGAACGTACGTCCACAACCTTCACACTTGGGCCGTTGAGGGATCGGTCGGCGTGTCTTCTCCAGTTCTCCTTTTGCTTTTGGGCAGCGAGAATGACGGTGTCGCCATAGGCAGAATGGCCTCGCGAAAACCTGCCCATAGTCCGTACAGCTGAGCTGTCCAGTCGTAGGTCCTTCTCTCTCCCTCACACCTTCCTCCTCGATTGCAATCTCCTCTCCCACTATCTCTAGCTCCTCCTGCTCCAACAATCTCTCCACTGACTTGATGGAGAGGAGAGGGAGGTCGGCCACTGCAGGCGGTGGTGGTGATGCAGGGATGATGATGGAACGGGAGGGAACGCCGTCCAGGAGGTAGACCGCCAGATCTGTTGAGAAAAAGAGAAAAGAGATTAGTAACATGATCATCATTTCAAGTTTGAAGTCTTATCCCCCTATTTCCCAATCACGACTACTTACCATATAATGAGTTAATCTCCGGCAGCAAGGATGGACGCGGAGGAGGCAGGAGAGGGACACGAGCCGAGGGCGGAAGAGTACTGGGCTTCGCTGTCGGAGGGATGTGGTGACGAGGAGCAGGGACTGGCACAGGGACTGGCGCAGGGAGCGGAGCAGGCGATGGAGGTGGGGCGATTACAATGCCCGAGAGAGGGGTTACACCTTGGGCGGAGGTAGATGGATGGGAAGGTAGGGCCGGAAATTCAGCTTCGAATCTCCGCCTCGCGGCTTCCTACCACTTCTTCTTCTTCGCCATATCTGTAGAGAGGAAAGAGAGATTAGATTAGAGGTTGCGGAGATAATACAGATAGAGAGTAAGCTATACGGATACAGAAGTGCTAAAACATGACATTCCAACTCTCATAGGTGAGGGTACTTACACTTGCCAAGTCGCTCGTAATCTTGCCCGATTGCTCCTTGGGGGACGGGTTCCCCGTTACGAATACATTCATGCACTGAAAAAGAATGACAGCAAAAATGAGCAGAGGTCAAATTTGGATTCGGTATAAACATGAACAAAATAAGGGAATGGCCCTTGATTTTAATGAGGATGACTACCCTAATGATGTTAGTAATAGAGTCAATCCCGATACAAATACTTACATTGCTCGATGGTGGCCTTCTCCATCTCAGCAGCAATGCGGTAATTTTTAACTTTGTTGAATTCCATTTTCTTGGTAGGATGTAGTGGATTAATTGTTAAACTTCACTGAAAAGGAAAATGAGAATCGTTTCATTTGCCTAGTCAACGTTTATCATGGGAACAATCATTGAAGTGACATCTAATGAATTACATTTCACTCTACCCCATATCATAAAGACAAACCTTTGTCGAATTGCTAAAGTACTCTGACCTGGCGAGAGAAAGCATCGCGTTGAGTATGAAGTCGAACGCCCAACATGAACGATGGCTCAGAGGTTTCGTTCTAACAAACGACGAACAACCCGTGCAACACAATCCCTCTACGGCAGTACCCGCCGTCCCGAAGGAACGCTGGAGCAAAGGAGGTATTACAGCGATGATATGTTTTATGAGCAGAAGGTGTGATAGCAAGAGACTACATGAAAACAACCTGATAGCCGGAGCTCACCGACACTCACCTTGTAAAAGATAAATGTGAAGAGCAGAGGTGATACACTACCTTTTATAAGATTTTCCTAAGCGGTGAATGGATCAGACCTCTCGTCCAATGACAGACGAGCTAGAGTTCCCGATGTGCGCACGCACATTTGTAACGCGTTATTGAAATCGTGTTAGGCAAATATGTTGTTTAGCAATAGACTCAAGCATGGCACCTGAAGTCAATACATTGAAACATGATGATTGCACGATTTGTTTTCATCAAGAGTGCTTCGCAGGCTTAATACAAGATTACATCCTTGACTTTCAAAGGGAGGAGACAGAATTGGAAGCATGTTTAGACTACACACGAAAAATATTTACGGAGTTGATATCTTATTTCAAATACAGCATCATCAGGGCTCACTTAATTGCACATGTCAATTACATTCATTTTCTACATGGTGAAGTAGCGGAAAGTGTTGACTTTCAATTTCGTTCCTACGGACAAGAATATGTTACTGATGTTTTATACACGACATCTGTGGAAGATTATTTCTCGGATGGACAACTTTCATGGTTACGGCAATCATTTGCTTCTGAATAAAATAAACCATATTGTCATTGCTATTAGTAAAGTGGGTTTCAATGATGTTAAATCAAAGACCAAATAAAGTATTTTTCATGCCACTTGTGTTGTGCTAAACTTTCTAATGCTGTGGTGAACACTGTTTTCATATAACATTCTAAAGTCTCAGTCTCACTGCAGTAGAAAACTGCTTTTAATAAACCTGATGAAGCTAATCTAACAGTCATGAAGTTTGAATTTTCTAATAGGGAAACATTTGAAAACTGTCTCCAATAAAACTTTCTAACACTGAAAGTTACAAGACAATCTACACTGTGCAGTAAAACCTTCTAAAACTTTCTAGTGCTGCTGTGAGTTCGGTCAGTCATACAATGTCAATGATCAAACTTTATTTTCACAAACGTGCGTCGAGGTAAATTATTTAACTACACTAACGCCTGCATTTCATGACATGCGTGTTTCATAAACGTCATGATCAAACTTTTCTTACTATACATCAACCTGTGTTGCAGTATAAACTTTTGTACAAACCATGATACACTTTCTGACTAGACTTATGAATAGACGTCATGATCAAACTTTCTAACTACACATCAACCTGTGCTACAGTAAAACCTTTGCAAACCATGATATACTTTCTAACTAGACTTATGGATAAACGTCATGAACAAACTTTCTAACTATACATTAACCTGTGCTGCAGTAAAACCTTTGTACGACACAGACAAGAGCTTGTTCACTAGCGAAGAGAGAAGTCTGTGATGTGTTGCGTGTGGCGCATGAATGTCCTCCCTTCATTGCATTCATCATTTTTCTTCCTCTCTGCATTCCATATCCGAAGATATGTGGCGGGCTTGGGACCGCATTAGCTGCATTAGAAGGTTGGCCCTTAAAAGAGCCCATAGGTCGTTCTCCGTCCACCGACTCTCTCACTTCTGCAAAAACTCTGAAAGAAAAAGAATAGGAGCTTAGAGGCGGCAAGGAAATGATCATGTTGAGGTAACTTACTCGGCTTTTCCTTTACAACTTTTCGGACGATAAAGTCTTCCAAATCGCAATTCATTTTAATGGATAGGCGGACACATCGCACACCTTCGCCTTCATAACATGTCTGTGTCGAATTTAGGTCGTCTGTGAGGATCGGCACATCGCCGATGTTGTTTTCAAAGAGGGGAAGGTGGACCTCATACACTCTCTTCCTCTTCACTCTTCTCTCAACCTCTCGCAACTTTTCCACTTCACTCACCAACCGCCTGTTGAATACCTTCGTCTCTTCCACTTCCTTCACCACACCTCGCATCCGCTCCACCTCATTCTTCTCACGCATCAACTCCGACTCTAAGCCCTCAAACGCCTTCACTCGCTTCATCATACCACTCCTTTCCTTCAACCACTCCTGCTCCTTCACTCGCATCTCCTTCAACTCCTCCCTCATCACTTTTATACCCTCAACCTTAGCCTTCAACTCATCATTCTCCTTCAAAACTTTTCTATTCACACTCTCCATATCCATCATACGATCCTTCAATCTCACAAACGCCTCAGTATCATGCGCCTCTTTCCTAGGCGATGATGTCGCTACAGGCTCAGCCACCTCACCATCCGACTCATCAGACAACTCACTCCCAAACAATGAGACCAACTTCCTAGTCTCATCACTCGCCCGCTCAATCACTCCTTCTACCTCTACTTCCTCTTCACTCACCACTACCTCCCGATCCTTCGATCCAGCCACTCAATACTTCTAACTGCTGCATTCAACTCCTTTGCCTTAATTAATTCACTCATCCACTCACGAAACGACTGCGCTCCAATGTTTCCGGATGGGCAAGATTCATGCGCCTTCCGAAAAACCTCAACATCATCCTCATCACACACCACCCTATGATGAACACAGACCTTAAAAACATGCACTCTCTCAGGTTGGTCCAGCGTCCCCTCTTTGATATGCTTGCGGTATTCGCTGCCCCTTGCTAATCTACCACAGGAACATTGAGTAACGATAAAGCGCGGAGTTTTAGTCATGATAATTCTGTAAAGATAGAGTAAAATTTGATGGCAAGTGTTTACAGGATACTACTTGCTGATATGCATTGAAAGACTAAGTCATCAAACATTTGATAGCAAACGTTGGAATAAAATCGTCAACCAAAGTTAAAGAGTATGATTCCTAGCTTTATCCTAAATCCCAAAGTTTGATAGCAAACCTTGTCAGAGCACTCACCGTTTGTCTTGCAACTTGAAACAGGAGTGAAGACTAGAGAAAAATCGCGGTTTATATACCCAGCGAGCACAAAGCCATGATTCAGACCTTCCTTATTTGGACGTGCTTTTAACTTGACAACAGCAGTTTTACCATGTATGGGCATCGACAGTCACCGTGCTTTCTGTTACCAACTCCCAACACAAAAACGGATTCCCCTATGACGCGAAAAGGTTTGACGTCAATGCTTGCAGTAACCGTCCCATTTTTACCAAGTTACAATGACAAACGATAGACGTTGCCAAGCCTTAGTTACTGAGGCTAGACGAAGAAGGCCTGACAGCAAGCCAGCAACCGTTTGGGTGTTAAGCTCTTGAATCCGCTACAGGCATTACTCAAAGGGGATCTTATCCCAGCTCCAAGGCCTCGACCCACAAATCCAACCTCAAGCGGACAGAGCGTGCGTCATATCACTGTGTTGGTATCCAGGCCCCGATTTTGACATGAAAACCGGTGGAGTTATTTACAAGAGGAAACGACCCCAGTCGTTGCTTTGATCAGCTTGATAGCAAGCCGTAGAGAGCTTGATTCACCAGCGTTTTGCAATGGAGATGTTTAGAGGCCACCCATGACAAGATAGCTAGGACTCAACCGATTGGCGTTCAAAGTGCTACGTTGAGAACTGTGTCAAATGCCCAACATGAGACATGAGTTGCCCCAGCGGTTTCGGTCTAAACTATGACACACTCCCTTGCCACACTTATCACTACGGCATCGTCCGCCGTCCCGAAGGAACACCCTGTCAGTGGAATATTACAGCAAAACTCTCCGTGTCTTGCTCGCTTTCAGTGAAAAGCTGCTTGTAACATGAGAAGACTGGCTCAGACATCATTGAAAATCCTTTCATTGACTTCAGCAGGGTCGAAAACCCCAGAAAACCTCCAAAACTAGTGAATTTAAATTTTTCTACTTTTTAGCACTACTTACGACATTTTATAAGTAGTCTATCACTTAGAACAGGTCAATAGCGACCGAACTTTTTTTGAATCAAGTCAAACGGACTTGTAGAAGCAAAGTTACAAGCCTTTAAAATTTTGGAGTCTTTTATGGCCTGGAGACGAAGGCCATCTCCTGGCGAACCTCTAAGTCTGACGCCTTAGCTTACTTCAGCAATGAAATTTTCTAAGTCGGTAAACCCGGAATTTGGAATGTCCGAAGCTATCATTGGAGCTCAGAGAGACGACCTACGTTTGACATTCGCTCTCCTCTAAATGAAAAGTCTCTGTCGGTTCCCGCTTATATAGTGTGTGGTGATCAGCTGATGACGAAATACCCATCATCCAAACACTAAAACCCCGTCTATCTCCGGTTCTACTGCTCCGATTGAGCTAGAAATTCACATTATCCACGTAGAATTTGACGCTGAATCCGAATCTGGCCTCCGTTTTCCCATCTGATGCTTCGTTTTGGCTCTACAGCCCAAAGCCATCGCAAAATTTCTAACTCGTTTGAAAAGATGAAAAGTTTTTTTCTCTCCGATTGCTTTCAAATTTGCCATGCCGATGCAGAATTTGACGCTGATTCCAAATCTGGTCTCTGTTTTCCCGTCCGAGGCTTGCTTCGCCCGCTAGAGCGATTTTCATAAACAATCTAACTCTGTCGTTTTTCGCCAAGGTCCCAAATTTTCAATAACGTCTCACCTCTAAACGAAGGCAGATATGAACAAGCCATGTTTTCCACTGAATTTCTCTTACTCCCAGCTTTAAATTAGCTATTGCACGACTTTCCACGATCTCTAACACCAATTGCACGACTTTCCACGATCTCTAACACCAAAGTTGGAAGTTTGGCAGGAGGGGGGGGGGGTCAGAACTTTTTCTCTCCGATTGAGTTGGGAAGTCGTTCCCAGAACCAAAAGTGGCCAAAACGTCCGAATCTGCACTCCATTTTCCCATCCGAGCACTCGTTTCTACCGAAAAATGGACTTTCTCATCCCAAAAACCTCCAAAACCTGACTTTTTCAACTCTGACGTTTTCCTGCCATTTTCCTCCCTAAAGCCATGAAAAGTGAACCAAACTGAGCTTTCCACTGCATTTTTCTCACTTTTAGCTTTCAAATGAGCTATTGCACGACTTTCTACGATCTCTAACACCAAAGTTGGAAGTTTGGCAGGAGGGGGGGGGGGAGGTCTTTGAAACTTTTTCTCTCCGATTTTGCTGGAAACATCCTTCCTAACCCAACATTTCACGTAGAGGTCGAATCTGGCCTCCGTTTTCCCATCCGAACCCTCCTTCTGCCCGAAACATGGACTTTCTCATCCCAAAACCACCAAAACCCGCCTTTTTCCAACTCTGCGGTTTTCAGAGATTTCACCCCTTGCCTCCAAGGAAATCTCCTCCTGCCTTCCTTCCCGACCCAAAATTTCACGTAGATTCCACATCTGAACTCCACTTTTCCAATCCAAACCCTCCTTTATGACGATTTCCAGCCTTTCTCATCCCAAAACCACCAAAACCCGCCTTTTCTCACTCTATCCTTCCGAGATTCCACCCCTTGCCTCATCACTCCTCCTTCCTTCCTTCCTTCCTTCCAGAGGGGGGGGGGGTAGGGACCCGTTTTCTCCTCACGGACCCATTCCTCCCAACACATCCTTGGCCACCTCCCTTCCTGACAGAGGGGGGGGCTGAGTCAGGATGATGACTCATCACTGCACCGCACTGTCCGTGCGTCTGGGATGGGGTTACTACTAGCGACGGCTTTTGTCCAAATTTTCGAAATATGATATCGTCATTAAATAAATTAACCGTATTTATATTCGGAGACACATTAGGCACGAAGCCTTTCATCAATGTTGCCAAGTTGTCATTTATCCCACTCTGATTCTCTGAGAGCTGAGTATTTAGCAAGAATGCAGAGTGTAGCTGTTTTAAAAGTCTTAGGTTTGATCCGACCAAAGTTTGAACCAAGTTCACCCGGACACAGAGCAAACACTCCAACGCAAGGCCAGAGCTCCGGTGTCATGTCAAAATGAACATTTAAAGAGTATTATGTAATATTTTGGTAAATTTTTGAGTAGAATTTTTTAAAGCAGCTGGCATTTGGAAGAATGCTGTAGGCCTTCATTTATACTATGAAGCACAAGATATATGTTAAAGGCAGGTATATGCAGTCTAAGAGTGAAGTCTATATGAGCCTTATCATGGTTCAACTGTCTTTTCAGATCAGGGTTAGACTTTTTTATGTACAAAGCCTCCATCATATATAAATCGAAGCTATTAAAGGCTTTGGTTAGGATACTGAACACTTCAGAATTCCAGCTACACTGGCAGTTCAATCAATGGTAGAGATAGCTGAAATTATCTGCAGACAGTTTAATCTGACCATAAATTGAGTTGTATTCCTGAAAATAAGAAAATCCTAGCTCAAGTCTCTAACAAACAGCTTTGTTTGAAATATTATTGAGGCAGTGTTCATGAAAACACAATCTGAACAGACAGCTGAACCATGATGGTGCATTCTTTAGTTGTAGATGTATTCAACTGTTGTAAATGTCTCACTGTGTCACATGATTCTAACTGCATCTTGTAGTTTCCTATTTTCATTTATTCACCTTGCATGATGAGGAAATGTTTGAATTGAATAGTAGATGATAGCTAAGCTGCCAGAAAACCTCATTCCGATGCTTCCTAGTCTATAGTAAAGGACTTTCAATAATATCATAGTCATTCATCAATGCTTATCAGAGATTTCAATAATTGATTGCAATTTAATTGGACAAGGAAATCAATTGATTGAAATTGAAAAATATATCAATCAATTAATTGGAATCGAAATTGTGAACCAATTAACCAATTGAAGTTGGAAAATGTATCAATCAAATGATTGTAGTTGGAATTGTGAGCGAATCAATATTGAAAATGGAATCCAAAATTCGAGCAGTTTCTGCAACTTGAAAGCATTAATTATTAATTTACTTGATCCAAGATTTGTTTAACTATATGTATGCACGTTACACAGCAATAAACAATCTCTTATATTTTTTAATACTGCTTAGTCAGACAAATCAGACAAGCGATAATTTCCTTACATTCGCTCTCATGCCTTTGGGATATAGTTTATACAAGCGTTCGTGATTCTCTCCATTGTTTTTATCAGTGACGATTGAGTAGAGAAATTCCGCCTGCATTTTAGAGCTGTTTGGTCTACTCTGGTTGAAACAAACATGAATTTAATTGTGGCTACTAATGAATCTTAACGTTGTTACTGCTTGCCAACCTGAAATGCTTACTATAATTGTAAATTGTGAAAAGTAAAATACTGCAGAGGCGAAATTAGATATTTAATCTCGGCTACTAACAGATAACAATTAATTGGCTGCAATTGGAAAATGCAGCAATCAATACGAATTGGAAAAATATCAATCAATTAATTGAGATTCTTTATTCCAGCCAATTAATTAATTGAAATTGGTGTATCAACCAATCAATCAATTGGCTCCAATTAATTAAAAAGTAATTGGGGTCAATTAATTTTGACAATCCTTGATGCTTATGTGTGTACATGACTTACATTCAATTGTGTGGGATTTTGCCATCTTCATTTATGAACAACAATTGCGAATAAAAGACAATCATAGTCTATTTTTACATGCTCTTCTCTATTTTCAGGAAATAATACATATTGGTGGAATATCTTCAGCCCCTCCGGTACTTCGTTAAACGGGGTCCTACGAAGACCGTCTACGAATCCTCAGAATTCCAACCCCTTTACGTCTTCGACTTGATATCTTCGACTGACTCTCTGTGATACTTTCTTCAACTTGCGGACTTGCGGTTGTGACTTGAAGCGTTTTCTAAATTTTTAAGAGTTCAGTCTCGTGAACATTTTTTCTCCCAGAGAGTCATTGTCGATTGGAATTTACGACCCCATTATGATGTTTGATCGTCATCCCTAATGGACTTCAAGACAAACATGTTCAATGTTCTCATGCTGCGAAACTAACTTTGTGACATTTCTATTATCTGTATAAGATGCACGTTACAATTAGTTTGTTCATCCATTCGCTGTCAATCGCCTTAGCTTTGTTTTTTATACACCTATGGTAGCAATATAAATACTCAATCATTTATGAGGGACTCTGCAGACAATTGACGGCCTTGTTGTGCTCCAAGCATTCCCTCGAATTTTGTCCAAACTCGTTTTCGTGTTGATTTGAAATGCAACTAAAAACCGTGAGCTTCAAAGCTTTATTGTACATTTCTATGAAAAATATCTTGACAATTGTCACTTTGAAACTTCGCTGGAATAAGACAGTTTTCAAGAATTTGCGTAACTAACTTTTCCATGACATTATAATTTATTAAGAATTTTGCTGCAAAAAAACTTTTTAACTTACTGAATGCCTTTCACTGTATGCTTTTTGACTCGCTCTGTTTCAGACGGCACGCTTTGTAAATGTAGAACAAAATCACTGAACGTTTTGATTTTTATATAGCCGGCGTATGTCCTGGAATTTTGCCAAGTATACTTGAATCGTGTTAAATGAATTATTCAGACTTTTCGGGAAGCATGTTTTATAGTTTTTAATGCTCATGAAATCTGATGATACTTTATATATGCATCGATGTTGAATTGTTCAGATTCTCAAAAAGTAATTCCCTTTGTGCATGCTAGAAGTCCAATATTTTGCTTCTTATTCATTTGAAATTCAATATATGCATGATCGAATTATAGAAACTTTTACTTTCTTTCAATTCAGAATAATTAACAGAAGAGAATTTTACGATATAGTAATAAAGAAGGGTAGGGATTTCACTACTGATGCCAGTAGCATCTAGAAGCTGTATTTCGCGAAGAGAAAAATTAGGCACCAATGGGCACGAACTTAGGCGCCACTTGAGGCTTCGTGCCCACTCGTACCCGCTCGTGCCTTGTGTTGGTTAGAATTGATGCCTAAGTTTCGTGCCTAATTCAAGGGAAATTTCGTGCCTTACAGTTTACAGTGTATGTATGCAGCAGAGTTCGCCTAATTCGGCGATCGAGCCTTTGTTTTTCTCTTCGATGCGTTATTTTAGTACTGCTTTCAAATTACAATCATGCTTTACAACGCCCTTCGGGCTCGTGCACACACATGCTGATTGAAAATGCAGTACGGATACTTTGAACCAGTCCGCAGCTGACAGTTAAATTTAATTTTGGTAGAAATATTTTCTTTTCCTACCACGACGGTTTTATTCCAGTCGAATTCACCTTTTCTTGCGGTAAACCCAAATTATAGTCATTTTTACGTCAATTTAAGTGAAAATATCTGTACAACTGTAAGGGAAGACTTGTCTTGACTTGAATGCATTCACCGAAATAAGTGAATTGCCAGCCATGTCGGCAAAACCGAATTAACGGATTTTGCTGCAGTTACAATTAAGGAATATGTCCCCTAATCGTTGATATTATCATGAAATGGACATGTACATGTATTTAGGTGAAAAAATCCTGAAGTAAAAGCTGATACACAATGCACATTGCTAATCAAACTGCAAGGCCTCCATAGGGAAAATGTTGCCAAGGTAGGCCAACTTTAACTATTCACATTAACATGCGCATGCCTTTACAATAGTTCGATCTTTCTAATTTGCTGACGTAGCCTATGTCATAGTAAAAGAATATGAGGAAATGACAAGATGGTGATTAAATATTTACGGAAACCCTGAAAGGCAATCATTCAACTGCATAACATCCCTCAGCCTTATTTGATGACATTAATCGACAATATTCAAGCACGTATTTTTTATTTGAAATTCTCCTTTTTCATTCACTATCTCATTCAAAAAACTGGAAGTCTGAAGTTAACTGCAAATTCAACGTAGCAAAGTGCGTCAAGGTAACAAAGTTAAAAAAAACAAGCTAATGACTAGTTAATTTTCAATAGGTACAAAGTATGATTTAAAAGAAAAGTTTTATATCCTAAAATGTCTAAAAATTTTAAAAATGCTTACTAGAAGGACAAACAACGCTTCTCCTCTCCTCATGTGTAATGAATTGGCCAGTAAGTCGTTCTGTTCAAAATTATGTTTATCACTTATATATTGAAAAGATCCTATTTAACAGTCTGCCCATTCAGATGATAAGAGGACAGGTCTGTTTCCAATCAAAATACCAGATCTAGCTAACACAGAGGTATTACGCTATCTAAAATCTACCCGGTGTGTAAGAGAATTAATATTAGTTCCTTAAGCTAAAACGTGAAATAGAATTGTACAAAATATGCATACAAATTATTTGACGATTTTTAATGAGGTCATCAACAGGAACTTGGTCAGGACGATCGCGTTTCGACCGCTTAATCCTGGACGCTCAAACCCGACCAAGTCGGTCCTGTACATTTAATCCTCGCCCAGCCAAGGTATTCTTCTATACGCGGACAGCCAGGGGTGACACTTTTGCCTATACATAATACAGGTATGATTTCCCGTTAACACAATGTATTTATTCTAAGTAAAGCCTTTTGAAGGAGATTTTTGACGAGAGTAAGGTTGTTGACCAAATACAAATATACCAGATATTTCGATTATACATAGACAGCCAAGGGTCACCCCTCAAAAACCAAGCATTTTATGTAGTCCAATATAAGCTTATTTCCCGTTGGGACCTAATCTTTATGGTGTAATCGGACAAAAACACGACTGTAAATCCAAGAATATCTATTTGATAGAAATACATCTTCAAATCCAATGCAGACATTTGACCGAAGTTATGTGGTTATGCTTACCACAAACTGGTGAAGTACAGTCAGCACACAATAATTTTGTGAAATTAGCTGCTCTTGTCGGTTTACCCGCTTCTTTACACCGAAAGCATCTTTGCGAAACTTGAGACGCTCCTTGATTCGATGCAACGTCGCGAGGGTTCGGTTGACCTGTTATTCCGCACAGAAAATTCACTGTTTCTGTTTGAAGCCCAGTGTGATGCTCGAGACGATTTATCATATTCTTCATAGCAAGCTCTTCTGCCAATTTGAGCAGCATTTGTCTTCGTCTGTTCTTTATTGGAGTTGCATGCCATTCTGGATGATGCCAGTTGAACTGAGTGTTGCAATTAATACCAGACACGTCCAACATGTTATGAAAGTATACCATGGGCCAGCGACGAACAGGATTGCGACAGGTGTACTTCTTAGCCATTTCATCCACAGAATCCACTCCACCTTTTGTGCCGTTGTAGAACAACTGGAGATCACTTCATTTTAGGAGTATCATCAGCACTTGATGAGTGGTGCATGGTGGACACGATGAAGACATGCCTTTTCTTCTTGGCTTGGTATGACTGTAGCGTAATCATTTTGTTGTTACCTCCATATAAGAACAAAAATGAATGAACTGGTCTTTCTTTGTGGAGAACTTTGGGAATCATGCGCCTGTTGCCTTGCAATGCACCAACATATGTAGTTCGTTGCGCCATGAGAGAAGTTACCAAGTCCTTTGAGCTGAAGTAACGATTCCCGGTGATATTTCTTCCCTCACCAAGGAACGGTCGAGTCAGATTGATAACAAGGTTCTTTGACATATTCATTTCCTTATGTCGAGCTGCAGCTTCTGAATCTTCAGGTCGCTTTGTTGATGGATCGCTGTTTAGATCGGCGTTTAGATCGCCGGATACATACTACCCGTGCATTTCACGAATATCGCAGCAAATTCAGATCTGGTGGAAAATTGCCAAAAGCACGCAGAGCCTTAAGTAGCGCAAAGGAGAACAGGAGAATTGAATGTAACATAACAAGAATACTCACTACTGGTGTAAATTGCTAAATAAACAGTTAAATATTTCTTTATTTCGACTTTTTACAGAATTTCCATCCCCTTCTCCAGCACTGCCGGCAGCCAATGCAGAACCTGAGCAGAACTTTGTAGGAAAGTCTCGATGAATCTCCCTGTTCATTCAAAGAAAAATTGTTTTCACCATTATCTTCCAGCATCGAGATTATAATCAATCAACAGGCTAAAGGTGCGTTGATACGGGCAACTTTGTTGCTGACACTTTTCGATCAATGATGAGTCAGAAAAGACTGGACAACCATTGAAGCAAAGATACACCTTCAATAATCGAACTTCCTGCGCTGCGTCACCAGCCGGAGTCTCGACAATAGTAATCCAATGAATGACGATAAAGAAAAACACATTGATCTTATCGGCTTTTTATCGTCTAAAAGTCAACAGAAAATGTCAGCTTAAGTTGCGCATTGTTCAACTTCACTTGACACTATTTTCTGACACTCAGGCGATAATGAGAAACGTGATCTGAACGCAGCGATCTCTGACTGTCTGGACATGCGTGCCTGAAATGTGATCAGATCAATGCATTTTTCTATATTCTCTTTCTTGCTCACGCTCTGTCTGATGGAGGTGCATACAACCTACATAGTCCGGCAGCCAGAGCGAGTTTCTATAGAGACGAGACCGAAATTGAGATGAGAACCCAATGGGCTATTGCAAATCTGCACGTCTACCGAGTTCCTGTTCTTGTCAGACAGGATCAAGGCAAATCCACATGTAAATCCAATCGGACGCAGATTGCAGTTTTTGGCAAAAATACAATGTTCTATGTTTTCTCTGATTCATCAAAAGTACTAAGCGCAGAGTCATAATTTTTGACATGGAATGTCTTCATGTCATTTCTTATTATGTGCAAGTGTCATTATCATGCTTGCGATCATCGGGGTGAGCAAGAATGTGGTTTGATGTGGATTACATTGCTCAAAATGCTTGTGTTTGCTGACGTTAGTATGCTTGCCAAATCTAGATGTGTTCAGCTTTATAGACAAGGGTGCACCAACGAACATTAGAGGAAGTGACCTGAAGATATTTCTAGTCAAAAGCTATGGATCTAGACTTAGTTTTTTTTACATAATAAGTAAAAACATAGAAATTTCATTTTAATGAAAAGCTACAATCGTGTGTCTGACATCGGAAACTGGATCGGAAGTAACTGGAACTCATCAGACGCGCAGATTCGTGGTAGGCAGAGGATGTACACCATTCTGTGAAAGTCTCATCTTCGGCCTCGTACCCTGCAGAAACTCGCTCTGCTAGCTGGACTATGCATATATGTAGCAGCAGTTGGCTTCTGTCACCGACGTCAAGAACAAAATACTTTTGTCTTCTTGTTAATGAATGTTTTTCAGAGAAAAATGACTTTCCACGTAATGAATTATATATTTCCAATTTTGCCAAAATTAATGATTGGCATCATCTCATGAGGTATAACTCGTACCTCCTGCGTCACAGGTGATGGATAGCGATCTTTTATCCTTGACTTGATGCAACGAGCTGTCTATGTATTACATTGAGAGACAGCTCGTTGCATCAAGTCAAGTATAAAAGAACATCTCTCACAGAATAACAGTTCTGTTTTTCAACATCTACAGACTCATCCCAATTGTTCGCAGCCTATTTCATGGACGATACTGCATCGTGGATTGAATACTACTTAAAAGAGACTCGCGTGAGAAGCTATGTACATTCGGCAACATGCAGGTTCGCTAATGAACGGATATCAAGGTCTAAATATAGACACCGTAATGTAACGAGTTCATCCAAGTTAATGTCTCTCTTTTAGCTGTATTCAGAGTTTGGTTAAATAGGCCCACCTTTTACCACTCTTTGATTTACTTATTGTAACCTTGACAAAGCCGCAAGGCGAAATATTGGTTATTGTAATAAATCAATTTAGTGTCCACAGAAGGTTATTTTTTCATCAAGCCACAATACAAATATGATTTGAACGGAATAGATGACAGTTATGTTTTGGAACTGAAAAAAAGATTCCAATTCCTGAACACACTTGGCAAAACACGTCACGCTTGGCTTGACATAAACGATGCAGTAAAAGAAAGTGCAGTCCAAAGCAAGCAGGACACAAATCATACCGTGGTCTTCGGAGAATGCTATCCAGATAGCTGAAGCACGGCGAACAGCAAAAGGCAAGGGAGATGTTGAAGAAACACGGAGACTGAATGAAGCATTCCAAAGACAGACTAGGAAGATAAGGAAAATGCATACAAGAAACCTGGAAAAGAATTGAGGCGAATAGCAAACTAGGCAAGACCAGAGACCTCTTCAACGAAAATATAAACATCACGGGAACGTTCCAGGCAAGATGCGTGGCAGTTAAAACTGCAACTAAGAGGACGATAACTTAAGAAAGAGAAGTCAAACAAAGATGGAAGGACAACGCGGAAAAACCTCTGTAAAAGAGACCCTACGATAGAAACAACCTTTGAAGTGGCACCTTATGTCGATGAACCAAACATCATCGAAACGTAGGTGAAAGATGCCCTCAAACATGTAGGCAAACGGAAATCTCCCGGATGCGATGAAATTCCCATAGAACTCCTACAAGCGGGAGGAGAAGAAACAGCCAAGAATCATACATCGCCATGTAATGCAATATGGACAGCGAAAGAATGGTATGCGGATTGGAAAAAAACATCTTTGTGCCAATATACAAGAAAGGCTGCCGAAACGAATGCGGTAGTTATCGACCAATAGCCCTTATTTCACATGCTAGCAAAGTCCTCCTGAGGATCTTACAGAAAAGACTAGAAGCATTCCTATTACCACAACTGCCTGAAGAGCAGAGGCAGAGGGCTTTATTTTACAGATTGTTTCATAAAAAATGGATCACCCTTAAACATCGCCTTAACTTCAACTTTGTCTAACTCCGCCAAACTTGAACGAATTTCTCTGAAATTTGGAAGATATGTCAGTTGTGCTTACTAATATCATTTTTGGAAATTTCAAGCATGAATATTGAGTTGTTTTCCTGTTATAGATAAAAACGTAGTAGATAATTTGATCTTCATTTAGCAATGTTACACAAAATCATACCTCACTCTTATAAAATTACATTTGTTTCCTTTGTTATGTAATATGTTGTTCTACAAGCCAAAAGCTATCAAGCAAAACAAAAATAAAGAAAATCGGTCAATCAGAGCCAGTATAGCACCATTATTCATCAACAATAATGTAACTGCTACATGTGATTAACTGGACTTCATGTTTCATAGCTTCCTGACTTCGTTGCGGTGGTGTTGGCAGCACTCCTGATTGCTTTCAGCTAGAAATCTATCTCTTACCGCTTGAAAACAATGCAAAGCACAAATGAACAATAACGAGATCGCATTCACAAAAGGCAAAGTGTCAGCCTTGCTAGAACTAGGGTTTTCTTTGCGAGCTACAAGCAAGCGACTAAATGTCCCTTACACAAATGTGCATCGATGGCATAATGATGATTTTCGACTCTGACGCAAAGAGGGCTCTGACCGTCCACGCAAAACATCCAAACGTAGAGACCGCTTAATTTTGAGATTTGTTAAAGTTGATCCAAGTCTCTCGTTAACTGAGATGGTTGCACTAGACTCGTCTATTTCTAAGTCCACTATTCGTAGAAGACTTATTGAGTCGAATTTCAAGAGCTGTAAGAGGCCCTCTCAGATCGAATTATCAGATCAGCATACAAAAAGACGTCTCAGATGGGCAATGAGTCATTGTCACTGGCGAAATCAATGGGATCGGGTTGTCTGGTCTGATGAGGCATCAGTCCGTCTGAAGGATAGTGATGGCCGATTGAGATTATGGATAAAATCTGATCAGGAAATTCCGAGACATTTACATCGTCCCCGGGTACAAGGTGGTGCGACTCTACTGATTTGGGCTGGCATTTGGACCAATGGCCGCTCTGAACTTCACATACAGCAAGGAACCATGAATTCTGAACGCTATGTGAATGTTTTACGAATGAACATTGGCCAAATGACAGATCAACTTGGTTATTTATGGATGATAATGCTACGTGTCACAGGAATAGTAGAGTCAACTTATGCAAGTCTCAATTAGGGCTTAGAACATTATCTTGGCCAGCTCGTTCTCC
Source organism: Prostheceraeus crozeri (assembly GCA_907163375.1). Taxonomy (NCBI): domain Eukaryota; kingdom Metazoa; phylum Platyhelminthes; order Polycladida; family Euryleptidae; genus Prostheceraeus; species Prostheceraeus crozeri. The sequence continues at coordinate 90,728 of CAJQUW010011692.1, read as the reverse complement.
TGATCTGAATCCCATAGAAAATGTATGGAGTATTCTAAAACGTAACGTTCGTCGTTCACTGCTACCTACAGCTGGCGTATCACAACCTACGTCACTGCTAAAAAGAGAGTGGAGAAAGTTAGATCAGTCAAAAATCAACGATATCATCGAATCAATGCCTAGACGAATTGGTAATGTCATTGACAATAAGGGTAGGGCCACAAAATATTAGCTTCTTAAGAACCGTTACTGTATCATAGCTTATCAGATTATATAAGGACATTTAATTATATTAGGGACATGAAATAACATGAAAAATGCTTTCTGTATCATACTTATGTTTTATTTGGTCAAATTTTAGGATGATCCACTTTTTATGAAACGGACTGTATTTTAAAGATTAATATGATTTTCTTGGTTTTCTGAATTGGAGACTAGACACCATTGCGCATGATAGATCCGCATTTATTTAAAGAAGTCTTGGGGTGAGCGCTTAGTCCGTGGTAAGTAAAGGTTGAGGCACACATAAGAATTAGAAGCAATAAGTCACAAAAATCAGAGACCAAGCTATTATACATGAAACTTATATTTATTTGCAAGATGAGAGAAGTCCTTCTTTTGCGCTCTTCTTTATTTCCGCAATGTGTGTGAGGCCTTTCAGTCGCTACAGGTGACCATCGTGAGGCAAGTGAATGAAGAAAGACTGGATGAGCTCCAGTCATCACATGGTTTTACATTCAACCCGGAACACAGCACAACTGGCCATAATATAACACATAGCGGCAAGAGAAAATACATCAAAGCAAATACTACTACTACTAAAATCGACAGTAGTAGTAATGAAATGTCAACAGATACAAGGGAAAGTAAGAAGACTGAGAAGCATGGACTTTGAGGTATGCATCAGCGAATCGAGTGAAGTTTTCTTTTGGCAGTAGCTGGAATTTTTGACTTTTTATATATTTTTTAAAAAAATATTTTTACTACTTTAACTACTTTTGACTTCTCTCATCCTGCTAATATATGTGGCTGGTCCTTCATTCTCTGAAATGAAACTTATATATTAATATTTTATGAGGTAATATTGATAAATGTAGGTTGTAGGGAATAGGGCAATATAAGAAACAGATCAAAGAAAATCAAATTTGAGATCAGACTTACGCATATTTTCATCTGCCTCACGTGGTATTGAGCATATCGCATCGGCTTGTCTTGTGCATGAATCCTCAAAAAATTTCATTATACCACGAGTCACCCGAACAAAGACACAATTTCCTGGTGTAGTTGGTGAAAACGAAGTAATCAGCGAAGTGAGATCAACGAATTAATTAGAAGAAGAAATTTTACTGTTTGACAAGAGGCAAGTGTATGGAAAGAAAGAGTTTAAGCGTCTGGATGTGGAACATAACGGCATCGAATAATGACCAGAGCGAGGTAAAATTTCTGGAACACGGTTTTGGAGTGGATGATCGGGAAGATTACATTTTCTGAGATAGTCAGTGGTGATCCGCTCTCTAATCACAGCGATGCCAGGTATGAAACATTTACAAGAAGGATCACATATGATCCTATGGGCTCTTCTCTTCAGTTTATCGAGTTTTTGATCAATTGATTCACTGACTTTACAAAATAGAGGTGATGCGTACATGATAATTGATTGAATAATTGCCATATAGACTTCGAGCAGTTTGTCCTTTGAGACGAACGGTTTCAAAGCACCGCAGAAGATGCAGGCGTCTGGATCCAGTGCAAATGACTTTATCAAATTGAGCGTTCCATTTCAAATCATCCTTTATGATAACTCCCAACACACTCATAGACGAAATTACTTGGATGCCATCATAAGGCAAAACAGTACCACAGTTAATACGATGGATTAGAATTTGACTGCATTTTTGATAATTGAGAGGCATCATATTTCTCGTGCACCAGGATTCAATGTCTTTAAATTTTGATGGATGTGGGTTATTTCTCGAACAAGATTCAATGAGTGTGAAGTCGTCGGCATATTTAATTATTGACGCAGAATTAGTGTCGTCCAGCTTCAGTGTACCAATGAAAATTGCGAACAAGTAAGGGCCTAAAACCGATCATTGGGTTACCCCGGATAAATTGTCTATCAAGGGACCAGTGTAGTGTCCGACTTTTACTCGCTGGCAGCGGTTATCAAAGTATGAGTTCAGCCACTAAATGATGCCACAGTTAAGTCCATACATTATGAGCACATTGAGCAGACGGTTGTGCCGGACTTTATCGAACGCCTTCGTAAAATCAAGGCATGTAACTTTGACACAAGTATTCTGAGAATCTTCCATGTATGAGGTAATACGATCATGAATGTCAACAAGGGATCCAGTGGTTGAACCACACGGACGAAATGCATGCTGGTCGTTACCAAACAATTCAAGAAATTTGCTCTTCATAAATGCAAGTATCAATCGCTCAAAGACCTTCGAAATGATCGGTAGAAGTGATATTTGCCGGTAATCACCAATAGTTGGATTTGATTTTTTCGGTAAAGGACTTATCAACGCATTTTTCCAATACTCAGGAAACTTTCTGGAATAAATTGAAGCTTGAAAAATGTTGGCAAATGGCTCGCAAACTATATCGGCACTTTCATGTAAGGGTCGAGCAGGGAGACAGTCATAACCAGCTGCTTGCTTCAGCTTCAGCTTCAACTTAGTCAGTAAACGATGTACATCTGAGGGGAGTATATCAAAATCCCATGGTTCGTCATTTATCTGAAATAAGTCAGCATCAGGGGCACTGTTGAAACTAGAAGAAAAACATTCACTTAATTAGCAGAAAACGATTCAAATGAAGATAATCACTTGAAAAAATATTTTGAGACTTCTTTCCTAGTATCTCACGCACAACATTCCACACATTATTTGATTTATGAATAGTGCGATCGCTCCATAATTGCTTGGCTTTAAATATCTCAGTTCTCACTTTGTTCTTTAAGTGGTTAAAAACCGGCCAGTTCCTCAAACGATATGCCAACCATCTATCAGCGATCATCTTCTTAAGTACAGGAGTAAGCCACGGCTTATCGTGTTCGTATAATGATATGACACGTTGGGGAATTACGCTCAATGCAGAGTAGAATAATTGATGGAAAGTTTTACATTTCTCGTTTACACAATCAGCATAATATACATCATTAAAGTTACAAGAGGCCAGATAATAAAGGAAATTGTCGATATGATTCCTTCTGAAGTCAAAAACTGTTGCCCGCTTTTCGACAATTGATCTATCTTTCGATGACATGATTGGATATAGTACAACACAGTTATGATCAGAAGTTGATAGTGGTGGACCTATTTCGGCTGCATTTGGATACTGTCCTTTCAAAATGTCTGATACCCAGACATGATCGAGAAATGAATTACCACGAGTAGGCGCTATGACTTTATTCTCGCATTGAAAATTTGACTGAAAGATTTCGCATCGAAATCGTTAAAATCTCCACAAAAAAATTTGATATCGTTGTTTTTGTCCAATGCAGCATCAAAGAAATTCGAGAGTTAAGAGATCGAAGTTCGCTTCGTAAAAGTTCCAGCTCTGCCTTCACAGCCTGTATCGATAAAATGGTTTCTCTACCAGATTCTTCAACAATTGAGCGAATGCTTGCAAGAGAAATCACACGGGGAGATCCATTCGTGGCAGAATTAGATCTCGTTTGACGTTGACTTTGCATTATATTTTGATAGAAAAATATTGACCGCAAAACTTTCAGAAGCAGGACTCGAACCAACCAGTGTCAGACAGCAAGCCAAACAGGATACCCACTCAGCTATTCCAACAACACGAATCTTCAGCTACAGTTGCAGTTCAGATCAATTGAAGTCCAAGAAAAATTTCCGAATAGGAGTCGATGCACGTATTCATAACGTTGAAAATCAGCTGATAATACAAGCGACACTAGTCACGCCGGCGTTGTGCGCTGCAGAGGTGGGCAAAGTCAGGTGCTATAAATAGACCAGCAGCAAATTATAGAATTCCACCAACGCGAGACCGCGAAACTCCACCACCGATGAGCGATTATCATCCAAGAATATCAGCAGCAACACAAAATCAAAAATACTTGGAAACGGCTCAATCAGCACGAAAATGTGCGATGCAAAGAGACAGAGAATGACCAGACGATCCCACTGACATAAAAATGTGTTCCCAAAAGTATCCAGAGACCACTCAAATCATCAAAGTCCACCGAGTGACGAGAGCGAGAGCAAAACACAACCAGGGCAAACCAATATCGGCAAACCAGATTCTCATAGAAGTCACCTATAAAAGATCAAAATTGAATGCATAATTTCAGAAATCATTGTCAAGCATGAGGACAAACCTCAAATATAGAAGATGTAAATGCTAATCATAGGACCTACATACTACATGTAGGTTCCCAAGACCCAACATCCAAAAATCAGAACCCACGAGTGTTGCTACATTTCATCCTTTTTGGTAGATGCTTTCCCATGGTATATAGTAGAGCCAAACCACGGTAACGCTTGCTACATTTGATAGCAAAACTCGATCGAATGCCAACATTTTCTATGATTCGATATTCTTTTTGAATATTCTGAAAATGCAGTTTGATGTAACACGACATCGACCTATTGCATGCAAAATATCAATTTCACACGATCTCTACATTTGTGTACAGAGATCATTTAATATGGTAACGCTCGCGACAGAGATAAATATTTTATTATAGATTTTTTGAGATTGCATGGATATTTTATCTAAACTACAGAAGCTGTTGTTTCAAAAACGAAATGATAGATAAATAATGAATAGTTGACGATTTCCTCATGCTTGAATAGATTACTGAATGCACCGATTGCGAGATTTCAATCAATCTTGACGGTAACGCTCGCGACACTATCAAATAAAATTACGGATAACATAAATTTTGCCATTAAATTTGTAATCACAGTAGATAATACAGTAGACAGTAGATAGGGGGAAACAAATGGTTATATAGTCAATATATATGACAAAGATATAGTCAGAATTTAGTGGCTTGAGTCCACCACAAACTACGATAGACATTAACGCACAAAAACAGACCCTTGACATATAACAGAAGTCACCTTCTACTAATTGATGAATGTTGAAGACACAGAATTAGACAGGTCGGCTATTCTTCTGTTTGACTAGAAAGGAAGAATTGGAACATGTAGCGTTAATGAAATGGCACAATCTGCTGACATAATACCATAGCACTCGAACAATGAGCAGTCAGTTCAACATCGAACACGCCAAATTGTGCGAAGTTTCAGTGACTGTTATCAACCGGATCAAACAGCAAAGAGACACAGACGATGTCAAGTTCTACAGAGAAGTTTGTGAACGGTTTTTCGTGCGCCCGTTATCTTTTTTAAAATGATCGCAGAGCCCAACATTATCGAGAAAACTTTTGCGCAATGATCTGAATTCTTCGAATCTAAAGGAATCGTGGCGATCGGAGCATTTTGAAGGAACTCACAGCAATCCGCAAGTGACGCACGACTATTTTTCCCATTTCTGCAAGGCATTAAGGCATCTCCTCAAAAAGTAGAATGAATATCCATAACTGTAAATTATGCAAATTAATATTCCAGATGTTTACGAATCTATTAATAGGATATTAATTTCGCATAACAACTTCCTTCGCGAAAAGTGTGTCTCGTGATCGTTGAAAGTACTAAGGGCACTTTGCGAACTGCATGGAAAGGTGCAATATTTCCGAAATTGTGTTTCTTAAGATAATCTTTGCCACAACAGTCCTATATATTTCAATAATCACGGGGTGTTAAAGATAAGTGCTGATATATAGATACTTCATTATGATATCATGATTGAAATACGAGGCGATGAATTTTATGTTGAGTCGTTGATTGAACCATAGTAATGTAATCAGGAAATGAAGACTGATCTCTGACAGCATCAGGGCACAAGTGTGGAGCATGAGGGTCAACATTCAACTGCCATGTTTCACCTTTTTGTCGAACAGCCGTCGTATTGCAACACGCATCTTAGATCCATTAGTCACAGAGAGAGAGAGAGCTTTTCTGCTCCCTCTATACCCCTTGTCAAGCATCCAAGAAAGCATGATAGCGAGAGAGCTGAAATTATGAGACTTTTAGCTATTATATAGAATCTTTAGCCATAACTTACCGATGTTTAGCTGATTAAAAGTAAAATTTTAAAGCTACTTTGAAAAGTAGGCCTGACACTTTAATAATGTAATTTCCATTCATTGTGTTCTTGATGAAACAAACTACAATCGATGGATGACATTGTGCAGGATTTCATGAAATATTTTATAATTATAATCATTAACGGTTCGTCGGTGTGTGATGGCTTCATACCTACCTGGTCGGTGCACCTCAGATAACTTCGGTGATATAATGATCAAAGAATGTAATGAATAGCCTCTCTATGTATCTGAAATAAATTACAAAGCTCTAAAATGAATCCTCTGAGTCAAGTTTGCAGCACTGCAGTTGATTATGGTGGAATCTGGGTGATTTTACCGATTAATCCTGATAGCTTCACATATTGGTAGCATTTCTGGTCTACTATCAACTTTGCTTCTTATATTTATAATAGACGACTTATCATGATAAAATTGATTCATCCGAAGAATTCAATATATTTCAAGTCTTACATGTAGGCCTGAATTTCCAACTTTATATGTTTAATACAATTGGAACATCCACAACAAGTCATTGAAGAGTAGTCCACTGAGTATGTGTTCAACTGCCTCAAAAATGACATTCATGAAGTAGTTTGCATGTCACTTGCTGACAGAATCTGCATGTTGACACCCTTATTGAGTAGGCCTATTGAAATGCTGTGCTGGCAACAAGTGCTGACATTTGATACTTTTCATCTGTGCATCGACTATCGCCTAAATTCGATCTGATTACTAATCATTGGGTGCGTGCAATGAGCAGTTCATGTTCAATTCTATGTCTGTGAAATTCAACAGTTGCCTGCAGTTTTCAAAGCAGATGATTTTTGTCACAGTCTGCGCTGCAAGCCGGCACCTGCACCGTATTTTCTGTGTGATGACTCTCCGACATGTCATGTGCTAACCTGTCATGAAGTTTTGTTAATAATTTATGCCGCGCACATTATGTGACCAAGAGCGGACTTTTCTTCTATGCAGCGACGAATAAGATGCCATTTTGTCCGGCTGATTTTGCTGCAGCGGAGAATGGAACTGACCACAATTGTTTTGATGGAAGGAGGATAAAAGTGAATGAAATTGATTCCAACGGACGCCTTGTAGTCCATTTTATTCATCTTTATCCTGTTGGAGCTGCTCGCGAAGCGTTGAATGATACACATGTATTTTTTCAGTAAAATACTTATAGTCCGGCAGCCAGAACGAGTTTCTGCAGGGAACGAGGCTGAGAATGAGACTTTCACAGAATGATGTGCACCCTATGCCCACTACGAATCGGCACGTCTGCCGAGTTCTATTGAGTTCCTCTTCTTGTCAGACATGAACAAAGAAAAACACGTGTAAATCCAATGGAGCGCAGATTGCAGTTTTTGGCTGAAATAAAATGTGCGATGTTATCTCTGATTAAACGAAAAGTACTAAACCCAGAGTCATAATTTTTGGCATGGAATGTCTTCAGGTTATTTCCTTTCATTTTCATGCACCCCTGTCTACATAGCTAAACGCATTTAGATTTGGTGAGCCTCTTAATGTCGGCAAACACAAACATTTTGAGCAACTTTATCCACATTCAACCACATTGACGATTAAATTGACGGTTTCATTAAGCAAGGGGGATTTTGGTTGTACATCCACGTGTCCTTAAGGTCCAGGCGGCATCCCCCTTTTGGAAAACCTGCTTGGTGGCACTGGCAGGTCGTTTCCCCCGGATGCTATCTTTAATGCCGATAGTAACCAAACAACCAGTCAACCGAGTGTTCGGCGGTATATCCGAACCCCCCCCCCCTCAAGAGCCAACGGTCTCGGGCGGATGAGCTCCTTGAGTTTTGGATGGTTTACCCAGTGTTGGTTTCTTTCTTTCAAGGACACAGTGTTGGACATCGATCCACTGGGTCTGAGCAAGCCCCCCCCCTACTGCTCTGGTAGGTAGAACTTTTTAGTTCACAGGGCTATGGGACCATCCCAGCCAGAAATGGTTGGCGTCAGGAAGGGCATCCGGCCATAAAAATCTCCCCAGTTACAATTTAGGATTAATGTCCTCTAACAGATTTCCGATTAATGCTAGGGCGTCCCCCGCAAGCAACGCGCTGCGCCTAAACCCGGTGAGAAGTATGCTAGGGTGGCAATCAATGAATTTCGCGACGTGGAATGTTAATTCCATGACAGGCAGAGGCATCGAAGTCGCTGACGTATTGAGGCGGCGTAGAGTAGACGTGGCATGCGTCCAGGAGGTAGCTACGTTGGAGTGGTAGTGGAGCGAGAGATCTTGGTCTCGGCTTCAAGTTGTTCTACTCAGGTGGCGGTGCTAGAGCTAACGGCGTTGGTATAATACTCGAAGAGAAGCTTTGGACATCTATTGTTGACATAAGAAGGGTGAGTGACAGGGTCATGACGATGACGCTGGTGACGGGTTCGCACGGAAGTTGTACACATATTGTGTCTACATATGCTCCGCAAGACGGTCACTCGTTAGAGGTGAAGAGTCGTTTCTATGAGTCCCTCGAGAATACTATTCGAAGTATGGTGAATGAGCCTCTCATCATTGGTGGAGATTTTAACGGTCATGTGGATACCGGTGCTGATGGATACGAGTGCCATGATGGCTATGGCTTCGGGGAGAGAGACGAGGATGGTGTGAGAATTCTCGAGTTTGCTCAAACCTGTGACTTAGTCTTGGGCAACACTCTTTTCCGGAAACGTGATTCCCATCTTATCACCTATCAAAGCGGCGGAAGAAGCACACAGATTGATTTCCTGTTGGTAAATCGTGGCAATCAAGGCTCGATAAGGAACTGTAAAGTTGTTCCGAGCGAAGCAGTGACCAGTCAACACAGACCTGTCATTATGAATTTCCTCATGAGGAGGAGAAGAAATCCAAACCCCAAAGTGGCTATTCAGAAGGTGAAATGGTGGGCTCTTAAGGAGCAAGATGGTGGTGGTAGAGTGAAGTGCAGCAGACCGTCAGGCACAAGAAAGAGGCCTTTAGGAAATGGCAGAAGTCCCGTACATCAGAGGACAAGGAAGCTTACAGGCTCGCAAAGAGACAGGCTAAAGCAGCGGTGGCCAAGGCTAAATAAGATGCAACGGAAGATCTTTACCAGAAGCTGGGTACCCGAGAAGGGGAAAAGATGGTGTACCGTATTGCAACTACGAGAGATAAAGCGAGAAAGGACAATTATGAAGGCTTCTTCGTCAAGGATGAGTCGGGTCACATTATCACAACGGCAAGTGAGAACAGGCAGCGCTGGGCAGACTACTACGAGGCCCTGTTGAATCAAACAAGGCCGCATGAAGAGATCCCTGCTGGAGCTGCTGTTGAGGGTCCGGTGGAGATGATTACAAGCGATGAAGTGGCTGAGCAACTGAAAAAAATGATATCGGGTAAAAGTTGTGGACCGGATGACATTCCTATTGAAGTTTTCAAGGTGCTTGGGGGCTATGGCTCGGACCTTCTGGTGTACCTGTACCTCTTCAATGAAATACTGACATCGGGAAGGATACCGGACGCTTGGTGGAAAAGTGTTATTACACCTATCTTCAAGGGCAAAGGAGAACATCAAGATGTTGGCTACTATCGCGGTATCAAGCTTCTCTGTCACACCATGAAGATTCTGGAGAAGATTTTGGAGAAGCGTCTTCGTGATCTTATTGAGGTGGATATGAATCAATTTGACTTCAGACCAGGAGTTGGCACAACAGACCCACAATTTTGTCTGAGAATGGCGATGGAGGCATTCAGAGAGAAAAATAAGCTTTTCCACGCAGTGTTCGTTGATCTCGAAAAGGCCTACGATACAGTCCCAAGGAAGCTGATATGGAATTGTCCCCTCACACGAGAAGTACCGGAGTGCTACATCCGTTTAATACAGGACATGTACAGGGACAGCACAACTGCAGTGAGATGTAGACAAGGTGAAAGTCGTGCCTTTCCTGTCTCTGTTGGGCTACATCAAGTATCAGCTTTAGCCCTTTTCTCTTCATCGCAGTAATGGATGAAATTTCCAAGGATTGCAGAAGAGTTGGTCCCTGGGATATGTTATACACCGACGATCTCGTAACATTTGGAGGCAGTCATCAAGATGTAGAGCGAAGGTTGGAAGCATGGAGGAGGGCATTTGAGAGCAAGGGCCTGAAGGTAAGCCGTTCCAAGACCGAATATCTGCCGTCCGACCCAAGATGGTCGAGAAGACGGAGAAGATGGAGATTCAGAGTCAGCCGGTGAAGAGTGTGGACTGCTTTAAATATCTGGGGTCCATGGTCAATACTGAGGTGACCAGCGCAGGTGATGTTGCACATCGAGTAGGTTGCGACTGGAACACATGGAAGAGACTGACTCCAGTACTATGTGACAGAAGGATGCCACTGAAGATAAAGACCAAAGTACATGTATACTCCTCTATGATCAGGCCAGCAATCCTTTATTGTTCTGAGTGCTGGGCTCCTCTCAAGACAGATGAGCAGAAGCTGCACGTGGCGGATGCTAAGGTGGATGCAGGGCTACAGACGCTTGGACCGGAAGACCAATGAAGAAATAAGATTTAATGTGGAGATAGCCCCTATTCAAGAAGTGGCAAGAGCAGGAAGGCTGTCATGGTTTGGTCATGTGCAGCGTCGCGGAGAGAGCCATCCCCTTAAGAAAGTATCACGTCTGCAAGTGAAAGGAAGAAGAGGTAGAGGCCGCCCGAAGAAGACCTGGACAGCGACAGTAACCGCCGACATGAAGGCAAAAGGAATGGATGCCTCCCTGGTCCACAACCGGAAGGAATGGAAAAAGAGGACTGGACCTACCCTGGGATACGCGGGACAAGGGTCGACAAGGTTCGACAAGGTGATCCGCATTAAGCATTCAATTTTCCGCGATGTAAGCAAAAATATAGCTCTCCCTGAATGTAGACGATTTTTTTATTTTATAAAATGAAGTTCCCGGACGCGAAACAAATGTAATTGTTAACTATGCAATGATATTGGACCTAAATATATGTGTAGCGATAAATACATTGTTTATAATTTTGAATGTAAGATTTGTCATAAAAATTACATTGGCCAAACTTGCCGCCCTTTAACCCTCAAATACCTGAGCTTTTACACACCCTCTGAGACCTGAGGGGGGTCCAGTGGACCCCTTTAACATATTCTTAGTTCACCTGCTTAAATCGATATCAAAACATTAGGAAAGTTGATTTCAAGTAAAACAATGATGTTTGCGTGTATCAGGTCGGTATAACGAATCCCTTGAGTGACTTTCTGCCTTCTCAGTAAACACGTGCGAAAATATGGTGTTTTTGTAAGTCAACCACATTTAGTACAGCATCATTTGTACTAGGAGGCGGCTTTACGATATTTTGTGTCACCATATAGCCTCAGATAGTTGATTTTGATGAAATTGATTTAATTCATGCAGCTAATCCTTTCCATTTGTACATTCCTTCAAATTTATCCAAAGCTATCAGAAATAGACCTAAAATGAGTCAAAATTGCTGTGCTTCTAGAACCAAAAACAGCTGTGGAGATCTCAAACTTATCATTACTGCTGTGAAAAGTTTGTCATTAATCAGTTTTTGGTGCTCAACTATGAATATAATGATAGCTTTCATTTCGGACATCGATTTATGTCGAGTTGTTCATATAGGCCAACCAGTCACGCGAGATCATGTGCGAAAGCAAAATATTCACATTTTTCGATCTTCCAACACATTGCACATCTACGAGCATGATGCAAACAATGAATAAATGACTTTCACTCTTTATACACCATCGTGGACATGTTCGAAATCATTTTTCATCTAATTACAAAAATTTTGTGATGGAATTTCTACACCCTCTGAGACTGAGGGGTTCCAGTGGACCCCCTTGGCCTATCTGGCATACTTCTACTGATTCAATTAAAATGAAATGACACATGCAGATTCACTGTCAGAAATGATGATTTTGTATGGGCTTGAGTGGTTGATATATCGTCAGCGTAAAAAATGAAATAGAAAAATGTGGCTCCGGGGTCCACTGGACCCCCCTCAGGTCTCTGAAGGCTAAACTCGTGCCGGAGTCCCTGTTTATACAGAAGATGGCGGCGGTTAAATGCCGGGACTCTAAGATTATCGGACAGAGGATCTCCCCCTCTATTTCCACTATGATTCATAATTCGTCTTGCTCTCTCATTAATAGGGTATCTTCTAACCCGTGCCAGCCTCTCCGAGAATGCTTCCTTCCGATGACTCGTTTCATACGTAATGCTTGTCCTAAAGTTGCGGCATGATGAACACAGACGTAGTTTTACTGTCAAGATCGTAAAAGTGCACTATCTAAACATAGTTTGATTGACCATGCCGATAGAATGATGAATATCGATAATTTCCAGCTTTCTATCCTAAATAAACAAAAGAATTCGATGGAAGCTAAAATGGCCGAAAATGGCTTGTTCATAGCGTTGAACAAGCCACAAATCAACCGCAAGCATGAACTGATCTAACGAGTAGTCACTGCCCAATCATTTTTATATTTAATCCAACTGCCTGTTCATTTACTTACCTCTTGATACTGTCCACCGTGACGAAACGCGTCGGGGAACTTTATTTTATAAAATAAAAAATTCGTCTAAATTGAGGGAGAGCTATATTTTTGCTTACATCGCGGAAAATTGAATAATGAACCTCCCGTATAAGACAACAAAAGATCTGGCTTCATGAAGCTATTTTAAGTTCTCCTTCTATGATGACAACTATTTACATGTACATGAACAATAACTTTTGATAGTAAATTCCTATAAGTAGAACTAAATCTCAGCGATCCGTTCGAGATTATTAATAATTATTCTTTTAATAATTAGCCTATTGTCGCATTAGTCATACCGATAATTATGCACTCAACGGGTCTGAAACATTTCATCTTACCTTGCACGGAGATGAAAGCAATTGAGAAGGTGGCGTGAGGGCGCAAGACATTTATGTGTCACAGCAATGTACAGTACATGTATGAAGCACACAACTTGTCTTGTGGGATGCTTGTATTCTGAATTCAGGGTTGGTTGTACTTATCCGACGGGCGTGCTTACCCTCACTGACCTGATGATATATATACATATGATAAGTCCACTAAACAAATTGATTTAGAAAACTAGTTGCTTTGATTGATCTGTATCTCCATGTATCTGTCGTATTGAGAATTTTGATTACCATGCCGCGACTGGTGACAGGAGTTTCAGAAAACTGAGAACAAATATGCACACAGAAAGACTCATTGTCTCGCTCTCATGTCAATAGAACTTGAAATATACATGTATAGTAGACTTGATAGACAACATCTAACAAAGTGATGACACTATAAAAGCTCGAAAAATTAACATAAAATAATTAAATGCATTTTAATTTACACCTGGCATTTCAATGATTTTTATGCTTTTACACAGATGATGTTTTTAATATTCACTTTGTACATGCAGACCTATATACATTATCCAACAATGTAGAATCATCATTGCAAGCATTTAATCATGTAGATAGAAACATGTACTTTGTACATGTAAAACTACATGTAAATATTGAGTTGCATCCTCAGTTGAAAAATGGAAACAGACCTGAATAGCTTTCATCCAATATCAGGAATCATCAGCAGGCCTAATTTGCATCTCTCAACATCGACAACGCCCTATTTAAAGCTGCAACCATGCCCGGGTAAATTTGAGATTTGCAATTAGCAAGTTAGTGGAATTTCGACGGCATTCATTAAATATCACTTTAAACATTTAATCATCATCAATTTATGTGACGGGAGCGTCACTTCACTTGATAGTTTGTCGCGAAGTTATTCCTTGCATATCTAACAAATGGCACGACGGTGCGGCAATAAAAAATGCAGTCTTAAATTTCTATGGCGATGGATTTAATGCAGCAAACGGCCGGTAGTGAATACTGTGCTAGATTCCATGAGAAAGTAATCCATGTTTTTCCACGATTGCAAAACGTAAACGATTCGCAGATATGACTGCACACATATTCAAACTCACGTCTATAGTCAGAAAGAAGAGTTCATCACCTGCAAACTCTCTACAAAGTCAGGTGTATTATGGAATCGAATTGACAACGTTAATCAATCTAAGAAACAACATCACCTGAACCTACCGTTGTGAAACGATCGCAGTCATTAGCAGCTGTTTCGATAAAAATTTGAGCAAAGGTCAACTGATTAAGCGAATCAAAGTGCAGTTTGATTTCATGCTGATTCTGCATACAGCTACCAATATCTTAATTGCAGCAACGTGGACCGACGCTATAACTTAATAAAATATCACAGGTGGATTTACTTGAAATTGAATAATCGTTCAAAATGGTGAATCGAATTATTCTCAGTATTGGACTACTGGTTCTTTTCCAATATGCAGTGTGTGAAAATAAGCATAATCCCTACGGTAAGCAGAACATGAATTTCATGTCTTTTGATTGAAATTATGTTGTGTATTGACTTTGTATGGAATCAATATTTTTTACTATTTTGAAATTGATCAGCTTCATAGTTGGTCTTTGATCTGCGCAATAAATTTCAGCATTTGATTCATCTTTATGATTTTATTACGGTACAATACGAGCTTAGAATGGCTGCAGCTTACATCAACAAAGGTGATAGGATAGTTCGGTTGGTTAAGGGCCGCGAATATGATGAGGGACAGGAGGTCGGGGTCTCTAATCTCTCCTACTTGGGAGGTGCCATCACTGTCATTAACGGGAGCTTTCCCCAGCCAATAGAGAGTAGCGAGAGCATGACGCATCTGCCTATCCCTAGCTTCATAGTTTGGCTCTGTGTCTTCATAATGCCTCATAATGGGTGAGCAAAAAGCAGGCCTACTATGAAAAGGAAATTCTACGGATGAGTGCCTGTTGTACGGGTCTTTCAGGAAAATATGCAAGGATATTCGAAAATATCAAGATAGTCGCCAATATATTTGTCGCAGTTTATAAAATAAGCAAGTCAAGGATGTAAAAATAAATTACGAGGACATCAAAAGACATTTTCCAGCAGTAGTAAGTGGAAGCAACTGAATCGGCGGAATATATCTATCATCTGCCAATAATTCCCTGGCAACTTCAGTTGATGAAAATTATGTCTGAATTGAATTATTATCCAACAATATCAGCAGCTTACGAAGGAGTCAAATTTAATCATTTCTAAGAATTATGATAGATTCTAAGAAATAATCATAGAATAATTTAGTTTTATGAATGCATGCAACACGAAGAAAGCAGTGATATTATTATTGCAGATATATAAATTGAATTTTACTTGACGACTAGATGGTTTCCATCGCAAATGACAACATGTCGGGCATTACATACAAACAATATGAAGTTTCTGTAACTGTAAATTTCATCGCTCAGATGTCTCATCTGAGACTCGTGAATTTAAAATTATATAAATGTATCATTAAAATGCATAATCATTAAATGTATCATACACCGATTATCTAATAAGTTCCTTTCAACAAGAAAGGAAACAGCGAGGAGATTATGCTTGTCCAAACAGCAGCAACCAAAATTTTTGGCCACATGATTTTCAAAAATTCGCAATGTTTTTGATTCTGTTTTTCTTCTTTTTTTCGTTTTAACTCTCGCATTGCTGGGGTCCTTACCGGAAGGCGTCCATTTTTGTGCGTTTTTCGCCTCTTCATTTCTCCAAAACGGATGACTCGATTTCAACATATCGTGTATCATTGGAGAAAGCTCGTCACGATGGCTCATAGAAAGTCACTTTATTGAATATCGTTCAAAGACGTGTAAAACGGTCGTTCAAAATGTAAGAGTGCTGACATTTACCAATAATTTGCACAGATTCCAACAGAAACTATTAAGTGAGCAACTAATCGATAGATCTTGTCGTCAACCAGTTAGGCTATCAGAATAGCACTTCGATAAGTTTTAAAATTTGAAGCATGATGTGAATCTAGGGTGAAGAAATATAGTGCACATTCAATCTCTCACTACAAAACACATCCGAAGGATGGATACCAAAATATATTTAATTAGCCAATGATAGGAGTTGTTAGTATCATTATCTACCAAACTCATACGAATCTATGCGAAAGGAAGACAATATTCGTACACAAAGCATACCAAATCTTTGTAAATGTGCGAGAATCGACAATTTATGAAATTTTCGTATCCAGGGATTCACAGTGTAGGCCTATTTTGTGCTAGATCGAAAAGTACCCACTTCCGGTTCTGTGCTTAGTTTTTGAAGAATGATTGAACAATTTCTCAGTTAGAATAGTGGAAGATAAAATCCATGTATTTTATCCTTGAATCTGAGATGAGGATGATACAAAATCTGATATCACATGCCCAAAGACCCTCTTAACTGTATAGAGTACGAAAGCTGATTGATTTTGATGAAGCCGATTTAGAAAACGAAAACAGTAAAATGTACGATAGCACTGTTGTTCGTGTTCACACACCACGGATAACCCAATAGGAAAGTCAATCGCTTTTGTAGCGAATGGAAACGAGCAACTTTCGTACATTTTGTTGTTCTCGTTTTGTGCATCGCTTTCGAAAGTTTACAGTGTAATAGATGCATTTTAATTCTAACCATTATCTGTGTAATTTTACGTTTGAGTTCAAACAAAGTTGATCATTAAAAAAAAGTGGATGGAATTAAAATGCACCATCGATTTAAATAGCATGAATAGAACATTTTGAAATCGGTAGGCCACGGTTTGATCTCGTAAAACAAATTACTAGTTTTGTATGATGAAGGTTTCTATGCTACATGCAATCTGACAGCTACGGAAACTGTAGAAACATTTATCAATATTATAGATATCCTAAAAGTACATGTAATGTCTAAAAAACATTAAATTTAAGAAATCTAAATGATTTAAGAATTATTCCAGTCATCCAAAAAGCCACCGTTAATTGCTAAGCTTCAATTATTCGACGCTTTTGAGTGAATGAAGACAAAATTTAATATCTAGAATGGGACTATTATCTTTATGTAATTAGTCAGCAAGTATTACCTAAAGGAAGTATACCAGAAAATAGCATCATCATTTAATAATTGTGCATGCATAAATTTCATTTCTCATAGCTTCTCTAAGTTATGATTAACCTTTCATTTCTCGCTAGATCTTCCCTCAAATGGAATGTATTCGATCGATCTATAGATTCAGTAGATGCTTTTTCTAACTTCAACCTATGCCAGCTGAAACCTCGGCATTTAGTTTAGTTATGAGTTATGACATAATTAATTTAGAGATTTCTAGGCCTAGCTGCGTATGTAGTAGGAGAGGTGGGAGGCTGAGAGAAGATAAAAGAGGAAACTTGTCTTCCTAAACGTTCTTAAAAAGAGTTAAATGGTCAGATATCTTTAAAACTTGAATGGTGCTGTTGGAATAATTTGTAGCATGTGGATTTCTGTGATATTCAATACTAAAGAAGGCGAGATCGTTGTGCTCATATAAAATTATGCTAAATGGAATTGACAATGACAGAATTAGGGATAATAGCATGCGTGAAGAACAGCTGAACAGCGCAGAATACGAGAATGACCTCATGTTGGATGCTACAGACAAATGCATTCAGTAAAGAGTAAATGTCAAGTATTACTTTCAGTAACAGTTAGCGCATATCAGGCATTATTCTCACATCGTGCCCAATACTCACATTAATGCGCACAATATTGGTTTTCCAACATCAACCCACGGTTGTCAAGCATTTTCTTTGATCCTGAAAAGCATGTCAGGCATGATTGCGACAGAGAAGAATTTACATTATTCTTTGGCATTTTCACCGAAAATTATATATTTTTCCAGTTTTCCACGACAAAGGACTCTAGCCTCATAACAACTTGTCTATTCATATTTTTTTTGTTTTGATTAAATGTTATTTACTATACTGTACATGAGTGTTTTATACATTTTTGTGCAATTTTCTATTATATCAATTTTAACTGAGTAACAGCAGGCATTAGATGTTGAAATTTACTTTTCATTACTTGATTACTTGTCTAATTTTACATCAAACTTTGTTGAACAACACTAGCTCAGAATCGCTGTGTTGAAATAAGTTAGGATGGAAAACTAAAAGTTACTTCAGAATTTCTCATTCTTTCACACATGTACATGTAGATGTAGAAGTTTCTGGTAAAATTTCTTGCAATAAACCTAAAATGAAACTGACACGTGTGCATGATTGTGTAGGAAAAGAGCATCAAGTCAGAACAAAACTGATAGTAGAGAGAACTTAACCGGCACTGAGTTGATAATGAAAATGAGAGGGGTGGATGCGTGGTCAAAATCCCTGGATTAGTGAAATAAGGGGGTCCAACACACTTTGCTGAACACTCACAATATCACTGTCTTCCACGAACTCCTTGTGCACGAGATTTTGACCATTGAGTAAGTATATTCGATCGGCTGCCCCCTCAAGGCAGAAGGTTGGATAGCTCTGCGACTCTGCAATCTGTGCATGTAGCTCGCAAGCTGCTTTACCATCTTGCATATCTATGAGTCTCTGTCTATCTGTGCATGGATATGATCTGAGTAACGCATAACATACACCCAGAAATGCTGCGTGAAATTTGTTTGCTATCTTGGATGTTTTGGATTAGAAAGATCAATTAGAAGACAGATTTTTATTCGTAAGATCAAAAATGTACAGCGTCATTGTCAAAGCACTAGCCATTCAAGTCATTCAGAAAGGAAGAGCTCAGTCATCAAAAAATGTATGAAATAGACTCAAGAAGAAAATGAGAAAGCAGATACAATTAATTCCGATTTACACTATTAACTTTGGACTTCCAACGTCAACAATGGATATCATATATTCAGAAGAGATAATCCAGATAGAAGATAAAAGACAGTTCAAGATCGTATAGTGGCGCGACTTTTCTTGTCTCGTGATATTTCTGCCTCATAATTTGAGGAATCTAATGATAAGGACGTGGATGTATGACATAACTTAACTAATGTCTTTTTACATGCCTTTGTCTTCTTGTATGTATTATGATCAGCCACAGCTGTCTATACTTCAATAAATGCCTATTATTATTATTATATTATATTAGATAGAGCAGGTATTAATGATATCCCATCGTGCATTCAGTTTCGATTTTGTTAAATGAACTCGAGTTGAGACTCACTACCAAATGTGAGATATGCAAATTTTTACAAGTTGGAGAAATTATTACGGCATTGACTGTTCATGATGGCAAAACAGAAGGATTGAGAAGACATGGTTGTTAGGCTTTGGGATGCTCTTTGATGCACGGTACTTTATTGGTTGGTTAGGTGAAGAATCTGGCAATATTTCTTATAGAAACAGCTGCAATGAATGCAATCATTATATTCGGCAGAATTCTCCATCAGCAGGCAGAAATGCGACATTCGTCGTAACCGCTAGCTTGCCCGATTACCTGTCAAAGATAATGAAAACGTCATGACAACCGATGTTATTGTTGCAGACAATTAGAAGCAGAGTGTCATGATCACAAAATGAATTTCATAGAATTTATTGTAGGTGCAACACGCTTTGATTATTTGAAGATCTAGCAACATTTCCCCGGACCGGTGTCAAACCGATCAGTTGAAATTGATATCAACAAGCAGCTATTGTCTCATTGTAATCCCAAACTATCGCAAAGTGAAAATCCGGGTTTCTATGGATAAGTCTGTCGGTTGAAATGAATACTTACTGGAACCTTTGTTGAATAGATATTGAACTGATTTATAGCAGATCATAAAGAGCGCTGATCTGACGAGCTGAAATGGCGTACTAGAGGCTAGAACAATAATCAAGAATGACCGAAATACATCACACAGGTGATACGGAAGCTGTCTTGTCGGAAAGGAATTGAAAAAAAGAAGTCGAATTGACTTTGAAATAAGAATTGTCTATCTCACATTCACCATCTGCTGCTTAGTTCGCAACGTCAATCAATAAAACGTGTCTTATGTAATATAAAACTGAGAATATCATTTTGTGATCAGGGCAGTCTGTTTGCTTATCTGCAGCAATGACATTGTTTGTCATGATATTTTCATTATCTTTAAGAGGAAATTGGTCAAGCTACCACCTACGAGGAATGTCGCATTTCTATCTGCTTTTGGAGAATTCTGCCTTAAAAGTGCAAACATAATCATAAAAATGAGAGATCTCATTCTGAGTTTTTAAATAAATCCTCGATCACTGCGTTGTTATCATCGTTGTAGCAATCATAATTAGTTGTCTATGATTACAAAAGATTCAAATGCTGTCGTGAACTCCTGAAGAAGTTACAGATGGCCTGAAACTTGAGCAGCATATCAATCTACAAATCAGAGATACGTTTCCAAAGAGTTTTAACTACGCAACATTTTATGCAGAGGGAGATGATGAAAATACAAGGTCATAATGAGCCTAATATTAGTCAAAGCTTTATGCAATTCTTTAAGAACTTCTGCCTTTCATTGCGATTTGCTAATTTTCCATTCAACCAGGGAATTTCATTTAAAATCAATACGAAGGTAGCAGAATAGCGTTCTTTCCATTTTCAAAATGAGTGTTTTGGTGGCGGATACGAAACACCATGTAAAATCCATGCTTGGTTCATTGCTTCGACAGAAAAGCGAAGATTCAAGGTGTGTTGTGTCACTTAACTCAATCACTAAAGTTTTAATATTTCCCTTTTTTCTCAGTTGAACTTACTAAAGTTGTGAGAAGCTCTTCAAGACTCTCATTCGGATTATTTCTACTTTGGATTCATTATCATCGCTGCTATTACTTGCACTGGGAACAACAGTAGAGCGCGTAGCGCGAGACTGGCTTCCAGTGCGATAACTAACTTATCGGCACTGCCTTCTGTGCACGGTGTCACACAAATCTTCCCTTTTCATTGTGTGAGCCATGTGTGAGCACATGTGCAGCACACGTGCAGCACGCTTCAGACCACTCTGGAATTGAAACACGGATTGGACATTTCTCTCGTGTAGTTGACAGAGACACGAAGAGATTCAAGAGAAGATGAGAAGTTAAATATGTAGTCAGAATTTCACTGAGTTGTCTCTTAGTGCCTTGCTTTTATTTTAGATGATCTCCACATGAGGACTAACCGTCAAACATAAAACATCATTGATTGTTCGCTTCAATCACTTCGATTTTATTGCAATTTCTAAGTGTGATTTTAGGAATGTTTTATGGAACGTGTTATGATGAGCACGCGTCATACCGCTGTGGAATAGAAAGCCGGAGTAATTATTTCTCTAATATGAGTGACAGCGGCATGTGATAATTAATTGGGAGTCTGCAGTCCGAGAATTGAGAGAGGATGATTAGAATCAAATACTTTTAGATTTTCATTAAAGTGTCTAGTTTCCTTGCTTTTCCATTATCTCTACACTTCATGATTAATAGTCTGGAGTCTAAGAAATTTAAAGATTGGATTGTGAGACGCAAGCAGTTAGAAAATTTGACAGAAGTGTGCATGTTCCATGTTTTCGCTCCATTTTATCACTACATTTGGGCTGACCGCTTTCTTTCCACAACATCGATAATTTCTTCCACTTCACTATGTGATCAATTTTCTAGGAGCGATAAAGTCCATACGTTTCCTTTGGTGTCAGTTATCTATCTTCTCACTTATTTATGTGTAATTTTATATGTTTTATGGTTTTCATCACTCCCAGAACTTCATCCTTCCTTATTTCATGTTTAAAAATTTGCTTTTTACTGCTTTCTCGATTATATGTGCTCTTCGTTACTTTGCATATACTCATAGCTTGATATTCGCGATTTAGTCCGGGAGCTAGCGTGAAGTTGTACAGGGAACGAGGTAGTACATAAAACTTTCACATAGCATAGTACACCTCTAACCTACTGCAAAACTTCGCGTCTGCCGGATCAGATCATTTACTTTTCAGAAATAGAGATGATAACAAAATCCTATGTACGTGTATTTCCAATGGTAAAATTGTGACATCTGAGGTGTTGACTCCATTTTTTCGAATTTTTGCTCATAAAAGTTACACAAATTGGTATTTTGCTGAAATGGTTATTATAGAAATCATCTACAGATCATGATCTTTCAAATGAGTTATCATTCAGTGACAGAGGATGAAGTAAAGTGTACAAACAGACACTTCTCGTTGGTGTAACTGCAAATTTTAACATAGAAATTTCAGGAAAATTGTTGATATACTTTAACGAGAAGTGTCTGTTTGTACACTTTACTTCATCCTCTGTCACTGAATGATAACTCATTTGAAAGATCATGATCTGTAGATGATTTCTATAATAACCAGTTCAACAAAATACCAATTTGTGTAACTTTTATGAGCAAAAATTCGAAAAAATGGAGTCAACACCTCAGATGTCACAATTTTACCACTGGAAATACATAGGATTTTGCTATCCTCTCTATTTCTGAAAAGTAAATGATCTGATCCGGCAGACGCTAAGTTTTGCAGTAGGTTAGAGGTGCACTATGCTATGTGAAAGTTTTATGTACTACCTCGTTCCCTGCACAACTTCACGCTAGCTCCCGGACTAATTTGCATCAATTAGAATACTTTCAATATTTCATCCGTTTTTCGGTATATTTCATTATACACGGGGAATGGGATAGTAGCTTATTATTCATGGAGACTGGAACATAGCCTAGCACAACTAAAATCTGGCCATCATGGCATAATTTGCGTGTTTTAATTATAAATGTGGAGGTGATTTACATAGGATTTATTATAACATTAATACTTTTTAACTTTGGGATTTTTTATAACTTTTCATAGAAGTATCTACACTTCAAGATTGATCGCTTTAATTACTATAAGAGCAGCACGCGGAATAAATTAATTGTCTGAAGTATAAGAAATTGAAGGATTTAGGCAGCTGCCTCAGGCATGCTGCATCAGGGATGACCGCTTCTGCGACAGCAATAACTTATACCACTTCACTATGTGATCAATGTTGGAGGAGTGAGAAAGTCTCCCACGTTTCCTTTGGTGTTAATTACATTTTTAGCTATTCATGTGCAATTGTATCTGAAGTATATTTTTCATCACTCTGAGAACTTTCTTTAAAATTCTCCCGGACGAATTAAGAATCTTGAAATCTTTACATCCTCTTGTGCTGATTACAATTGAAACACCTGAAACAACTTTATCCCGACTATGGAGAGCAAACTAAAAGAAATCACATTAATTACCACAAAATCTTAAGCGCCCGATCCATGTTTTGTTTACTGTCTTTGTGTGACATGACCAAGACTTGACTTCATACATTTGTATTCTCACCCACAAACAGACTTCACTTTCAACTCGTGTTGATGATGTAAACACCGCGACTCATTCCATTCCTACACAATGGCATTCACACATTGCATACAGTCATGATTTGGAGGAGTGCAATAAGCAACGAAAAAAGCTCGCCGTGCGATAACCAATCCACTAGTTGGTTGTCGCACGGGAGCTCTTGTTATCGTTCGCTGTGCGATAAGATGCATTTTCTTTTTAACTTTGGACAGCGTTTCAATTAAGAGCAGCAGCAAAGAAGGAGAAAACACCGGGACGATGCCATCTAATATAATCAATAATAATTTCATTTTCGCCAATTTCATTATCCAACGGGTGGCTCAGTCCCCATCCGATGACGCTATTGAGGCTTCACTTGTATTCAAATGCAATTTTGTTGTGTGAAACTGCTGTATTTTGGAACATTGAATCTATGAACAAAATTATAGAATTCATGTATTTATTATCATTTATCCTGTTTTAGAAATCAAACAAAATACCAACGTCACAGTTTTCAAGCAAATTAATGCGCAAGTGAATAAAGAATATAAAGCTATGTATTTCTATGAGAGAATGGTAAGTTGAATGGTTTCATCATTTTACAATGTACAT
The DNA here is from genome assembly GCA_907163375.1 of Prostheceraeus crozeri. Classification (NCBI taxonomy): domain Eukaryota; kingdom Metazoa; phylum Platyhelminthes; order Polycladida; family Euryleptidae; genus Prostheceraeus; species Prostheceraeus crozeri. The sequence goes on along the minus strand of CAJQUW010011692.1, from coordinate 66,711 downwards.
AATGTAAACATGCATAATATGCCATTATTATAGATCGCACGAATGCTTACTTGCTACCTTTGCTCTTATATTTCCAGAAGATTTGTGTATGCAAGAATATGTGCTTATCTAAATAGTCTTGCTATGGAGTCACTAAATATCTATGGGATTTGTGTATACCTATGCAATTGAGCATGCGCAGTACAATACAATTAATGTATGTAGACAGCTGTATCTATGATCTAAAAAGCTGTCTCGCTACAACATGAATGCTGGTAGTATTCTGTCAATAATAATATGATAATAAACTGTCGATATCACTTAAAGATGACTTCTGCCTTCACTCGCATTCCTTTTGAACCGTCAGCGTGGCCTAGTGCGAGCTCGTCTCCACCGCGGACTTCGGTCCGATTCGTGGGTCAGGCGAGTGCGGTCGAGCAATCAAAGTGTTGGTGTGACATTGGTGTTGTATTGACATGGAAAGTACTACTTTGTCCACTTGTTCAATTCTTTGTAGTTTCTTCGATCATAGAGCTTATGAACAGTTTATCAGCCACATTTCTGTCATACTTCATATCAGCTACATCAAACGCAGACATCTAACCTTCTTGACTCATGTGCTTGTAGAATTGGACCGATTTCTGCGCTGTCGGATGATTTTCTTGTATTTTGAGTCGCTTTCCTGAAGCCTTTTGCTGAACTTAGGCCGAATTGAAGTAATTTGCATTAGTAGGATGCCACCTTTCTACATGGCTCTTCAAGTTGTCTATACTGATGGTAGCAAGCGAGAGTATCATGATTATCATGAAATGATTGTACTCGTTTTGGAGAAGCTATCTCAATCCCTTGAATTTCTGCAAATCTTCGCTTAATTTCACTCGATTCACAGTAACGTTGAGTAAAAACTTGCTTTGTCATGATCTCTAAACTGTGCTGCTGAATTTTGTGTGGACACTCGACCATCCGTTTAACGGCGTCACACTTAATCGAAGATGATCGAACGTCTGGCCACTTGTGACGGTCCCATCCTGGCGAAGAAGATGAGGTAAGATTGTCGATCACCATGACGAACCATCAGATGAATGGCGGAACTTTGTTGAGGGTTTCCAGAAAAAGTGGAGTTTAGGAATCGAAGTGATTTGAGATACAGCATTTTCAAAATACCGTCTGTCACGTGCGAACCATCCAGGGCTTGTTTGCAAAACTGGTAGACACCATCATCATTATGCGGGACTAATTAATGGCTTGGCCGTACGAAGTTGACTAAAAGTAAAATACGAACTAGCAAACTGCAACCTTGTGGCATTATGTACTTTGTTTTTTATAACATCTTTTAGATTACTGCAATCATGCTTTGATCGTGTTTCTATTACCTTCGTTGTTGTTTCTGCAGCTATCCTTTTATCTCTATTGAGACTAATCCGGCCATGTTTGTATTATACCATGTTGCTATTTATGTTCATAAGAGGCATGGGATTCAAGCTTATGGCCATTTCATGATTTCTCCATCTGCGGTATTGCAAAGAGGATTCCTCGTTATTTCTGTTACAACTGAGTACCTATTGTGTTTCGAGAAATGTTTGCAAATGTGACAACTAAATTCCATTTCGCACTGGTTAACTGCGTAAAAACTTGTGGCCCGCGAGGAGGTAAAACTTGATTGAGTGGCACGATGGTTGGTTTACGTTAGCGACCCCTTGAGAAGAGCCTATTTAGCTGGGTTATGATATACTCGTGTTGTTGTGCTTTAATTTAGCCTTTATGCAGAGAAATCGTGAATTAGTATTTCAAAAGTTAGTGTGAAGCTGTCATCATAAACAGAAGAATAAAAAATCAACCTGCAAGCACTCTTTTCTACTCTCCGAAACGCGAAGCATGTCATGTAAATGCTTTGAGGCGTTGTGTAAACATGGATATGCAAAGGAACTGAGCGCATCAAAACTCCATACACTAAAATCATTACTTGCTGATCTCCGTTTACAGTCTCCGTTGTCTTAACGGCAATGCCGGAGGGTTCATGAACATCAGAACAGCGAAGATCTCTCTTTGTAACAAAATTCGCTTCAGAACACTTGGTAGAATTCAACTTCAAACCAGCGTTTAGATGGGCAAAAAGGAATTCCTTATACCTTACAGATAGGAAGAAAAGTCGTGCGTCGCTTGCGGATTAATACGAGTTCCAGCAAAGTGCTTCGATTGCCAAAATTCCTTCAGATTCGCAGAATTCAGATCATTGCGCACAAGTTTTCTCCATAATGTTGGCCCTTCCGATCATTATTAAAGAAAGTAGCAGGCGTATGAAAATTAGTTCACTTGATGTTTTTACATCCTCTCCTCGGCATTGCTGACTGTATAGTGCATACATTGAATTGAATGTTAGCCAAGATGTGTGTTTTGGTGTGTGCGAAGTGATATCACAGCACGCACGCATCTCTCACTGGCTCTGGTGTCTTCTGCTGACAGCTTATTGTTTGCCATTTCCAATAGCGAGTGATACACGAATTATCCATTGGAGAAGGAACAAGCTGTCTAATTCTATGATGTGCCATTTCGATATTAAGGTTACACACAATTCTTCCTTTCTAGGAAACCGAAGCGCGCACAGATGAACCTAATTCTGTGGTAGAATATGCACTCTAGGAAGATTATTACTCACGCATTCAATCCTAGCATGCCAATCAGAGTCGAGCACCTGTCCGTCTTTCACTTGGAGAGGTACAGTAATCATCGAATCTCTTGGCTGAAACGACCGAGAAATTTGGCAAGAAGAATATCTATCTACCTGGACACTTTTCAAAGTCTACGAGTTTCTCTGGGACGAAAATACTTCATTAGGCAGATGTTGTTGCTTCGACTTTGATACTCTGAAGCAGCCTCTTCTCAAGCGATGAAATCTTTCCCTGCTGTTGCTACGAAAGGCATCGTCATCTCTGCTAGTCATCAGCCAAGGCGGATCAGAGCACCGAACACACATGGTTCTAAGCTGAAAGTCAGCATCATGCAGATGCTTGAGTGCTGTGGTTAATCTGCACACAGAAGTTATGATGTATGATTGATATTTGATTTATATGTACATAGTTTCATACAATTACTTTAGTATGCAACGACCTAACACGCAGTATGAATAGAAATTCAAAATTCTATTACTTTGGTCATCAAGAAAATGATTATGAAATGAATTGCACATTAACTGATGTTATGTAGGCTATTTCACGAATTAAGGCATCAATCCATCACAGCTCAGAAGAACGAACAGTGAACTAATTGTGACTGATTAGATCTTTATATTTTCTGACAGAACACTTTCGTTCAAGATCTTTTTCCTCGGCAAAAAGCAATGGCGTTGTAATAAGTATTTTTCAAAACTCCTTCATCCCAGAAAATATCTCATTCCTTGATTTTCGGTTATCAGAGGAAAAACTGATAATTTTGCATTAATTGCATGATGACTTCAATTAAAAACGACCTTAATTGTATTAACATCGAAAGTCAAGAGTGTCAAGTATTTGCTAGATGAAAGTCAACAATCTGTTGACGATGACAGATAAATCGGCTATTAGAAAAATTCGCATGCTAATTATCACGCAAAGCCAGCGAGACAAAATCAAAAAATAGATTAAGCTATTTAATTTCAACATCTATTTAGACTGAATCGCGATTATGAACAACAACATGGTGAAATCATAAGTCATCACGTTTATTTTTCAAAGCTGAAAACACGTTGATTAGTACAATAAATGTAAATTATGGATGAACACAAATTGCAGTGCACATGACAATTTGTGACGATGTCTATTTACCATTTGTCGGAATACATTGTTGAATTAGTTGAATATTGCAGTACAAGAAATGTTTGGTCATTATATTTGCCTCAAATTGAAGGAAGAAATATATCTTATGTTAAGCTACCTGATTTTGTCTTAGCCCACCAGCTCATTTAGCTATTTTAGATGCCATAAGCTGGTTTGTCATTCATTCCATGGTAAGAATGATGAGAATTCCAATGTGAAGAATGTGGAAGACAAAGAACATGAAAGCTTATATAACTCAAGTTTGCAGATACCTTTCTAATCAAAATCGATAAATTTTTAATGGTTTTATACTAACTAAGCCTGCATAACTTATGTTTCTGTCTTTGGCAGCTCTCATAAATTCGTATCTTCTCAATCAGAAGTATCAATTATGAAAAATGTTGTGAGCTATTCGTCACCTCTCGCCTTTCAGTATGAAAATTTTAATCACCCAAGCATTGGAAAAACAGGATTCGGCAAATTTTTCAAAAACATGGCTAATGAAGAACTTGAGCATGCACGCAAATTCATTGACTATATCAATGCTCGTGGGGAATCTTTGGAAGAAACTTTTATAGCGATTAATGTAAGTACTTGATTTTCATTCTTACAATGAACTAACTGCTTTGTCAGGGAGCGCTGTTCCCTGAACAACTCCGATCAACATCTTAACACCTTTTTCAATTGTCGTTTCTTTCTTTGTGAAAACACAGTGAAGTGGATCTAGACGCATTGAAAAAGTTGTCTTTTGCACTAAAACAGAGGTGTGCTGTGGTCATTAAACTAGCCTCAACCCGACCTGAAAAAGTACAAGAAGATCCCAAACCCACCGCGAAACCGAATAATGCTTGCGAATCCGCCGCGAACCCGAATATTGCCTGCCAACCCGACTCGAACCCGAATATTGCCTGCCAACCTGACTAGACCTTGAACCTGGAGTTGCTTTGAAGCAATGCGAACCCGACCCGAAACCGAATATTGCTTGCCAATCCGCCGCAAACCCGAATATTACCTGCCAACCTGACTGGACCTTGAACCTGGTGTTGCTTTAAAGCAATGCGAACCCGACCCGACCCGAATGTTGCCTGCCAGATAATTAAGCATTAATACATGTAACTACAACAATTTGCCGATACTTTATCCAGTAGAAACGTAAAATGAAATTTCAGATATTGCTTTTGATAAATTTATTCAATAAGTCATAGAAGATTTGGTGAACAGCTCTTGAAAATTGATTACAAGCCTCAGCTTGATCATTTACCTGGTACCCATTCTCCGGTTAAACGAGCCGAAAACGGTGTTTCTCGAGAAACGTTGTGTACCAGTTGCAATCATAGCATCATGGAATGTAATGTGTGAACGACTTCCTAGAAGTTTTAAGATCATCAAACTCCACAAGAATCCAAGTTCAGATTTGTTGCCGAAGCACGACATTGTACCATCAAGAGTCTATCTGTCGAGTTTAATACATACCTGTCAGTTGCTAGGGAAGGCATCTAGCTAGTAATGGTTTTCGGCGTTTTTGGAGCACTTAATCCTTATCCGAATCTTTGTTGCAAATAAATGAAGATTTTTTTCACTTCAATTTTCTGATTATTCGACTCTGTGCACCATTATCTGCCGCAGTGACATTATTTCACATTTTTCAATTGTTTGATTTAACTTTGAACACCTCTGCATTCTCAAAAGGCTTTGAGTCGTAGTTTTTCACTAAGAAGTCACATGAAAGCTGTCAGTGCTTTGATGCTTCTCAATTTAAAGAAGCTGTCCGCTACATGACTTCCTAAACATGGACTGTTTTCAGTGGACTTATTTCTAAACAGATTCTCGGAATTTCAAAGACAAGGAAATTGTTGGCGGATCTTTTTCTTTTGCACTGCGAGTTTATGTGCAAGATTGAGGTTGAGAAATCGCACATTGTAGGCCTAGTATTTAGTTTCTGCAGGTGAAGAAGCAACCTAACTCTCGACACACTGAGACTAAAAGTAATATGATTCTGAAAAATTTCAATAATTGCTGATCAGATGCAGAACTAAAAAGTGCAAGAATAACCAATTTATTTCAAACATGCATACATAATAAACAGGTAATTTCAAATCCAATGAAATTGCATTTGTGAATATCTCTATATTAATAGGAAGAATCCTTTATGTAATATCAACTTATTTCATCAAGAATTGATGTCGCAATATACATTAAAAGTGAATATGCACCGAAATCATCCAAAATATTCCAAGCATTCAAATTTTAGAATAGCCCTCACGCCAGAAGTATTGAGCCAGATTTATCATCCTTCCGTCAAAAGTTGAATAATACGTAGAAGGCAAGCTACGAGAAATCGGGTGGCCACAGCTTGCTTGGTTTAAAGGATATTCAAAAACTCGCCAGTGGGAGCGAAAAACGCCCACCTGAGTGGGGCGAGCGCTAAGTAAGAAACTGTATTAAATGGTCAATTTCGTTCCTTTGACATACAGCTATTCAATAACATTGCAGAATCATTATCTTATTTAGAAAAATATGTATAAGGAAAATGCTATGTCGATTATCATTGTACGAAACTATGTAGAAAACCTTTAAATATTTCAAATGTGTTTATGATGCAAAAAATGTCTTAACCATGTCTTGTCCATATTTTTGACCCTAAATTTGACTATCAATTAACCTTTCCAAAAGGTCAGAATAGTGCATTTGCTGCGTGTTTTTGAGTGTTCGAAGTTTTGACAATAATGCCAACTTTCAGTAGGCCGAGATATGTAGAAGATCGAACTTTTTCAAAATTCAATTCTTTCTATCATAGTTCTGCGTTTGATGGATGTATCTAAACGCCCTTTTGTATTTTCAGTCTTCAGAACTTCCGCAACAAAAAGGCGACGCCACCAAGGCCGTTGAAGCGGCACTTAAAGTAGAAATGGATATAAATAAGTCTCTATTAATACTTCACAAATTTGCTGTCAATCACACTGATCCAGATGTGAGTACCGAAGATGAATAAATTTGACATTTTCTATGAAATTTTGTAACAGGATTTATTGCACTACCGAAAGTACATTTACAGTTATCAACTTCTTCAGGATGAGACGGTTGATGGTGTTTTTAAGCACAATCATACTATCACACATGAGTAGGGTTGATAAAAAAGAACTAATTCCATTTCAATTCCTCACATACCTCTTTCAATGATGGCTCAGTCGAATCTCAGGGGCATGGCAAAGTCGCACGTGACACTCTTGTTGTCGGTGAGCTCCTCAAGTCAGAGAAGCTGTAATTCAAAGGAGTGAGTTACAACCAGGGTCACAGAGAAACCAGTCTTTCACCCCAATCTTTCTCTTATTACTTACATAGTTGATGGTCTTCGACGGGATGTTGTTCATCATAGGTTGAAGGTAAGAAAATGTAATGCAATCCCTAAGATCATGCCATAAAAGATTACATTGTTAGAAAAATATATATTCTTTTTAGAAAATGTTTTGTTCAACCAATGTTAATGGTGTGATTCACTATTGATATCATAATAGAGCTAAATGCCAATAACTAAACAGCAGCGCACCTGACTCCTTCCTTCTGCGCCATAATACTCCAAGCACAGATTTATTCTTTATTTGACTGTGCATTCCTTAAATATTGCAAGTTGAACAATACTAGATATCAATACAATTCATCTACCATTGAAAAGCAAAGACCGTTACATATATAAACTCATAGCTGAACTATGCATGATTTCACTTGGGCTTGCAACTTTCTGAAAATAAGTTAATTTTCTCTTTTGTTCCACATCATCACATACTGCTCTCATTCGGCATCAGATAATATGCCATTATCATTGTGATACCGCATACTTGAGTCAATTCATTTTTATAGAATTAATTCTTGAAATTTGAATTTTGAGAGAGAGAGAGACACACATGTACATGATACTTATTAAAACACCAATAAGTAGTTTGCCTTCAAATAGACTGTGTTGAAGGTTTAATTAATGAAAATCTGCTCGAATACATAAATGTTATAAACTGTACATTCCCATTTCCATTACATTTCTACACATCAATTTGCATCATGAATGAGCCTTCATTAACCAAAATTCCATCATTTTCAGCTGCAAAACTTTTTGGAGACGAATTATTTGAACGAGCAAGTGAAATCCATTCGAGATCTTCGAATCTTACTCAGTCGTTTGACTTCACCAAATAATCCCAAAGATATCGCGTTCCTCATTGATCAGGAGTTCCGAATCCATCTGAAATAATCACGACAGACGTTCAGAGACTCATCATGTTCACATAAGGATTTACATGTCATTTACATTCAAAGTCCCTCTTTGAATGAATTAAATGCTCACATAACTGCTGTTTTTCATTTGACATGGGAGGATTATATCTGTGAATTCCACAATATTTTCTAAGAAGTGCATAAGTCCGTTTGATTTGCGTGGTTGAGTATTAGTAAAGTTAGTTTTTTCTGTTGAGATGCATGCTTTGATAATTTGACACAGTCCTATAGACATGTGTTAGTTACTTTATGCTGAGTCTCTATTTTGCAAGAATTTTGCGGCTTAATCCACTTTTCTAGAATTAGAAAGTGTTAGCGATAGTAGGCTAGCTTATAAGCCAGCGATAATTAAACCTACTTAAAAGTGCTCACATTCGTAATGCTAATGATATTGATGCAAAAGACTAAAACATGCTTCTTTTAGGTATAAACATCATGGTATTGAACCTTAAATAAGTAACCGTTGAGAAGTGCTTAGATGATTCTGAAGCTGAAGAATGTTGAGGTGTTTGCAAAGAGTGTGTTACAGGGCAAGTCAGCAGATGAAACCATTCATTATACCATTGAAACTATCCCACACATTATTCTTATCCTTATCGGGAGGGGGCCTCAGCCTACCCCCTTTCCGGCTGTTGTCCTCTTGAAGCAAAGCCACCTGACCTGGCACCTAGGATGGCGCAAAGAACGTTTCGCAAACAATTATAAGAAAGTCAAAAATATGTCCTAATGCGGAAAGAAATCTTTCAAAAGTTTGAATTTTGATAACATTTGCAAACAATTACAAATGATGATTTTCAGCGCATTGCATCGAGTTTCAATACAAATGTAATATTCTATGGATCGCAGTCGTCGCAATAAACTCCTGAAATGTTATTTTCGAAATCAAATGCAAAGTCTGACAGGTGGATTTTGCAAAAATATGGTTTAATACTTTATAGGCGCATTTATCAAAGTTTGCAAGAGACAACAAAAATATAAATTATTAATTAATGTAATTGACATTTTCCTGCTGAAATTTGTCACAATCATATGAACCTGAAATTGATTGTGTAACATACATTATTTTGCAGACTACTATAATACAAATTATACGTAGCAATTATACAAAATAATACAATATAATTACAAATCGTCGGCCGTAATGCAAACTGTCTTAAGTCGAAAAGCATTACTTTTCAGTAGAGCATTTTAAAGATTTTGACTTTTGTTTTCAGATTCTCATGGCTTGCAACGAACACTGTGTGATTATATTAATGACTTAAGTTGTAAAGGATTTCTCATAGAAGTTTCCTATGTTAGCGAGTTACATAGATATTTCATATTTTGCGAGAAATTTGAATTTGAATCATTTGATGCAGTTTGAGGAATGTGATAAGCTACATCTGATATCTACAATTAAGCTTAAGTCGAGTTAAGACAGTTTGCCGTATTGTGAAAGTAATTATAAAGTAAGACAGACATTGTCTAATTGCAGCTAATACTCGTATTTTGTCAATTATAGATACTGCAAACTGAATTTGAATATTTTGAATATGTGATCAGGCTCTGGGAGAGAAACTTTGCTTGCCAATGAACCGTTCGTATCTAAAATGCTTAATAGATTGGTGGTATAGTTTATTCAATAAATAGGTAGTCAAATTTGAAATATACATGTATATGTAATTGTAAATGAAGGTACGATAGCTACCTATTCAAATACATGAGAATAAATATGTATATTCTGAGTCACAATAGGCTTACTAGTCAGTACTTGCTAGTCAGTAACTAGTCAGTACATTGTCGACCTATTACATGCAGCTTATCATAAATATTCCATTCATTCACTATTTAAATGAAAACAAATTGTACTTTTTGTATTCTTTGTTGGCAAAAAACTTCACTTGTAACAAATTTGGTAAGACTGAAAATAAAACTTTCATCTTGAAAGGCTTTTGTAGAACAAAATCGCCTCTGGGGACTGAAATACGGCAGTTTCTCCCAAGCAAAGACTCAAGAGGTCCTTATGTTTTGCTTCAGCAATCTTTGGAGCGCAGGTGTAAGCTTGCTGGAGAGAGTCCTGCTTGCTGTTTGCAGACATCCTTCGAGCAGGAAGTGTAGTGGAGTCATAGGAAGTATCGAGATGCTTGAACTGAAAAATAAAAAATATTAATTATTCAAAAATTACCAAATGGATGTGTGCATTCATCATTAATTTGTATTTTGTATCTTAATTAATATTTTATTTGCAGAACATCGTCACTGATTTATCTTTCTGTTAGTCAAAGTTTATATTGATTTTTAGAAGATATATCTATAGCAGTGATGAGAAAATGCATGAATAAATTTAGCAAATACAAATCATTGTAAATAAGAAAAACGATAAGCCTTGCTGCTGAAATATTCCTATTATTGAAAAAACTGAAATTTTCGCCAACCGGCCTGTTCACGAGATATTTAACAGAGAATTAGAATGAGAATCTCTGTTAAATATCTCGTCAGCAAGTCTTCACGCTATACTACTACTACCTTAGGCAGGAGTGCGACATGCGTCGATCCTTGGGTCGGCGCTTTACTATACTCCCAATACTTCTAATAATAATAATAACCAATAAGAAGAAAATGAAGAATAGAAATATTGATAATAATAGTCCCCTACAATAGTTACAAATTGAGTCTACTAGATTAAAATAATTGAACTTTAATTGACATACATACATTTACATGGTAATACTAGATAATTACCTTTCTTTTGGTCTGTGAAATGAAAGATTCAAACCAACCAGGGCCTTTTCATAGTAGGACAAATATACACGGGGATTTTCCGCATCAGCTAAGTACATTCGATACATTGTGGCAGCAGTTGAGTCGGGATGTAGGTACTGCTTGTGACTGTCCCTCCTACAGTAATGGAACTCAACTCGAGGGAACTTGTTGATATGTTCCTCAACTGCAGCCTGAATTTCTTTGTCGCGCTTCATGTGAACAAGTCTTCTACCGCCACGTCCTTCGCTGTCAACCATACCATTTTTAGTTTTCGCAAGGACCGTTTGAACCATTCGACCGTTCGTTAGAGATAGAGTACCTAAAATCATGACCCTGCAGACTTCGATCTTCTCATTTCCAAGAGGAAGAGTGTACAGGTTATTCCCCTCACGTTTCCGCAATGTTTCACCGGTTTTTGCTGTCTTCTTTTCAACTTGCTTAACATGAGATGCTATAAATGCCCTTTGAAGGCGTCGATCTCCCAGATTGTAGAATGTGTTGTTGATATCCAACCTCGTATCATTATCAAGCGTTGAACACCCCTTGCCAAATTTTGAGCAAATAGAGTCGATTCAGCGATCTAATATTCTTCCACGTTTTGATGGAATCTCTTTTCCCCGAAGAAGTCCTATATGATTCAGCGGCTAGTCTCAATTTTTTTGTTTCTAGACGCTTATTTGTACGCTTCTTTCTTTATCTATTGCCAATAGTATTTATGGGTATATCATCATCAGAGTCAGAGGCTCCATCAACTATGTAATTGGAAGGACTTTTCATTGGACCAGACTGCACCAAGCAATTCTCAAAATCTCCTTTGTCATTCGGTGAATGAATTTCAGTATCATCAGAAACGCCATTCTCATCTGTTTCAGAAACGTAATCCAAATCAACATTACAATAAAAAGGGACTGATGCATCATTGTTTGCACCTGCACTCGAACATCCTGCGAAAAATAAGAATGCAATTTTAGTAAAGCAAAGTAAATGTAACATTATGAAATCATAAATAAAGTCATGCAACATGTGTATTCTAGAAATTTGGGCATAGGCTCTGGGCCTCCGTCAGGGTCACCAATGCCCTGGAGTTTACCTCAGTCTACTGAGGATGGTCAGTTGTAATATGCTATAAAAAAGAAGTCATGCAACATGTATCTTGTATATGTATTATTATCTTACTTACCATTATCGCCATCTACTGGTCTCTGCTGTGGAATAGAAGACGAGTTTGTTATCAGAAGAACAGGGGTTGAGTCAGGTTGGATGGAGAGATACGCCTCTACTTGTTCGGGCAGTTCATCAGCCGCTACAATTTCGGTTACCTACTGGCAAATTGATTCACTTAGTAGAAGTGACAGGTCGAGTTGGGTATTTGATGCTTCCTGCTCATTACCTGAAAAGCAGATCATATTTACTATCATTTATTCAAATGGAACAGAATAGAATGAATACTTACTTGAATCTTTATTTTCTTGCTTCAAAGCTGCCTCTAGCATACGCTGACCGTAAGTGCGCATTCTGCAATAGTATTTTAGATTTTACGATTTTAATCAGATTATCGATTGACTTCTATGTATTAAAGCAGCCTTTATTCATCTAAATTTGATTGTTCTTCTTGACTTTGACCTTAATTCTTCTAACTGGTGAATTGATGCATCGGTAATAGAAACATAATGTAATTCAATTTACATGCATTTCCAATGTGTTTTTAATCGCATCGAAATAAATGATCAATATACATTATTATGAATATGCATATGATAATAACGAATCAATTTAGCGCTAACTCTCAACCATGTTCACCACCATGAATATGATATATTGTCCTATTGATACTGTTCAATGCTGAAATGTATAATACTTAGCTTATTATAAAATAAGAGAAATATTCTACTTCAAAATTGTACAAGTACTAGTATGATATCAAAAGTAAATATTAAAAAGTAGCCTACTTGAGTGAAACCATTCAGCCGGATTCTGTGAGATTTAACTATTAATTTCACAAATGTTAGACTACACAAAAGTCGGGTACCAACACCAAGATTATTAGTCTGGAAAATTCTATCTTTTTTATCATTTGTGTACACCAGCTATATGCACCATGATTTTTCAGAATTCTCCCTTGTACCTGATTTCTATTCTTTCCTGGATTTTAAGAAAATATGAAATTTTTGCTGAGATAAGATAACAAAAAATTCTTTGAATACGATGATTTTTTAATGCAATATAAGACGTTATCATTATATCTATCTGGTTTTTACAAGATGATAATAATAATCACTCTACATTAAATCATATAGTGTTTATTTACCTGATATACTCGAACTTGGAGAATGATGTTGATATAAAAGCTGGACGAAACTGCGCACACAAACACGTAGTGCAAAAGCAGAAAGACCGGTTTTCCCAGATCTAACTTCTTTTAAGCTTTCTAAATAACTTCAAATCAGATATGATAACGTTCTCATGAGGAATATAAGTGTTTGTCGTACGGAGATCATAGAAATCTATTTCGAGTTTCTTGTCGCTCACAGTAATTATAGAATCAACATATTGCATAGCAATCTTATTTCAGTTTTGAACGAAATGACTTTTCCTACCATAGAATTTGCAGATCCCTAACTGTTTTATCTCTACTTTGAACATTATGGAATCTTCGATCATAGAAATCTAAACCCACCAGAAAGTGTTAACTCGGTTTAGAACAATTGACATTTTCAGGTAAAGGAATTTTAATTCTGCAAATTGTCTTAAGTAGACTTAACACAGTTTGCGAAATTTGAATTAGGCAATTATGCTAAAATGCAAACTGTTAACCCTTTCGCTGCGTTTAAATTTGATCACATATGCGGATGACGGAGATCTCCGTCAAAAGAGCATCACTTACGTTGCTAATAAATTTTGCTGCATGTGCAGATGACGGAGATCTCCGTCATTGGTAGCATTCTTTCATATGCGGTGACGGAGATTTCTGCACTCTACTATGTGCGGATGACGGAGATCTCCGTCATAAAATGTTAGGAAATTTTCAATCTTCCACAAATTATTCGCACTCACGCTATTCGACTGCTATGTATGGCAGTGTGATGTGAATCATCGCAAAGAGAATGACGTGAGCATTCGATCGATATCAAACACAATGCTGATTCAAACCTGTTGACGGCATAGAAATATAAGTTTGCTGACTAGAGTAATATACTATGGCGCGTTTCTTACGACTTCACTTGATTTGAATGATGGCGACAACTACTGAGGTCGATTTAGACATTTCGGATTTGGAGGAAGAAGTCGAATTCTCAGGTGATGAGACCGACTCAGATTTCGAGGATCCAAGTACACAGCTTCCAGATATGTGGCATGAAACAGATCAATCAATGGGTCATCAAAGTGATGATACATTTTACGGCTTACATGGCTTGAATCCAAAATATTTGCCTGATAGAAGAGAAATAGAGCTGAAAGAGACATTTTTTTTATTGATCTATGTTTACCAGATTCCCTCTTTCAAGATTTGGTTGACTGGACAAACACCAGAGCGCGCCTCTACTTGGCAGAAACAGAAATGACCAGCAAATCTAGATGTAAGAGTTGGACTGATGTGACTTTAGATGAAATGAAGAAAGCATTTGCTTGTATCCTTTTAATGGGCATTGTAAAGAAACCGACGATAGCAAGCTATTGGTCAGCCGCAGAACTATTATACACAAATTTCTTTTTCGATGAGCGCTGCCTGTCGAGGGATAGATTCATCAACATCATGAAATTTCTGCGTTTTGCAGACTATGAAAATTTGACCGGAGGTGCATTGAAAAAGATGCGGCCCTTCATTGGTGAGTTAGCCTTACGATTTTATGACCGATATAATATGTCTAATCAAGTATATCTATATTTCAGAAAATGTGAAAATGATTTCAAAGGAAGGCTACCTACCTTCGAGAAATGTTGCAGTGGATGAGATCTTGCTCCTTTTCAAAGGACGGCTATATTTTCGTTCATATATTCCATCGAAACGAAGTCGGTATGGTATCATAATTTATGCCCTTGTCGACGAATACGCATACACCTGGAATTTTGTAGTCAACACATCTCAAGCTGATATGGACCTGGCTTCTGATATCGATGGTTGTCAAAACTTTCTCTTCTCAGAAAAGGTTGTGTTGCATTTGGCGGAACCACTGTTTGATATGAATTATTCTGTCTTTATCGACAATTTCTTTACATCTGTTCGACTTGCGGAATTTCTTCAAAGTCGCAGAACGTCATTGTGTGGAACTGTTCGGTTTAACCGTTTTCCAAATGAAATCCGTCATAATTATCCGTTCGTGAACGAGATAAAGTTTTTCAGGTATGTATTACAGTTGATTAAAACATGTCATGGAATTAATTACATTGCATTATTTCTACATTGCTTTTACAGGAAGGGTGCAGTGCACATGAGTTGTTTCACAGAAAAAAAGTCATCTGGACTGAAGAAGATCAGGATATTGGATACCAGTGGGAAAAGTGATGTGATTTTCAAGAATCGGAGAGTGAAAGGTGGTGGGATGGTACACTCTACAAAGCCTTCATCAGTACAGAGATACAACTCATTTATGGGAGCAGTGGATCAAAGTGACGCACAAATTCATCCGTATGACGCTACCCGCAAAACAATGAACTGGACCGCAAAGCTTGGTATTCATCTCATGCAGAGGCTTCGTTTGAATGCCTATGCCATGTACAGAGTCGAGACAAGTTCTGATCAAACTTTCATAGATTTTTCGATGAAATATATTTCACATCTGTTTGATTCTACAGGTAAAGAACACAAACCTTGTTTGTGTGAAAAAATGATAATATAAATTTTTGAAATTTCAGGTAAATGACGAACTCAAGGACCAAAGCCAGGTAGACCTCGAATCCTGACAAATGCAGATGACAATCACAAACCTGAAGTGATTCCTCCTACAAAAAAGAAGTGCCCGTCAAAGAGGTGTGTGGTGTGCTACCAATCGGGTAAGCGCACAGAGACAAGACTTGAATGCCGACAGTGTCCCTGTTTTACGATGCACCATAAGTGAATGGAAATAAAGCACAAATTGGAAATTACTCAGTTTTCAGTTGAAAATTTATTCGCACATGGTGGTATTGTGATGAAATGTTTCAGCATGACAGACAATGAGCGTTAGGGGAAATCAGATATTCGTTGAATGAAATGATGACGGAGATCTCCTTCATCCGCACATGCAACAAAGTATAATAGATATATGAAATATGATTTTATGACGGAGATCTCCGTCAAACGCAGCGAAAGGGTTTCAATTCCCTTCTAGCATGTAGCGTTTATCGAATTGAGCAATATCGTTCAAGTCAAGTACAACATGTAGACCGATATTACGATTCCGATAATCAAATAATAAAAAAATGTCTAAAATCGACTTTAGACAGTTTGCATTACGGCTGACGAAATGATGATTTTCAACGCATTGCATCGAGTTTCAATACAAATGTAATATTCTATGGATCGCAGTCGTCGCAATAAACTCCTGAAATGTTATTTTCGAAATCAAGTGCAAAGTCTGACAGGTGGATTTTGCAAAAATATGGTTTAATACTTTATAGGCGCATTTATCAAAGTTTACAAGAGACAACAAAAATATAAATTATTAATTAATGTAATTGACATTCTCCTGCTGAAATTTGTCACAATCATATGAACCTGAAATTAATTGGGATTGAAATTGATTGTGCAACATACATTATTTTGTAGACTACTATAAAGCAAATGTCACAAAATCTCAATTGTCTCATACATCATCACACTGTTCTTCTCTAAATAGAACTCATCATAAAAAACGGACCACCGTAATCACTGAAATTCAATCCATTCGTCTTCCAATCGTGTAGCACAAAAATGTGCCACACATTATTCGACAGCTTGTATTCTCAGTTTTTAAATGAGCTATGATAGATTTGTGTCCGTTATTGCATTTGCTGAGCATTTTTTTGACTGAAATGTTATGTTCTCACTTCTTCATCAAAACTGTTCATGTTTGGTGTCTTCAGAATCATTGCGATTGAAAGATTGCGAATATTTGAGATTTGTTCAAATAAGTCCAATAGCTCCTTTGCAAACTTCTTCAACATTTTTAGTCATTTTCGCTGAAGTACACAAACAACATGCGAGGTGAACGAAGGCTCAAAACAGAACAATAAGCGTAGGCATGTCTTTGTTCTTTCACCGCGAGTGTAGATTGTGTGCCATGTATGTTTGTGTGCTTCAGCGGCAATGACTAAAAATGATGAAAAAGTTTGAAAAAGAACTATTGCAAAAATTTGAATAAAACTTAAATATTCGTGCTCCTCACATCGCAAGGATTCTGAAGATACCAGACATGAACATTTTTGATGAAAGCGTGAGAACAGAACATTTTCAGTCAAAAGAGTCATAACTTCCCGATGTTACTAATTTTTTAGTTCTCCGATTTTGATGAACAACATGTCAAAAGAGAGCTCCGAAAATGCTCTTCCTCCCAATGCCTGAATAATCATTATACTAACATTGTTTTCTTATTGAGAAATGGCAATTTATGAATTGAGCGATTTCCGTATTTTGAGCACTGCTCAACAAACACAATAACGGATACAAGACTATTATAGCTCATTTTAAAACTGAGAATGCAAGCTGTTGAATGATATAGGGCACGTTGTTGTGCGATGTGATTGGAAGACATGAGAATCGATTGAACTTCAGCGTAATTTAGGTAGTCCGTCTTTTGTGATCAGCTCTGGAAAGAGCGTTGGATGAAGTGGAGTTTTTAATGATAGCTGAATAGAATAGTTGTCGCAAAAGTTTGCATATGCATTTAAACTCTCTCATCACACATCTCGCATAACACAATCTCTGTCATCATTGTAGGTTGGTCCGAGACACTGTCCGTCAGGAATAATGTTTTTGCCTTCCTTCTACGCTGATACTCAACGAATTCTTTTGATTTTTGAGTCATTTTGATCGTCAGGAGATATCTCATCTATCTGTGGTTCCTTTGTTTTCCTTGGATTAACGGCTCACCTTCTATTCTCAAAAATCGCGAATTGCATGTTCAGCATTGTGACTACTCATCAAAAGTCAATCGCTTCCACAATCAGCTGGCGTTGATATCTTAGGCAGCATAAATCAGATCAGACACTTTTCCGATTAAGACGGTGTATTAACTGTCTTAAGTGTAAGTTGTTCTGGTGGCGCATTTGGTCGAGTGCTTGGCTACCCCTACTAGCTTATTCGAGTTCCGAAGTTTGAATTCCTTGTTGGCTATTACTTTTGCTTCAGTGCTTGATTTGCATTTGCATTCAATTTGCCAATTATATTACAATGTCAAGAAGACACAAGGGAAGTCCTACAATTAATGACGATGATCCTGCATCATTGCGCAAGGGTCTTGATAATTTGGAGAAGAATTTCCAAAGTTTGATATAATTTTGATAATTTTTGATAATAAAGTTTGAAAATTTCCAAAAAATGAAATAATGAGAGTTATTAATACAACAATACAGCAGACTATGAAAGCGGAACTAACTTTATTACAATGAGTGATAGAGAAACAACAGAAAGAAATTGACATTCTAAAGCAAGTGATTATTGACGGTGAAGCTAAAAAGTTAAAGGAGCAACGCAAAGAGCTGGCGTTCAATCTTATCGTACGAGGTGTAAGCGAAGAGGTTGATGAATCTGAAGAACAAACGAAATCAAAAATCTCTCTCTCGTTAAAAAATGCTAATTCTGAAGTTATAGTAAGAAAAGCTGTGAGAATCGGCAAGTCTGGTGGCAAAGATAGAATAATGAAGGTAACAGTCGACAACATTGAAACCCGAAATAATGTTTTGCATGAATGTTGGAGAAAGCGAAATAGCGAATTTCGCAGTATCTTCGTTGATCCTGATCGCACTTTCCTCGATCGCAAAGAATCTTTCAGGCTAAGACAAAACCTGAAGCAATTGAGACTCGAGAATCCAACTGAAAATATCAGAATAAGAAGAGGTACTTTATACATAAATGATATCGAAGTTGACAAAGAGCAGTCATTATCGTTAATTTTTCCTGCAATGTGACTGGCAGAAAGCAGCTCATCCAATTCTTTAATCTCTTTGCTGGTATCTAACGTTAGGTGCTTGACCAATAAATGTGATGAACTATCTTTACCTATGGCTTCTCTTACTTCACTTACGTATGTGTGCTTGACCGAAACTTGGTTGAAAGAGTATATGATGGACTCTGTCTTTCTGATAAACAATTACACTCTCTATCGAAAGGATCGCCAAAGCAAACAGCGCGGAGGTGTTTGCACTGTATGTATGTGAGATCCGATATCAAGGTGAGACGACAATTCCCAAACAGTCATCCTGAGTACTTCGATTCCCTCTGGCTCATTGATTCTCAACACAAAATGATTTTGATCTGCATATACATCCCTCCAATCGCATCCACTCGAAATGGAGATGAAATAGTCAATTTCATCACTACGAACGCTGATTTTATCATTTCTCACCACCCTGATTACAATATTTTGATAAATGGTGATTTCAACAAAATGCCGATCGGATCTTTGACAAGCTGTCTAGATTTACAAAATATTGTCTCTGAGCCGACGCGTGGAAATGTCACACTTGACTATGTTCTTGTTCCAACTGCACTGACTGAAAGTTTTGTGGTCAATGTTATGCCACCAATAGGCAAATCTGATCATAACACCATACATTGTTCAACTCCCTCTGTAACTAGAGCCCCTTCTTGCAGAACAGCGATTTACTACGACTTCAACCCAATGAATGTATCTAACTTTTTAAAGTCTCTTCATGATCAAAAATTGCATTATATGTACTCTATCGATGATCTTGATAATAAGACAGAATTTTTCCATAAATCTATGACTATTGCAGCTTCAAAAATTCCAAAAAAGTGATAACTTTCTCCCCGCGAGACAAGCCATGGATTACTGGTGCACTGAAAGAACTCATTACAAAAAGATGGTTTGCCTTTCGGGAAAAAGACTGGGAAAACTATCATCATTTGAAATTAATCATAAGACAAAAAATTAGTCATGCAAAGCAAAAGTGGATAAATGATGTTCAAGCCTCATCGCGGAATATATGGAAAGTTATTAGAAGTCTTTCAAATAATAATAGAGAGAGGTGTAAGTGGGAAGCCCTTGATACTCCATTGACTCAACTTGTTCAAACCATGAATGATAATCTCAAAGCTATCATGAAGCCCAGACCAAGCAACGGATAATCTGTGGGATGACTTGACCATGTGTGATGATGATTGGCTACCTCTTGTTGACGAATATTGGACATTTAATCAGCTTAATAACTTGCCAACTAATAAATCTGCTGGTAGCGACAACATTTTCACCTCGTTTCTATTCCATTGCTTCCCATCTTCTAGCTGCTCCTCTCACTCATCTCATTAGCTCTTCAATTGAGAGAAGACAAGTTCCAAAAATATGGAAAATCAGTTGTATCATTCCAATCCCAAAGTCCACTCCCGTAAGCCCTGATTCAATTCGACCAATTTCACTGCTGCCTATACCAGCTAAATTATTAGAGAAGGCCATACTGAAAAGCACGAAGAAAAATCTGCTTTCCTTGATCAATTCGGTTTTCGACCCGGCCTTTCAGCAACATGCGCAATCGTTCGCTCATATGATGAAGCAACCCGACTTTTAGAGGAAGATGAAGTTAAAGCACTCAGTCTAATCTTCTTTGATATTTCGAAGGCGTTCGATGTAATTTCCCATCACAAGATCATTAAGAAACTCTTGAGTTATAACGACGTAAGTGGAGCCAAAATTCCTATGGGATTCGTTTTATGGCTATGTTCGTACTTGTCGGAAAGACAACAATATATACGTATTCTTGATACCTCCAGCAAATCTGTGGCAATTTCAAGCGGTGTTCCTCAGGGATCATTGATTGGACCCTTGCTGTTCTTGATTTATGTCAATGACCTGTGCTCTCATAATGACAATATTTTGATCAAATATGCGGATGATACCGTTGCTGTAGTTCCCATATTCAGAGGGCTTGACGATACAGCTAAAGCTATTGAAAACGTACAGAGCTAAAACTAGGCATATGATAATCAATAAGCGTCTCACTCCAGAAGAATTGGCACGATCCCCAATTCAACCTTCTTCTTTGGTGAAATACCTTGGAGTTATAGTCAACAACAGGCTCACATGGTTGGATCATTTCGAAAGAGTTGTAAAGGCGACATCAAGACGTATATTTCTTTTGCGTTCTGTGAAATCTAATATCACTAATCATCAGATGATGCTACTGTATTACGCTTGCATTCGGAGTCTCATCGAATATGCCTCTCCGGCATTTTGTAAACAAAAGTGAATTGAGGAGTATCAAGCGCATTCAGAATAGGTGCCACTTTATTATTTGTGGAAACAGAAACTGTAACTGCAATCATTTTCCGGACTTATACCATCGTTTTCATAGGGCCGCAACAAGACTTTTCCTGCAGATGATGAATCCTGCTCACACATTGCACTACTTGATACCTGAAAGATTGCCCTCAGGCAGATTTTCGTTTCCTTTCTGCAAGACTGTGAGAAGACATAAATGTTTTATCTATAAAGTAATTCATCTACATAACTATGACTTTGAACGATGACTTTGTAACAACAGTCATCTGATTTTCTGATTTTCAATCTTGAAATATAAATAGATTATTATTATTTTGCTGTAATTACATGCAGGGTTATAACTGGCCGCTGGTCGACTACCAACAAGAAATTGGTTTGTCTGAGAAAATTTCAGTGCAACTGCACTATATCATAATCAGTATATCATCACTATGTTTGTTTTTTCAAATGCGGTGAGCTAGATAAAATGACTATCGGGTTGACCTTCTACAGCTTTGAGAGATCAAAAATGCATTGCGTACATGTGCATGTTTAAAATGATCATTAATAATGCGTGTGACCTTACGTGTGAGTGCTACACAAAATCCACCAATATAACCTGTCGCTCTTAAGTTCATTATAAGGCAGCACTACAACATTAAGGTCCAAGACATGCAACTCGATTGGAGACATTTTGGCATCTTCTAAAGGGTCCTGGGCCTTTTCTAACTTTTATGTTTTGTGTTATTATGTTTTTCTGAGTTCCCGTCCAAATTTGAATACTAATTAGCCATGTTTGAATTAGGGGTCGCAATGCCGCTATAACCCGTTTCCAGTTTTACCGGCAGTTTCTATTTTACAGTAATATCGAAGACCCGTTTAACGACTTCCAAAATGCAAGTTTATTTTTTGCTGTGTTTCTATTGTTTAATTTTCCTGAACAAATAATGCTTTGTCTAAGTTGACGGAGGAAAAACCACGTTTAGACGATGTTATCTATTTGGTCACAGGCTACACATTTCGACCGCTACTTCGGTTCCTTCGAGAATTATGGCACCGTCAGTCTGGCCTAGTGAAGAAGGTGGGAGCTCGTCTTCACCGCGCACTTCGGTTCGATTCCTAGGTCGGGCGAGTTCGGTCGCGGAATCAAGGGTGTTGGTGTCTGCTATTGACTTTAATTGTCATTTTCTTTGGATATTCGATGTACTGAGACAGGCTTCTGCTGTCAATGAAACAATATGTCGTAGATAATTTTTCGTGTTTTCATTTGATAACCTGTTATGACGGTAATGCTGGTTTTATCATTGCTTAAATACCGATTGTTGCATCGAAGTATGAACACAGCTATCGAGTTCGAGTTGGTGGACGAGATTGCTTCGAGAGTTTTGAGTGCAACAATGCATATCTATTAGTCTATGCCTCTTGTCACGGACGTCACTTTTGGTATTGCATTGTGTACCTTTGGCAGTAATCATAGAAATCATCAACACAACAATGTCCCTTAATTAGCAGCAATGTAGAATTGTTGTACTCAAAAGTCACACAGCAAACAACAACTTTACATTGTTTTCGACTGCAGATATCTGCTTCTACCGACAGACAACCAAAGTTGCTAATGAAAACCTGTGTTAGAAGATTACTTTGATTCCTAAACAAAACCCCATTGACATGGACGACGGTAGAGCACTGCAGAACTGCAAATTGCCACCTTTGAATAAAGTGAATAATTCCGTGGGTTTTGTCAAATTCCGTATGTTATACATAAGAGGTGGAAGCCATCAGCCATAAGACCCGTCACCTCCTGCTCCATCTATGGCCGTCGCTTGATTTGTTGATGATGCCTACAAGCATCAGTCGATATCCTATAGATATTCGAGGGCTTCTGACAGGTGACATTTGACCTTATTGCAAGTAGTCACCTTTCGACTTAATCACTCGTTTACAACATATCATGCGCTTGTCGATGGACGCCATGAAGAAGCATGCTATCGACTTCATAGACGTGCGCGGTATGTGCTCAGCAGGTCAAAAACAATACTTTCGAAATGTGACCTTTAAGTGACCCATTAGTTGATTGAATCTAGCCTTTCCTTTCATCATCAAAAATAGTAAAGAATGGACATCAATGATCAGTTTGTCACCAGTTTAACTAATTCTTGGAGCTGGTCAGAGCCACGCGTGATCACAAACAGGTCGGCCTTCAAATGTATCCGATCATTTACATCATATGTACACGTCTACTGCACGTCCATAAGAAGAGTATTTATGACGAAGACTATAGAGGGTATAGCTATAACAAAGTACTATAGTTCATAGTACATCAACGAATTACAACGGCTAGTTCAACCATCAAAGATTGAAACGGATCAACTTCTCGTCACCCGAATGCGCTGACGCATCACCTGTTTGACCCGCCACCCAAGTCAACAACATCATTATCGGGAATATTTCGATTAAAACACACGCATAGGCCAATCTCGTTGCTATATGAAGCAGAATACGAAATGCGACCTGAAAATAGCTATTACACGATTACTTAATGGTGTTTAGAAAAAGCTTTGTACCAAGCGTAAGACTAGCAAGCGCAAAAGTGCATTACAGAGTGAACGCTACGTTACGTAAAGGTAGATATGCAAAAAGCTTTAGCGCAGATCAACAAGATACATTTGAGGCAAAGGCTTGAAATAAGGCCTACTGATTCAGTAGGGACCTATCTATTTGTCCAATAGGTAATGTAGAACATTTTTCTATAAACGCTGTGTTGTTCATAAACTCCGCTTGAACAACACTCGATCGCTCACCGGCCATATGCTGCGCATGCATTGTCAGTTGATAACAGAATTTGCTGCAATAGAGTTGGTTTCTAATATATACATTTTTCAAGAAGCCCAAAATATGATTTTCGGTCGTCCGATGAGGAAAACCATTAGCTGAAAAGCCAACTCTGGTTATTTGGAAAGACTAGTTCAGCTGCTAGAAAACTGATGGCTAGAAAAACGACATTGGCTTTCGGGAAAGCCCAGTTTTACATTTAGGAAGCCGATGCACCAAAGCACCAAAGCCAAAGCACTTCAGACGTTTTTCTGGAAATCTTTATTGCTCTACTGGATAACCAATTGCAAGAAAACCTACTTACGGCGAAACCAATGGCATAGGAAACAGATGGCTAGGGGAATGATGTCGATTTTATTCGAAGCCTGACTTCGTAATAAGAAAATATCAAGATGCGAGAGGAGTGTAAGAAAAGTGCATTTTTAAACGCAAGCAAGGTTTTCTGTATATAAAAATGCACTTCAGTTTTAAGGTAGTTTTTGAAAACTGCTTCGAGTATAATGCCAATTAGCCTTAGCGGCTTCTACAGAATAGAGTTTCTGCAAAATGGTGGTTCTAGAACTTGGTTTTAAAATTTTGATTTTCTAATGAACTATTTTTTCCAGAGAACGAAATAGCCTTCTGAAAGACCAAATTATAACAATTGCAATAAGAAAATAATTGCATTGATTATTATGAAAAGTGTTGACTTGTGGTGTGCAGTCGTCGGAAACTTACCCTCAACACTTTTTCAGCCAAAACACGAACACGGAACTTAAAGTGCCGACATCTAACATGAAAGAGACACGAAATTTGTCTGATGAGCAGCTCATTTAAAATATGCCGGTATTATTTAATGGAAAACAGTAGCTCAATGGTGGTGGAGACTACAACAGATGAAAGAAACTACACAATAATTCGAATTCGAATTGAGAGGTCAGTGATAAACAATGGACTTTAAACCGGTAAGCGATTTAACAAAGGGCTGCCTATCAATCTGCACTGGACTCATGACGACACCGTCTATTGTCTGTGACAAAGCGCGCTGTTGAAAATCCACTCCCGCTTGTAATGGAAGTGGCTGGGATGGCAACAACGGCTTGCACTGCTCTGGTATACTGGACGGAGCACTCGACCGATCGCCTGACTGAGGGTTAGCACAGGAGGTGGATAATCCTCGCGGTTCGGCCAAGTATTGATCAGTTGTATGCAGATCCTGTACATGCATTGGTCTTTAGCCGACATAGCTGTACAACTACATTAACAGAACGCTGTTTGCTTACCCCTTATCTTCGTGGACTAGATTTTTCTTAATGAACTGGAACAGGCTAAGTTATCAAATTATCTCGATTCAGAATTTAGAGGGAATCCTTGTCAACACGAAAGTATAGCACTGCTCTACATGTAATTGTCAAAACACGAATGACAAGGCTCAACACGACACGAAACGCGATCGTGGTCGGGTCGAGTTCGTGTTCGTGCCCACAAAGACAGCACTATTCTTGACATCACTCATTCTTCGATCACACGGCTTGCATTTTTGTTGCGCTATTGAAAGACCACATCACAGAAGTTGTCAGACACCGACGCAGAGTTTTAGCATATAGACGACCATCAACTATTAGGGGAATTTCTGCTTTACTTTTCTCTCGGAATGTCAATATGATCTCTCGACGTGTGAGCATTCATTAGTCAGAAGCCATAGAAATCCGACTTTTCGCTTTGTTAAAGTTAGTGGAACTGGAATGGACAACAGCTGATGGAAATTTCAGTCGGTCGGCCTGCTCCATTAATTTGATAAGATTTTTGGCGCAAGGCGATCTCTTGTGAGTTATTTTATTTGTCTCAGGGAGCATAATGTAGATATCCTATCACTTTATTTATGTGTAAAGCAGATAACTGCCTGCGCGGGAAATGATATTTACTCCAATTCACAGGAAGGAGCATAATCTATGAACATTAACCCCTTCTTTACCAATCAAAATTTGCAAAATTTCCACCCCGTACCAAAGAATTTGAAGATTTTCATCATGTTTATATCTCTTGTTTTCTGCTTTCCGTTAGTTGTTTATTGTTTATTTATACATACATTTATGTACAATGTAATTCAAAATTACCTAAAATTAAAAAAATTCAAGTTTACTTCATGCACATGCTCATGTACATAACAGTATTCAAAACATGTTTACTGGTGATAGTTACCAAAGCAATCAACACACAATCCGAGTTTGTCTGGACAGTGCACACATTGGAATCGTGAATCTTTTCGCTCTCCGTCTTGATAGCAAACTCTGCATCTTTTCTTGGGATTCTGCTTCTTTTCGGTCGCAGGAATCTTCTAGATAACATGCATTGGCTCATGTGAACTAAAAGCATCACCGTCTGCTGATACTCGTCTTCCTACTGATCCAGGCTTATTCTTGTTGATTGTATTTCAATGAGTTGTAAGATACAGGATCGGGTGAACTCTTTGAATTCTGCACTTCTGTTCTTTTTATTCTTGTAACGGATGTATGCATTCAGAATAAGTCGTTGGATTATATTGAGCCCTACCTTTTTGAACCAGACATGGTACAAGACCATACCTTCGTACTACTTGTATTTGCCGACGTGGTCGTTCAGAACTAGCCATTATTGCTTCACTAAATATGTGAGTTCAGAATGCAACTTATTCTCTATGTTACTGTCCATCCATCATTAGCTTATCTTATGAACCAATCAGCATCCAGCTCATGAGATGAAGGGAAGACGTAAAGCAATTCCTAGCTACCTCATCTTGTGTTCACTAGTGTGTGTTTGTGTGTCTGTTTAACTGCGCGCGTATCGTATTAAATGAAGGAAATCATTCTGAAGAGCGCCTAATAGTTTATCCGAGTAGCAGACAGCGATCCGTAAAGAACAAATGAGTGTAGACGACAATATGAGCTATGACGCCCCTGGGGCGTCATGGCGCTCTATATGCACTTTTTAATGACGCCCTCAGGGCGTCATGGTAAAGAAGGGGTTAAGGGCGAGATTTGACAGTCTGAGTATGCATTAGATCTGAGAACAGATATTTGCAATGTTGGTCAGGCTAAATTTCTATTCAAATATTCCTGATAATCATAGACATGTCAATCACAATCTGTCCTTGATCATCATAGCACGTCGGCAAATAAAATTCTCTGCCCAACTCGTGCATGAGATTGCTCATCATAGCATTCTAACCCGTGAAATGCAATAATGAAGCAAACATGCATTAGTTGCGTAAGTAACTACTATTGAATGCTTATAAAGTGATATCAACCGTAGATATTGACAAAGTGCACTGATACGCTGCCGGTGTCCTCCTAACAACCATTTATTTTGTGAACTATACACAGCAAATCTTTGTAACTTTCTGTAAATCCAAACTAGTTGTCAATGCAAGAAGGATTATGCAATCGATGATACGTAAATTTGGATACAAGGAGACAACATTGTTTCAAGAAATGAATTTGGCACTTCTATTCTTCCCCCCCACATTTTCCAAATTCATGAAATTTCGTCAAAGTTGACAATTATGTTCAATGACAACTTATTCAATCAAGTCACATTGGGTTTAGAATAGAATTCATCTGTCACTGAGTGACACTGCAACACCACTGAGAAGTCTTACTTGAACCCTGAGATGAAGGATTGATCCCTTGGACACTCAGTTAGAATACAAAGTACAGCTGTGATCATGAACTTCGTGTGATTGTTGTCTACAGACAAATGACGAGCAGTTTTCTAATTCTGAGACTGTAAATGTTCTACAAGTCAGATACACTCTCAACGCCATGCGACGTTAGTGAGACTGTCCGTAGGAGCAAGAGAAGATCGTTGACGATGCGACACTTCCGGGTGTCAACAACAGAAATGTGGAGGGGAAGAATAGAAGTACCATTTGACACTGCTAAGAGGTTAGACTGCAAAAAGTCTATTCTTCTATATGTTTCATGCATTTGACCTCTCTATTAAATTCGAATAAATAAATAAATAAATTTTTAATGTAGTGAAGTCCAGGCACTGTATATCGCAGCATCTCACAATTATGCATCTAATTTATTTGATTTTTGTACAGGATATTGTGAATGTCAAAGATTTACGAAGAACATGTCAATTAAATGTAGGCCTATATTACATATTCACATTTCACTCAGAAAAGCATGTACCGTTCAGCAACTGAATCATCCTTATCATTAAACTCGATATCACGAAAAGGCTCGAAGTTCAATTGGTGTGACGAAATGAATTGAGTTTCAAAGGGCACAAACGCATAAACCGTTACAATCGATCATCAGCTGAGAATAATCAATCTGCTATAATAGTCAAGCGTGCGCTGCTTTCGATACAGAATAATTACTAAAAATGTTAGGAAAACTTCTGATTGTTGTTTCCACATTTTGTTGCCTCCTGCAATTTGGAGTCTGTTATGATCCATATGGTGAGTATTTGCTGATATTTTATTTATGCTATCAAATTAAAGTTCATTTATGATAGTATTCAAAATGGATGCTTTCATAAGTTTATAGTCAGTATTTTGATTAAGTTACAGTATTGATGATGTTCAAGTAGCTAGTGATATTTTTTTCGATTCTCTTATCAAAAATGCTTTTCCGCTATAGCGTGTGCATTTATGTAGTTAACATGCATGACTGATGACTGACGGACTGCAGTATTATGTTTTATATCCCTTAATCGGTAGCTGAAGTAGTGGTTGATGTATTGTATTTCAAATGAAGAACAAATGAAGAAATGTGGGATTACATGAAGTACTATAGACGGATTAAGAAACTGGCGATAACAAATTCAAGTGAAGAAATAGTATTTTCCATGAATATTCTTAGGTATAGTGTGTAGTTCGATTGCTTTCGGTGTAGTAGAGTGTCACTGTAATTCTATTGTTTGCCTCCATTATCCACTTTCCACCTATCCACTATTACCATTATCCACCATGTGTAGTGTCAGATATAGTGTAGCATTAGTTCACTTGTAATCGGTGTGGTACTATCATTGTATTTCCATGTTTTACCTCCACTTCTCCAATTTTTATCCATCGGTCTCCTGTTGTTTTATAATATCCGTTTTTAATTTCCTTAACCTATGATGACCATTGTCCTATTCTATTTCCACTACCAGCATCTGTAGTCGGTACAGTATATTAAACGTCTGTTTTGAACATGTATACGGCAGTGTTTGGAATCTATGGTATTAGTATATTAACAGTAAGAATGAATAGTGCTACAAGTCTTAAGATTCCCATTTTTACCAGATATTGGGCCAAAGCTGATCAATTTTAATTCGTTGCCACTAGAAAGCTCCATTGAGTTCTTTTAAGAACTGATTAATCCAATGGTTACAGTAGCATTACCTTTGTACACTTGCGGATTGGAGAACGCCATCAGTCCTCATTAGGACTACTTCAATTAATAATTTGAATTAGTAAGCATTATATTCTATTATAAATGGCTGCTGGGATGATTTTCATCATCGTATGAGAATGATGTCTTGCGTTTTGAAATGAAAGATAGCAGATCGGCGTAATATAGGTTTCACAGTTCTCGACAATTTCGATTTAATCAGCACCTTCCATCTTCATATAAATTTTGAACCTTTGCTTACTTTTATATCTTGCTCACAAAAATCTCTCAACATTTCGGTCTCAACTGGGCTCAAAAACATGGCACAAATTATCAATTATCAGATGGAAACTTACCTCAATCTCTCAAGAGGCACGGTACCTGTCGTCCATTAAATATAACCTCAAATATTTTGATGTGTGCATGCACTGGACTGTGCCATAGGTTACAGATTGATCCATAGCGAGCATCATTCAGCGACTGCTGCACATTTCGAAGCGTATCGTCGTTGTCGGGACAATATCGCACATGTGCATTCACAGAATGAATTGCACCCAATAGCAGGCCCCACAAATTGGATTCAATTTGTATTTGAAAATATCTTGTCGATCGTAGAAGGATGTTAATAACCACATGTTCAGATGGCTTCCATTTTCAATTAGAATTACAAACTACAGACAGTTTTTTCCTGAAGAGTTTGTATTTTAACACAGTAGGTATTAGCGATCTGACACTATTATTAACGACAACCGAGAAGCAAAGCCTAAGAACAAGCAAGAAAATCTAAAACACACAATAGTTAATTTCACGTTGCCTTTTGTGAACGACAGATGCAATCGCAAAGTAATTAAATTAATTAATAAATACAAATTCCCCATAAAGTCACAAACGGATATGGTATGAAATCGGCAGCATTTTTTAAGCACAAAAGTAATAGCCAAATTTGTAATTGCGAGATTTGCCTTGATTATAAGAGTAATATATGTCGGAAAAAGTTTATTGGGTACAAATACACCTGTAGAATGTGCAATGAATTCTATATCGGCAAAACAGCGAGAATGCTTAAGACGAGGCATCAAAAACATAAGCGAGCTATTAAAAATAAAAGGATTTTGACCGCCCTTCATTAACAATTAATAGAAAAACATAATGGCCCTGGCGACATCGGGAATTTTCAGGTGGGTCTCATTAGCAAACTGACCAACACACAAGATACAACAATAACAGAAGCCAAAGCAGTCTCACAACTCAAGTCAGCAATCAATAGGAAACATGAAATACCTTTTTACAATCTAACTTCACAGTTCAACAGCCTATCATACATGCAACACAGTTCTTGATATCATTCACTCTTATATAAACCTTCACAAAGGCTGCATCTGTGCCATCCAAACATCGACCGTTGAAGGCGCTGGACGCCGAAGGCCTGTCTTTGATACTTTTAACTTTCACTTTATTATCGGCTTATAAACTGAAAAGGGGAGTTTTGATCACTTTTGTATGACTTTCTCAGAAAGATGATCTCCCGCCACCTGGTCAACTACAGTAGGTATCAACCAATGACTTTAAAATCCCTAATGAGATATTGTTGCGACAAAGACAATTTACATTTTGTTTTCTGTACTCCACATGGGGCCGCGATGCAGAAGGCGTGGTGAACAGTAGGTTTCGGCTTTATACTGGCTCATTTTGAACGAAAAAATACTTCAGCCTCATTTTCTACGCATATAAAGAAGGCCACATTTCGTTGTCTGCTCACTTCCTTCGCGTAACTTGATCAGTTCTCCGGTCGGAAATTTCAGCATGACTTTTTCAGGGTCTTCTTTTCTTGTAAAGATATTAGCTCAGTGTTAAACTTTCCAAGGGTGGTCATGGATGAATTATCTAATCAGCATGAAGTCTCCTGGCAACACCCGTGGTGGAGCCGGTAGCATTTTCCTGTATCAATTTGCTGGCATACCGGTTTACCTGTATATGCCGGCCTACTGGTAGCCCTTACCGATGCCGGTGTCTCTCTCGCCAGCATTATTCCAATCACGTGAAGTTTTTAGATAGTATTTGATATTTTCTTGTTTTACTAAAATCAATCAAAGTTTAAATTAGATATCAATCAAATAATTAAATTATTGATTAAATATTTAATCAATCTTTGAGCTCATAATTGCCTCAGCGATAAATGTTTATGGAATATTAAAGTCATTATCTGTCTTGAATGCCTTCTTGCCGGATATGAAGGTCATTATAATGGGAATTTTAGCACAAAGATAATGTACGAGTATCATATACTGACTTTGACGTATAAAGTGCATGTGTAGTACTCATATATTATTTTAACGTTGACTGCGATAATATTATGGCATGAGTGAGTACCGTGGCGACCTATGTAGTCGCGAATCCGAAGCGGAACGAAGATTTTCTACACTTTTATACCAAATCGAGCCTCGTTTTCCTCTTGCACCGAGTTGTGATCGCAAATTGCGTACATGTGCTTCTACCAGAATGAATTGTGATGTCGCACGAACACATTTCATACGAGTTATGAATTAAAATGGAGCGCAAGAAGTTGGAGAATAAAATTTCTATTCACAATTTTCTACCTTAATTTTTATGTTTCAAATTCCTTTTGTTATGTATCATGTATGTATCACTGTAATTTCATGTAGCCTATTTTGTTGCCAAATAACTTTTGTGGCATCTGCTGCAGCCATTATACATTTAACACTTAACAGGCTGAATCTATACCATCTTAGGCCAAGGACGGTCATTTTCAGCGATCTACATTTTCCAATTTTCATTGCTGTAGTGATGAAGGCATTGTTCCACTTTGATCTTTACCGCATCCATGGCAGTCCGCAGCCAGAGGGAGCTTGTGCAAGGAACGAGGCCGAAAATTAGACTTTCGCTGAATAATGTATATCCCATACCTACTCAGAATCTGCGCGTCTGCCGAGTTCTAGTCAGTTCATCTTCTTGGCAGACAGGATTAAAGAAAAACACATCTTAATCCAATGGTACAAAGATCGTAGTTTTTGGCAAAAAATGATGTTTTCTATGTTTTCCTTAATCAGCTGAAAGGCATCAAGTCTGGAGTCATAATTTTCGGCATAATATGACTTAATTGCTTAGGTTACGATCGCCCCTTGCTCCCACCAGCCTACTCCAACGGCTCCAATTCCCCGCTTGGCGTTCTAAGGTGCTGATTGGCAGGCCCGTGTCCGTTCGTATTTGGTCCCTCCATCTTTTTGGTGGTCTTCGGAGAGGTCTTGGGTTAGAGAATTCCTGCCTGAATGCCCTTGAGACATAGTGATCTGATGGACTTCTCGCTACGTGGTCAAACCACCTTTGTGTTCTCTTCAGAATTACATCTACGATGGTGTTGTTCATGTGGAGGTTCCGTCTGATGGTTTCGTTCGGAATACGGTCTCGGATGCTGGTTCTATAGATGGCACGTAGACACCTCATTTCGAAGACCTCCAGTTTTCTTTTCTCTTCACTTTTCAATGTCCATGTCTCGCATGCGTAGATGGCTGTAGGTATTATGAGGGCTTTGTACCGTCTTATCTTAAGAGTATCATGAGTATGTGATATTGTCATGCTTCTGATCAGAGACGTATGCGAGAATGTGGTTCAATGTGGATGAAGTAGGCCAACATGTTGGTATTTGCTGACACTATGAGGTCTGCCAAATCTAAATGTGTGTAGCTTCATACACGTAGATAAATGTTCATGAACATGATAAGAAGTGACCTGAAGGCATTCCGTCTCAAAATTATGGCTTTAGAGCTCCATAGACCTCCTCTACGCTATAATTCTTCATCAATAGTTTTTGTAATCGAAAGGTATATTAAATGTCTTAGGAAACCACTATACTGAGAAATTCTCAAAACAATAAGAAAAATTTCTTTTTTGAACTCCAGTCACACACATTAGCAGGCTGCTTTATACGAATCTGTGTACATAGCCGGGGAACGGTACGTGAGCGGAATGTTTCTACAGTATGTTCCTGAATATGATATTATTGTACATGTAGTCAAATTTTAATGAGGCTGTCATACTTTGAACATGTACTGTAGTGCAGTCTAAATCGTTTAACTTAAGCTCCGGATTTTATGATGCTGACATGGTTTTTGTTCGCATAAACATACAAGAATGGAAAGGTGTGGAATTCTTATGTTGCGCTACATTTTTATGCACCGATCTTTATGATTTCGGATTAACAATTTTTCGTTCAAACAATAGGAATGCCGCACATACAGTTCATCAAAATATTTATGCTTGGTTGCAATACCTTTTATATCATCATTTGACTCAGGCATGCTGCTGCAACGTTAGCGTCCATGAAGAACAGATGAGTCTCACAGCGGCAGTCTCAGACAGTGCACCCAATATCCTACGAAATCAGATAAAGCTTCGGCCAAAAAGTGGTGAAGGCCATACACGCACGCATGCTGTCGTGTTGAGAAGCTAACCATCTCACGGAACGTGATTATGCATATTTTATGATGTAGATAGAAGTGAATTTATGTCAGACATTGATCTTCTCCAAGTATTCCGATTGCACAGAATTATCTCAAAGTCACGAAATTTTCAAACGTCTACTACATACACTAAGTGACTTGCCACGCATAATTCACGCGTTATTACGGAACACCCCAAACATCTGTGGCTAAAGACATTCTACTCTTCTACGCGCCTACATACGCGCTGCACTAAGAGTCAGAAATCACTTGATCTGATGCTGTTAAAACATGGGAAATGTTTATGAATACGCGCGGGCAAGTGTTTAAAGTTTGCGCGCCGTCTACGGCTGTCTGCGCTGCCGCTTGAACCACGGATGAACCGCTAAGCATGTTCTGTCTTCCCTGAGCATAGTAGTTTATAGTGTGACATCCGGCGCGACGCTTCGCTTCGCTTTGCTTCGCTTCGCTTGCGCCGGATGTCACACTTTTGCGGGTTTTTTTTCAAAAAATCAAAATTTCAAAAATTTAGGTAGACTTCAAATTTCACGTGGCCGAAGGCCGAAGGGCGAAAATTTAAGCGTTTTTAAAAATACCCAATTTTCAAATTTTTCGAAATCTCAAATTTGAGAATTACAATCGGGCGAAGCCCTAGAACCTTCGGTTCGATTTTCACCCCCAAAATCATGACCGTTCAAGGACACCGAAAATCATAAAAGTTGAGAATTTCAAATTCATGAATTTTATCCATTTTTCAGGTTTTTAAAATATATCATGTGACTAAAAATATTTCTTTAAAAATGGAAGAAACAAAAGTGGAAGGAACTTCAGAAATGGAAGGAACCTCAAGAATATATCCTTCGTTATCATATGAACGTAGTTCTACTTTAATGGACATTGAAAAAATGAACATTGAAAAAATGAATAAAGAAAAAACACAAAGATAGAGTACGTTATATGAAAGATAAGGAATCTCAGTTAAGAAAGAGATGGTCTAATGCTTTAACAATTGTCATTTCATCTGGCGTTCTTACAATCCCAGTAGTTGCTACTGCTTTAACTCGATACAAAATGAAAACACATTTCCATCTTTGAAATATTTTATTCACATCACAGACAAGTACTATGTACAAGTAGCATGGTTTACAACGAATAAAATATGTTGACTAGAAAATGTATTATGCCATGATACAATTGTTTCTGTATGAGTAAAATAAGGTAAGGCTTATAGAACTATAAAACCAATGAGGACAAGTAGCATGGTTTACAACGAATAAAATATGTTGACTAGAAAATGTATTATGCCATGATACAATTGTTTCTGTATGAGTAAAATAAGCTAAGGCTCATAGAACTATAAAACCAATGAGGACAAGTAGCATGGTTTACAACGAATAAAATATGTTGACTAGAAAATGTATTATGCCATGATACAATTGTTTCTGTATGAGTAAAATAAGCTAAGGCTCATAGAACTATAAAACCAATGAGGACAAGTAGCATGGTTTACAACGAATAAAATATGTTGACTAGAAAATGTATTATGCCATGATACAATTGTTTCTCGTAAATTGAAATAAGTGAAGGGTCATAGTACTATAAATCCAATGAGGACAAGTAGCATGGTTTACAACGAATAAAATATGTTGACTAGAAAATGTATTATGCCATGATACAATTGTTTCTGTATGAGTAAAATAAGCTAAGGCTCATAGAACTATAAAACCAATGAGGACAAGTAGCATGGTTTACAACGAATAAAATATGTTGACTAGAAAACGTATTATGCCATGATACAATTGTTTCTGTATGAGTAAAATAAGCTAAGGCTCATAGAACTATAAAACCAATGAGGACAAGTAGCATGGTTTACAACGAATAAAATATGTTGACTAGAAAATGTATTATGCCATGATACAATTGTTTCTCGTAAATTGAAATAAGTGAAGGGTCATAGTACTATAAATCCAATGAGGACAAGTAGCATGGTTTACAACGAATAAAATATGTTGACTAGAAAATGTATTATGCCATGATACAATTGTTTCTCGTAAATTGAAATAAGTGAAGGGTCATAGTACTATTATCTATTGGGAGTAGCTTACCGTTTCAATTGATTGAGTTTAAAATTTGATCAAGGGTTGGGCGGTGTCTCCCATGGCGAAGATACGAGTCAATAATAGCGAAGTTCCTTTTGAAAAATGATATAGATTCCGTCGAGTTCTTAATAAACGGAAATCGTAAATATAGTTTATAAAATTTTCTTAAAAAGATGCTATAGACTCTCGAATAACCTAATTGTTTACAAACGTGGCCACTTCCCCGGATTGCAGTCAAAGCTCTTCCTTTTAACAACGATAACTTCACAGTATTGTTCACCGAAACGTCTTCTTCTCTTCTTAAATGTGCTAAATAATTAGTTAGCTCTGATGCCAAGATGTCTCTTTGAATTTCTTCTTCAAAATTATAGTTTGAACTGATATTGATGGCGTTATCTTGCAATGTGTCTTCAAATCGATTTATCACTAAAAATTCTCTGAATGTTTTTGATGCGTGGATGTCTTCTTCTTCCCTTGGTTTAAGATATTTCTCCTGAAATTCTGTTAGCATCTCAATACACTTCTCCCGTTGATCTTCGTTCACAATAGTGTCTGAAATTTTTCTTTTCAAATCGGCAAAGGCGATGCTTGAACGTGCCATTTTCGTTAAAAACGTAGTGAATTAATTATGATAAAAATGAAATTGTTGAAAGTCGCTGATGAAATTGACCAAAATAGATAAAGGGCACAGATGATTCGTAAGCAGACACACTCTCGCAGAACGCTCGCAGAATGAATGAATGCACGCAGTAATACGTGGAATAATGGCAGCAGCTGTTCAAGTGAAAAGTTATGAGTTATGCGGGTCACAAAGAATTCTCTCATACTGAATAGCTTAAACTGGTAGCAGCTGTTCATGTTGAGAAATTTGGTAACAGATGTTGCTAATGTCTTAATACAGATAAAACAATCAATATTCTCTTAACAAGAGTTCATAAGAATAAAATGGAACAATGTAACGTTTTAATTTAGATTAAATTAAATCATTTCAAAGTCGAATAAGTAGCAAGCAAAGTCATCATTGTGGAACAGTTTTAAATCAACACCCCCTCCCTTCTGTCTAAGTAGTAAGGAAAGACATCATTAGAGAACAGTTTTAAATCAATACCCCTCCCTTCTGACTAAGTAGCAAGGAAAGTCATCATTGTGGAACAGTTTTAAATCAATACCCCCTCCCTTCTGACTAAGTAGTAAGGAAACACATCATTAGAGAACAGTTTTAAATCAATACCCCCCCTCTGACTTCTATGGGCTCCCTTAAGAAATTTTTTTATTATAAAATGAGCAACGTAAATGAGTTTTTGAAATTATATGGAACACAGACAACAACGAATTTCGATTTAAATAAGATTGCTAATCGATTAGGAAAAAAGAATTTTCATGTTCTAATGAGAAACGAATTACAATTCCTAAAAAATAGGCCATCAGGAACCTTCAGTTCCCGGAACAAAGTTCCATCAATAACTGTAAATTTCATAACGAATCTTCACACTTCAGACCAAAACGGCGTACATTGGTCAGCAGGTATCTTTAGTAAAAACGGAGATAATTATTATTTTGACTCATACGGGCTTCAACCTACGAATGAAGTAAGAGAAATACTTGGCAATGGAATTTATAATACATTTCAAATTCAAAAACCGGGAACAACTTATTGTGGACAATTATGTCTTTATGTTTTATTTAAATTACAAAAAGGAGTACCATTTCTAGATATTATGTTAGAGTTAAACAATCTATAACTCAAGCGAAGCTAGCTAAAGCGCCACCTAAAGGTTAAAGCTCTGTTTTCTGTAATTCATTTTGATAAAAACGTCCTCTGATATCTTCATCATCTAAATCTTTAATTTCATAAGTAATCGGATAACTTTGATTTATTTTACAAATTTCAAATATCTCTTTCGTCCAGTATCCGACGAAGCCCTTTTCAAATTTGTTCTTATATTTAAATATTCTAACTCTATCTCCAATTTTAAATTTCGGCTTAAGTTTCTGCAAATTCGGATTACTCTCATTCGAATAATTATTCTCGAATATTTTCTTTCGTATTAAATCAGGGTCGTCAGAAGCATTCTTTGGAGTTTCTTCAATACCAGAATGAACTTTATTATTGTACTCTTCCACAATTCCTGGTAATATCTTCAACCATTTCTGATTTCTTTGCTCAGTAAATTTCTTGAATAATTTATTTTTTAACGTCCGATTGAATCTTTCTATCACTACGGCCTTCCCTGCATTTTCAGTTGAATAAACAATTTCAAATAGTGGCTGAACGTTTCTGTTATAAAATTCCGACCCTTTATCAACAAACAATTTCCTTGGCTTTCTATTACTTTCTTTAAAGATTTCTTCAAACGCATATTTAACTGATAGACCACTTTTATTTTTTAAAGGCTTTACCCAAGCGTATCGTGTATATAAATCTATAACGGTCAATGCGTATTTGTAGTCCCTTTCATTCGGCATATGAATAAGATCAGCACTCCAAATATCATCTTTATTAAATACTTTTACTTTCAATAAATATTTAGGCCTTCTATATTCTTTATGGATTTCAGACGCGTAGGTTCGAGCGTTGCTCTCAGAGTTATTAGTTCGAGCGTTGCTCTCAGAGTTATTAGTTCGAGCGTTGCTCTCAGAGAGCTTAGCTGTCGTTTCATTTAAACCCTGACCGAATAATATTTTAGCTTGTAAAGCTTTCTTAACAAACATTCTTTCAATTTTTTCTCTAAATGTAGGATTTTGAATACTATCCAATTCTTGAATCATCTTCTTATCAGCTGCATGTCGAGAACTTAGATCATGATTTCGATAAGCTAAATCATACCTG
This sequence comes from Prostheceraeus crozeri, assembly GCA_907163375.1. NCBI lineage: Eukaryota > Metazoa > Platyhelminthes > Polycladida > Euryleptidae > Prostheceraeus > Prostheceraeus crozeri. The sequence continues at coordinate 27,982 of CAJQUW010011692.1, read as the reverse complement.
TAAGCTGCGGCATCTACTCTATTTATCGGTTCTTCACCTGGTTTCGGATTATTATTCTCATCTAGTCTTATATCTAATCGAGTTCCTGGACCGGTATATGGATGACCAGGAAGATGTTTTTCTTTCGAATATTTACTCCAAATAAATCCAGGAAAGTTTTCTAATGTTTTTTGTATATCACCATCGAAGTGGTGTGGAACTTTGTTCTTGTCACCTCCAATATGCTGACAATTTGAGTTTTTATTTTTGTTTAATAGATAATTTAATAAATCTAAATTAGAAATTTTTAATTTAATTAAATTTTCGGAATTTGTAGAATTCATTTTAAAAGATAAAAAAATTTAAAAGATAAAATAAATGTTTTACCTAATAGAACTTTGTTCAGAGGCTTTAGCCGATCGGACCAAAGGTCTTGAGGTTATTACCTTATCATACTAGGACTTAGATATATTCCAGAACCATCTTTAGTTTCTTTAATTTCAATTAAATCATCAACATTGTGGAGAATATTTTTAAGAACTCGTTTTCCTTCATCAACTAATTTTAATTTACTAATAAAATTATCTACTATTCCTTCTCCCCTAGCAACTTTCTCTAACTCTCTGTTATGACGTTTTTGTTCTTCTAATGCTGCCTTCTCTGATTTATTTTTATTTACTGCTTGGACAATACCAGCTATCCCACCTGCAACACTTCCTGCAGCTGCTATGCCTCCTATTATTAGTGGAATTAATGGGAGAATCCCGCCATTCTTTTCTTCTTGTAATTGAATATTCTCTATCATTGGTTTACTTATGTAATACTTTTTTTTATTAATAGTAATAGTTTTAGGGGTATTTTTGTCAACAATATTACGTAATTTTAATTCAACAGTTTTATTCTTATTACCTTTCGCTTGCGACATTTTTAATAAAAAAATTTTAAGTTATCAAAAATTTAAATCTATTCTAGTTATGAAAAAATTTTAAGTTAAGAATTTTTTTAAATCTATTCTAGTTATGAAAAAATTTTTTAAGTTAAGAATTTTTAAGTTAACAAAAATTTTAATTAACCTATCGGACCAAAGGTCCTCGAGGCTTTAGCCGATCCTAACCATCTTTCCATTAAGAATTTCAATAGAATATTTTACATCTTCTAGCAATAAACCATAAGCCATCAATGAAGTTGTGGAATCTTTTTTTTCAATATTAATTGTTACATCACAGCCAGTCTTGATAATATCTTCAGATTGTGCACTTAAATCGAAACAGAAAACAGGATATAAATGTCTCCAATCTCCAGGAGTTAATTGTGGTTCAACTCCAAATTCTATACAAAGATTTCGATAAGAATCATATCCTTCCATAAATTGATTATTGGTATCATCGAATCTTAATGGATCAATTGGATAACGGGTTTGATTTAATGAAACTTGTAAACTTCGAATTGTATTAATATGAAAAATATTGTTGTTCTTATCAAAACTTGGAGAATTATTTCTTTGAAAAGTTAGTAATAAATATCTTGGAGTATTCGAAGTTCTAGTAAAATGCCAGTTAAATCTTTGTTCGGAAAAAGTTACTGAACTAGCAGTACGCTTTAGAAAATTTACTGGAATTGGTTTGTTAGTATTTAATCTTTTTGCAGTAGCTGTTTCAATCTCTAAGCTAGGAGTAATATGCTTAATCCACCATTCAAGTCTATCAATTTTTAAATATGCTTTTTTTCCAGTCTTACCAAAAAAGATTAATTCATTATTTGCTGTACGATGAATTATTAATTTAAATTTTAATTGATATGATATTTTATCATAATCTAAATATCCGAATAATGGAGACAATGACCAATTTACTGTCTGTTTACTTTTTTTGTTAAATTCACGTCTTTCTTTATATGCATCATTATTTGTTTTATTTAAATGTTTTGCAATATTTTCTACATCTTTCGCAATTCCTGCGGCATCTGTTCCAGCGTGAGTTAAATCATCAACAATTATACCATCATTAGTATCAGGAAACCAACCTTCGATTTCATACTTTTTATTATTTTCACCAATTGTTACGAATCTAAGCATTGTATCAATTACACCTGGAGAATCACTTATTGTTTCTATATTTTGAGTTGCAACATCTAAACGCATTTGTGTAAATAATCTTGGAAAGAAATTATTCTCTAGTGCAATATTATCGGTTTCTGGTAATGGTGTTGTAAAATTGGCATCACTATACAAAGAATATTCACAGTGTAAAAATGAATCAGGTAGATATAAATAACTCTGCTGATTATCAACTTCAAAAATTAAATCACCTCCAGTATTTACTCTACTGGAAGATCCGGGATTCATAGCAATTCTTATATAGTCATTCTTTTTTTGATTATAACTGACGAACGGAGGATGGTCTAATCTAAATTTATTTTCGATAAGCGAAGACATTTTTATAAAAAATAATTTGACTTTTTGTTTTTTCTCACAGACAGAAAAAAATTTTACCAAAATATAATTTTAGCATTTCACCAAAAAAATTTTACTAAAATAATTTTGCTAAAAATTTTTGCTAAAAAATTTTACTAAAAAAATTTTACTAAAAAAATTTTACTAAAAAATATATTTTAGAATTTTGCTAGACCAGCTCCGCTACAGCTTTGCTGGTTAAACCGAAGGTTGCTACTCACGCCATTTCTTCTTATTTCTTCAATTGTTTTTTTATTATGTTTACTATCACCATCAACAGCTATGTTAGCAATTTTGTTCTTTGTTTCCTCTGAAAGTTTTTTTAAATTTTTTAGTTCTTCAGAATCATTCCTAAGTTTGCGAATAGCTTCTAGTTGTTTTAATTCGTTTTGAGACTTAACAGCATTTGATATTGCACTAGCTGTACTACCTATAGCAGCTGCTCCTTTTGCAGCAGATGTAATCAAATCTTTATTATTTTTAATTAAGTTAACGATACTTCCAATACCAGAAAAGATGCCAGCCCCTTCTTTTTGGACGGCACCTGCGGTGCCTAGGAACTTTTGTGTTCCGACAGTTTCTACACTATCATAATGGTACACAGGTTTCTGAGATGGTTCATGAGCAATTTTATTATTTGATGCAAAATGTTTAAGATTGTGTTTATAAATTATAGGCATTTTTTAAGATTAAATTTGACTTTTGGGAAAAATATCTACGTGTTAAGATTTACGTTTGTGAATGGACAACAACTTCGAGATAACTTTATTAATTGACTGTTGCACTTTATCTATTGCGTCAAGTAGCGTGTGATGTACTTTAATTTCTTTTCTATTAACTTGCATTTTCTGCTGATTAATCTTCAATGCCGTTTTGAGTGCATTTAACTTAATTTTAAGAACATCTAATTGTCTTTTAACAGCATCTAACTGTTCTTTATTTTCTTTAGAGTTTTCTTGTAATTTTTTCTTTAATTCATTTTCTAAATTGATTTTAAGAGTTTTCATTTTATCAACTTTTTCATTAAGTGAGTTTACTTCATTTATTATTCTATTCATCTTTTTCATTTGTTGAGTAATTTTAGAACTTAATTCATCAACACTTTTTTGGAATGTAGTTTGTAACTGCTTTAAATTTTTTTTAATTCTTTCAGGTAGTTTTTCTATTTCATCTTCTAATTGTTCTTTTAACATTTTTATCTGATGTTTATTCTTAATGACTGCAGATTTTAAATTTATAGAAAGTAATATTAAAATTCTTGATTGTTCTGAAATCTTTATAAAAAGTTTTGCTATATCTGCTTCTAGCTCTCTATCCTTTTTATCAAGTTTTAATAATTTTTCGTTTAATGATTTGTCATTAAGTTTTAGCAACTTCAATTCATTCATCAGTGGAACCAAAACATCGTTTATATATTTTTCTTTTAAGTCATTGATTTGTGTATCAACATATTGTTTATTTGTCAACTCTGTATTTTGTTGCGGAAGAATAGAAAGATGCAATGGACCAGATAAAACGTCTCCAGTTTTCATGATATAATTTTCTATCTCTATTTCTAATTCACGATTATTCGGGATATATGCACCTCCACCAACATTTGGTAACATCATTTTTTAACAATAAAAAATAAAATTTTTTTTTCTAATAAAAATAAAAAAATAAATTTTTTTCTAATAAAAATAAAAAAATAAAATTTTTTCTAATAAAAATAAAAAAATGGAAAATCCAAATTTAAAAAAATCATATTCGCCCGCATCATCCTGTTCTTCTTATTCGACGAGATCAACGGGATTTGAAAATAAATGTTTTGATAATAATAATAATAATAATCCATGTATAGATGTTAATATTTTATTTCACTTACAAGCCGAAATATTTAGAGAACAAACAAAAGGTTTACCTTCTATAGAAACTAATTATTGTTTATTTCCAGGTGATCCATTTATTAAATTTATGGAGATTGTTAGTAAATATAATGATGTAGCTTATGTGGAATTAAATAAAGAAAATATGGTTATAATAGGTCATAATAATGTTTATGGATTTATTAGAGCAGTGTTACCAATTAGTGATACTGATTGGATAGAAACTAAAATTATTAATTATATCAATATTAAAGACTTAGTTAAAAAATTAAAATCTTTTTCGAAAGAAAAAATTAGATTATTTGTTGACGATCAAAATCAATATAACATTCACATAGAGAGTAAAAAACATAATGAAGAATTATTATGTCAAGTTTATTATAGAGACACAATTTATAAACAAGAAACATTAGAAATGCCGCAAAGATATGATGATGATACTTATATAGGATTATATTCAAACTTAAATATTAATTTGTTAAAATCTTATATAAATGGTTTAGCTCAACAAGAGAAAATTTATATGTGGACTACACCTTATACTATTAACAATGACCATAATCATAATAAACGAACCGAAGGTTCTAGGGCTTTGCCCGATCATAACAATCCTCTGAATCATATTGAAGAATCTTATGATAATAATGATGATTCTGTAACATCTGAAAAAGGTGTAAATGGTAAAAAAGATTATAAAAATATTAGTAATTATAAAAATTTATCTAAATTTTATTTTCTTACAATTGAAAATAATAATGATGGCATAGTTGAAGATACTGTTAGACAACTATGTGTCGGGTCTACAAAATTTAAATTAGGATTTACATCTAATCAATTTAAAATTTTATCATCTTTAACAAAAACTAAAAGTGATTCAGATTATGGTGGTGTTATTAAATTTTCCAAAAGAGATCAAAGACCAATATTTTTCTCTATTATATTATTAACAGATAAAAAATGTAATTTAGAATTAGATATTCCAATAAGAGAATGGTATCCTATCACGGAAGGGCATCCTATACCAAAAAGTGTAATTTATGATGATGAAGAAACAATTTATGATGATGACGAAGAATCAATTTATGATGATGATGATGAATCAATAGTTAGTGAAAAAAAATTTAAATTATCTTTTGATAAAACATTATATGATGAAACTTAATATGATAAAACTTAATAGAAAATACCAAAATATTCGATATATATTTTTCATATGTAATAAAATTTTTAGATGTAATAAGTTTTTAGATGTAATAAATTTTTTAGATGTTATAAATTTTTTAGATGTTATAAATTTTTTAGATGTTATAAAATTTTTAGATGTTATAAATTTTTTAGATGTTATAAAATTTTTAGATGTAATAAAAAAATTATTATTCCCACGTGTCATCATCATCACTTAAATTACTCTCACAGATGATTGTTTGAAATATTTCAGCTTGAATATCTTCTCCGTTATAAGGTAACATAATTTCATTTTCATCAGGTGCTTGACGTTTAAGAATATTTATTTGACCAGAAAATTTTTTTTCTTCAGTATTATTATTTTTATCAGGAATACTAATTCCAGTTTCTAAAGATCTTTTCCATGATTTATTAACTGTAGTCGATAATGTTTTCCCCGAATATAATTTTAGAAAATCTTCTACTTTTACTTTATTTTGTGAATAACCTTTGAATGTTTTCTTTTCACTAAGTCTCCCTTGCTCATCTACAGTAATACAGTATTTTACTTTAGGTGCAATAAACAATGCAAAAATAATTCCACCATTTCCATAATCATTTTTCCCTTGACACAATTCTCCTCCAACATATCCAGCCGCGTCTAATTTATTAAAGAGCTCATTGGAAATATATATTGAATCAGTATCTGTATAATAAATGTATTTTTCTTTGAAACCATTAATTTCTAAAATAAAGTTATTCATGATTCTTCTAGAGTGAGAAAGAATGAAAGAACCTAAGTGTGATGGCATGAATGACGTCTTCCCATCTTTTACAATATTAGTTTTGAGAAATTCATTATCTTCCATTTCTACTTTCGCTAAATATTGTTCATCATTTAATTTTTCATAATCTTTTACTTCTTGAGTGAAATTTTTTCTCAATGTATTCTCATTCCATAAATGATATTTAGTGGTTATATCTTTTTGCACAGTTTTGCCATATAGCGAATTCATCAATAATTTAATTAACTCATCACCTACAGTATTTCCTTCTGTTTTATATCTTTTTCTCAAATTAAAAAGTTTTTCAATATAATTTCGAAATGGTGAAACTTGATAATTTTTTTCATAAATTATACCATCAGTAATATGTAAGATTTTTCCCCCACATCTAACAATTTCTTGTATGTCTACAGAAGTTAATACATCATAACATATACCATTTCTAAACCTGATTACTTTTACATGAGAATTATTATTTTGATTTTTAACTTTATCTTTAATAGGAACTGGTTGGAAAAACATATCATTCGGATATTGAAACACAACAGAGAATATTCCAGTTTTAGGTCTAAATGTTTGATTATTAAATTTATATACTATTTCCCGCTCTTCTTCTTGACGAAATTTTCTAGCTGATTCAGCTTTAGGGTATTCTGAATTTTCATCATACATAGCTGATGGATATAAAGATGTTGCATCAAAAGCCATTAGAAATTCATTTTTTTGTTCAAGTAGTTGATTTGAAATTTTCTTACAAATTTCAGTTTTATCTCCTAAATCTCGATACTGTTTCATTAAATCTATTAAATTATTTCCAGGGGACAAAGCCCCACCAGCGTAGCGACCAAGGGACAAAGTGCCCCCAGCGCAGCGACCAGGTAAATACTGTTTTAATATTGGTAACAAGATGTTACAAAATGGCGATATGTATTTTCTTATATTCGCTGAAACTCTTCCACCTTTAACAGATTTTCTAATATAATTTCTAGCCCATAAATCTATATGAGAATGAATATTTATATTGTCATTTTGTACGCTTTTCATCCAACCGTTAAATGTTAAAGCAGAGGATGTTAAATTAGTAGTTATATCTTCACCAACTAAATCTCGCATAACATTATTATATTTGTAGATACAAAAAGCTAAAGAAAGAATATCGTTAACTAAATATGGTCTCCATTCATTTTCTTTTTCTTTATAATTTTCATGTGTTATGTCTCCAATTTCATAATTTAATTTACACACATTCGTAGGAATTTTAAAATTCTCACACCACTTAGAAAGACTTGTTTTTACATGTTGATAACTACATTTCATTATAATAGTTTGAAGTGCTAATTTACCTGAAAGTGAATCTTTTTTCATATTGTTTTTAAATCTAAGAGATTTTTGAATATATCTACTAACACATTCAGTTGTATAAGTATTTTGTAATGAAGCAGTCAATATTCCTCTTGAAGTTTTAAGAGGCGGTTTAGATAATTTAAAATTAGCTTTTATCGGAAAATAGGAATCAAAACCTGATGAATTGTGAGCTATTAAAGTTACTCTCGAATAATTAAATTTTCCAAGAGTTTTAAAAAATTGATGGATCGGACATACATCCTCTGGGTTTCCCCCGATCGAACATTCATCATCCTCAGTTCTCGTAAATATTTTCACACAATTTTGAAGTTTATTAAATTCTAATTCAGTTAAATTATTATACTCATTAATCTGTTTTTTAAGTTTTTTAATTTCATCTTCATCTTTTGATCGTTTAATTTTAATCATATCACTTAACAAACGTGTTTCTAATTCTTTCAATCTTTGTTTCGGTAAACAACATATAAATTTATTAAAATTAATAGCTCCTACAGCGTAAGGAATAGGATGAGCTGTTGAACAGTTAGGATCGGGAAAAGTTTCGAGATCCCAAATATATGTTGAACTATAGTCAATTTTTTTCTTTGTTATGATTTTATATGGACGCGTTGTTAGATTTTCATCAGTAACTGTTTTATATATGGGTTTGAAATTATTTTCAATTTCTCTAATAGCTTTTAATTTATGAGATTTATTAATTAAACAATAGTGTCCAATTGTTGAACCTGCGTGAAAATAATTGTAATAAACATAATTATGCAACGTTTCAATTCCTCTAGGATTTAAATGACGATTGGCAGGACTATAATATTGAACACATTCTCCAAAATATTTATTGAATTGAGAAAATTTGCAGTTTGACATTACTCCTGTTCTAGATGTGGCTTTCTCTTTATATAAAAAATTATTAAACATTTCTTTCATCATTTCTCCTTGTTCTTCATTAAAACCTCGTAAAACATTATAACATTTAATAAAACAAAAATCTTCAGAAGGAATATAACAATATTCACCGAAATATTCTTTGATTCTATATTTCACATTAATCCCTGCCCCTCTATGCGATCTTTGTACTAACTTCATTCCAAAATCTTCATATTTAATATTACCTGTAAAAATCCATTCGTTAGCATCGGATTTCTCATCCAGATTCGAAAACCATGTTTCAAATGATTTTTTATTATAGAAGGTTACGTAAAAATTTTGAATTATATTTTCCTGATCTTTAACAACTTTTCCAAGTAAATTAATAATTTTACCATTTGCTAAAAGTTTCTGCATCTCATTTACTACATTAATAAAAGATACATTTTCATATTTAATTTCATTTGGATTAAATAAATTACATAAATCATCACCAAGTTCATCCTTAATTCTATCATCAAAAAAGATATCACTAATAGGAGTTTCTAATATTTCTTTTGTTCCACGTTTCTGTTTTTTAGTATTACGTCTAATACTACGCCTAGTACGTTTCTGTTTTTTAATACGTTTACTACGTTTACTATGTTTAATTTGCGCATCAAACTCAGCAGTTTGTTTCTTGTTTAATTCATCAATCCTAGACGTTTGTCCGAGAGACATTTCACGATTCATATTTTTTAAAAGAAAAAATTAATTTTTTACATAGAACCTCGGTTCCGTTTTTGCATATACACAGGAATATGTAATTGATGTAATGTTTCTAATTCATGTGTTGTTAAATGTTCTTTCTTAACCAACCACCATAAATTATTATACGCCAAAAATACTCGGGAACTTCTTAAACAAAGTGGAAAGTTTTTGGTTTTAACACACGGTTTAATACCATGTTTTGTTTTATAATCTGTAACGAGCGCTACGTATTTATGATGATAATAAAATCTAACTTCTTTCTTCGAATTTACAGGATTTGTAGGATGACGATAATCTTTTAAAACTGCTACATGCTCTATCTTATAATCATTCAACATATTTTTTTTTTATTTTTATTAACAAAAAATTTATAAGAAAAAATTATTCGGCCACTCCGTTCGGTCACTCCGTTCGATCACTCCTCGAAAATATTTTCTATAACTCTTTCATGAATTTTTTTATCAATATTAATTGTGATAAATCCATAATCTTTTGACCAAGCATTGTTACACGATTGTTTAAATTCATCTTTATTTCTTACACATAAATCTCTTAACAAATCACTTAAGTTTCTTGCATTTATTTCAAATAGTATAAATATATTTGCATTCTTTCTAATAACACTTCCGTCTAATGAATACATACTTTGTGTTAAATAAAATACACTACAGTTATTATGTCTACCTCTTGTGAAATAATTTCTCTGAACTGACTGATTTCTATCATTAACACAATCATCAAAAATTACACAATGTTTCATTGTTTTATCTAGTTTACTAGGATCTTGCATATTACCACTATCATCTATTAATTGTATCTTTATATGGTTATTTTTATTAGATTCTACTAACTGATTATTTTTTGCTGCTTCTTCACACCACGAACTTATTTCTTCTTCATCTTCAGATTTTTCATATTCTTTGAATAATGAAGCAATTGCTGTTTTTTTAAGATTATTTTCAAATCCATATTTTAAAAATTGATAGACGGGTTGTTCTGCCGTTGTTGTATAAATTATAAGATTGTTATAATCCAAAAAATTTGGAGTCGTTAAAATTTTAAATAATAGATATGTTTTTCCACATCCTGATCTTCCACAAATAACTGACAAAACTTTATTAGATAAATTTGGATGATGATTAAATTTAAGTTTCTTTTTATTTAATGGAGGTACTTCACTCATTTTTTAATAAAAAATTTTATTTTTATTTTTTTTATTTTTTTGTTTCTAAAGAAGAAGAAAATTAAACTTCTCTAGCTTCGCGTAGGAGTTTATACCTCTCGAACCAAAAGATCTATCATAATCTCTTCACCTCCAAAATTTATTTCTTGTCCTTTCTCATCAGTGATTCTAATGTTAATGTTGTTAATAGTTTTTCTTGTAATAGGGAAATATATTAATGTTTGTGGAAATACATTTAATCTATAACCAATGGGTACAGTAAAAGCTGGAAAACTGAATATTAAATTTGACAATTTACCATTTATATATCCACCTTCAATAATGTCACAATGTACAACAATTGAATTTATTTCAGTTATTTTTGGAATCTTCTCACCTAAATGATAACCTTGACTATAGGTTTGTTTATTAAATCCTAATAGCTTTGACAATGATCTATCATGATTAAAATCAACTTGATGATTTTCGTCTAAAGTAAGAGAAAATTTATTAACTGCCGGTTCAACTGCAAAATGTAATTGTTTCTTATCTTTAAATGATATACCTAAATGTCTCTTAATTTCATTTGATATTGTTTCAACTTCGTAAGAACCAGGAAGAAAAGTTAGTATTTTCCATGTTTTGCCTTTATCAGTAGAATATCTAAATTGATTATTCACATCTTTGATAACGTTTTGAATAGTGTTAAATGTAGAGAAACTAGTCAATGCAATTTGATAATTTTTATTTTGTTCCAAATGTAGAATGGGTTCTAAATTACAAGTGTGTGATGAAGTAGTTGTTATAATTTTTAACGTCGTACTAAATTTTGATGAACCCAAAATCTCTGTCAAATTTTCTAAATGATTATTAATTTTGTCTAAATCTGCTGAACACATTTTTAAAATAAAAAAATTAAATAAATATTTTTTTATGAAAAAAGTAAAACAACAACATATTTCAGCTACGGGCGAAGCCCTAGATCATTCGGTTCGTTATACTTTTATAATCCTCTTCATTTAGAATCTTCTTTTCTAACAGTCTTTTCAATATAGCATGAATTTCATTGAAACTAGAATTATGTCCTTCTTTTATTGCAGATATTAGAATATTTAATCTATTTAGTAATTCTTGTGGATCATCTGGTAAAAATACAGTTGTTTCAGTTTTCTGTTTTTCAGATAAACCTTTCCCTACTTTAACTCCCGTTGATAATAAATTTTCTAATTGTTTATAACGTCTAAGAGATTTTACTGCACCAACTCTGTCTAACATAGCTTTATATTTTATGAGATCTTCTACAGCATAATTATTTAAATCTGCTCCTCTTAAAAGATTAACAAAATTTCTATCTAAATTAAAAGGAGATTTATCTGGTGAAGAAATTATACCTCGAAAAGGTTGTGGAAATATTTCTTTTTGTCCGAGATAAAATCTAGGTATTGTTTTTCCATCTATAAATGAAATAGAATGTTCAAATTGCATAGATTTTGGTAATTTCTTATTAATGTTTGATTCTAGTAATCCATAGTCATCTAATATAGTTTTGTGCTCTGGATCTGTTATATCAATTTGTTTATCATTATTTGTACTTTCTTTTTCAAGAGTTTTAAATGGTTTCATAGTTTTTTCAAAATCAGTTTTTACTTGCTCGGTTTGCTGCATTTTTTCAAACATATCAGATTGAATACCAGCTTTTATCATTCTATGTTGAAGATGATTTTCTTTCATAATATTTCTTTGTTTTATTAACTCTTCTAATTGTTTTATTCTTTTAAAATTATCAGCTCTAATTTTATCCATTTTTAAAATATAATATTTGAATTTTGTGGTAACATTGGAATACAGCAAAAACATTTTACTGAACAAATTATTTTTTTATTGCTTTGTTGTTTGACATCTTTTCGTTTGAAGTTTTCTCGTTTTAAGTTTTGTTTAATAAAGTTTTGTTTAATAAAGTTTTGCTTAAATTTTCGCTTAAAGTTTTTAGCTCTTCTAAAAAAAATTTGTCATTTTCTTCATTAGAAATTTTAGCATCACTAGAAATTTTGCCATCCTTTTTATTTTTATCATCAACTTTTTCTGACTGTAATTGAAATGATATTTGATTTACTTCATTAGCTATTTGATCAAATTTTTCAATCTCATCTAACGTAATAACATTATCATCACATACTCTTTGAAAGTAGTAATGTAGTTTATCATAGACTTCTTTAATATGTAAATGCTTAGTTTTTAATGATTTTCGTTTCTTAGTTATTAAAGATTTATCTAACATTGTAACAAGTGAAGTTGCAAAAACACCCGTACCTGTTAAAGCTGTAGCAACTACTGGAATTACTAAAACACCTGAAGATATAACAATTGTTAAAGCACCTAAACTTATTGTTAAGAATATGCCAATTCCTTGTGTTACATTCTTAACTTTAGTCCATCTCTTTCTTAATTTTTTATAATGCTCTAATCTTAATAATAATTGAGATTCCTTATCTTTCATATAGCGTACTCTATCTTTGTGTTTTTCTTTATTCATTTTTTCAATGTTAATCTTTTCAATGTCCATTAAAGTAGAACTACGTTCATATGATAACGAAGGATATATTCTTGAGGTTCCTTCCATTTCTGAAGTTCCTTCCATTTTTATTTCTTCCATTTTTAAAGAAATATTTTTAGTCACATGATATATTTTAAAAACCTGAAAAATGGATAAAATTCATGAATTTGAAATTCTCAACTTTTATGATTTTCGGTGTGCTTGAACGGTCATGATTTTGGGGGTGAAAATCGAACCGAAGGTTCTAGGGCTTCGCCCGATTGTAATTCTCAAATTTGAGATTTTGAAAATTTGAAAATTGGGTATTTTTAAAAACGCTTAAATTTTCGCCCTTCGGCCTTCGGCCACGTGAAATTTGAAGTCTACCTAAATTTTTGAAATTTTGATTTTTTGAAAAAAAACCCGCAAAAGTGTGACATCCGGCGCAAGCGAAGCGAAGCAAAGCGAAGCGAAGCGTCGCGCCGGATGTCACACTATAAACTACTGAGCATGAAATTGAGGTCCTATCACATTGTTTAGCCTCTGATACATGCAGACACATGAGACGCAAAGTCTATATTGCAGGACTGCCGACAGATGTTGCAGCAATGTCCCCCATAGACACGGATGTTAAGGGTCATGTGTAATTACTAGGGCGGTTTTTCATTGACCTAAAAATTTACGAATTTTGACTTTATTTTTCAAGTAAATTTTTGCCTAAAATTTTGACTTAAATGTAAAATTTTTAGCCAATCTTTTTACCAAATTCAGTTCTGTTTAACCAAAGAAAACATCATTTGAGACTCACAAGAAAACGTTACTTGTTTTAATTAAAGAAACACATTTTATTATTGAGCCCACAAATACAAAGTTCTTCACGAAAAGAAGGAATGCCTCTTAAACAACGAGTTAATTGTTACTGGCGTTGTAATTCATTATTGCATAGTATTTAATGTTTTGGGGAGAAAAGTTTCTGATAAAACACAGAAGATTTTTCAACTGGGAAAAGCTTCGTTCGATCGCAGCTGTGGTTGATTGTGCACACAACAGAAGACTGTATTCAGTTGGTGAAATATCGTCAAGTGCCAAGTTGACAATCTCCATGATATCATTCTTAGATAAACGCAAGTTTATATATGATTTGATTTCACAGGGATCAATTCCGAAATCCAGACTGCTTACGTCCTGTATTACCTGACGAATGTTGCAGTTGGTTCCTTCGCATCGCTCCATTAGATGATGCAGAGGTCTATACGTTGCCACATCCACGAGTTGGTCAACAATTACTGTGCTGGAAACTGCAGACTTTGCACAACTGACACGTAATCCATCATCCTCGAAACCCAACACAATTTGTTTGAAGTCGGAAAAGTGGTCTGCATACCAAAAAGCTGCGTTTAACCATGTTTGGTGGACTTCTAATCGATGCAAAAAAAGACGGCGATCACCATTTTTAACAGTGGCAGCCTTGATTGAGGAAATCAAGCTGTCGACAGCCTCATACTTCGACTTCACAAGCAATGCAGAGTTGTGCACCAGGTGCGCCATACCCGTTACATGAAATAATGATGGATACATAGACTTCAAAGTTTTGCCCTCAAGAGTCATATAACGAGCTGCATCAGATAGCAGTAAAAGGAAATTTTTGCAATGAACATTTAAATCTTTAACAACATCATCAATAGCATGGCACACTGTTTGATGATTGATGTTTCCTTCTAGCTGTCTACAGTCATATAGATAAGCAACTTCAGGCTTTTCTAGAATTCCGACAAGAATGTTCATAAACTTCCGACCAGAAATTTCCGTTTCGTCCACCATTATAAATATTTTTTCTCCATTCACATATGGAAACAATTTCTGTTGTTCTAACTGAAAGAGTTTGGCACATGTTGCCGACATGATGACTCAGATGGGCAATGATGACCCATAAAATCAAATAAATCTCGTATCGCTTGATGCTCCAATTTATGTAAAGGAATGTCAGCGGATAAAAACGCTGTTGTTACATGCTTAGCCGGATCAGGTTTGAAGTTCAAGAAGGTCTGACTTTCATGCTTTGATGAGGTGGGTACTGATGATGAAGAAGTAATTCTTTGTAACTTCGTCGCATGTTTGGCACTTTTACGATGACTGTCAATCATAAACTGTTTCGCGTATTTCACCGGGCATTCACAAAGCACACAGAAAAATTTCATTCCTTGGTGTTACTTTAAGTTCTTGAGGATATTGGCAAGTAATTCTTTTGCACTTGGATGCATCACTTTCAGCTGTCTTGTGCATTTTGAACAATCGAAGATAGTCAGTGTCAGTTAGCAAAAAGATGTAGCTATGTGTGTTGAAATCCTTGCGAGAACATTTGGTGTCCCAATAGCTTAGCTTTTTGTTTTGATTGAAAAGAGTTCGGGAAACCCAGATCTAAAAATAGCGCTTAGGAAGGCCAGGTGTCTAAAAATAGCGCCTGGGAAGACCAGATTCCTGAAAAAATTTAGTGTCCTATTTAAACTTTTTGACCTTATTTGACTATATTTGACCTTATTTTTACTCTATTGACTCTATTGACTTCATTTGTTTATTTTGACCGCATTTTTACTTTATTGACTTTTTGACTTTATTGACCGTCCTAGTAATTTCGCGTAATTGAGCGTGGAATGTCACCTAATGTAATATACGACCTAACCGACAAATTAGGCCTATATATTTTTGTAAGGTCTTTTGCTGGTAGTTTTGTGTTTCATATATTTTATTCAGAAAAACGTCAGCAATGTGGTTTAATTTTGCCAAGAAAAGGAACGCAATAACGCTTCAGTTTTTGCTTGAAATGATCACCAATTGAATCATGCGCCATCTCCAGGCTGTGCACGAAGTAGGTGAAAGATGGAGAAACTCGGTTCCAGATGTGACATACACTGGTGGGATAAAGTCTTACCCATGCCCATTTTTCAACTGATATTTTGAGATTTTTCCTGATTCTTTGTTTCTTAAGAATGATGACCTATAGAGAGTCGTCGATGGGTTTCTACAGAGCTACAAGCGATGATGGTCATCGAACAATGGTCTCCATGGTCGAAGGAGGTTGTGACTCATGCTCCTAGACATGGGGTAGGCCTATATTATCCACGAGTCAAGATTAAAGCCACTGCTCACTAAAACTTGTGAAGAAAACGAGAATGAATCGGACTAGAGAGCATAAGAAATGGTCGATCAAGCATTTCAGGTCCGAAGAATCGCGCTTTAACCTCTATGCACCGGAGGAGCGGCGGCTATTGCACAGCCGTTCAGGAGAGGAACTCCATTTCCAACTGTTTGGAGGAGACGACTGCACTAGTTCATTTGTTGACTCACTTGGCACCTCTTAGGTGGGACTGGACTTAATCCCTATTGGTCCATCATACATATGATCATCCTCAAGTGTTAAGCCCTAGGTCTTTATGGGATGTAAGGCATGCCGAGAGAACCATCCCCGGGTCCATGATATTGCGCTATGCGAGCTACACTTCACCCTTAAGTGTACAAGATCGCATAAGGCTATTTAACAAGTGATCCCTTGCGTCAATGTTTCTTCAAGCTCGATGTAATAGGAACTTAGATATAAATAGACACTAGTAATCAACATGCCAATCCTTGGAGGTCAACGTCGGAACAGTCCCTTAATCACAAAAAGCTAACAAAATGTATAGTTATGAAAAGAATAAAAACCAACAATACAATAGCCAGTCATCAACATACAATAACCACCTGGTCGCGTTTCGACGATATGATTAAAGTAAATCGCTGGAATCTCCAAAAATATTAATGGGAGTAATGAGAGACTGCGAAGCCATCGCGGGGGATGGGCAAGACATTTTGCCACCAGTGATTCAAACATGTCATACAAGAATATTTGATTCGCGACGTTCTCATAACTCATTAAATGTACTTCCCGACAACAGTAGACAATGTTCTACTACTCTTCGTGATTTGGTTTCCTACTGTATTTCAGATATAAAACAGAATGTCAATAACGATACTTTTCAGCTGATCGACGAACAAATTACGAAGGAATATGAAGCAATGTACTTCTACGAGAAGCTGGTGAGTATATCACATTTCAGGCAGTAAAGATTTATCTAATGGACTATAGCGGCATGGAAGTTGAGCTCAAGATGCTGTTCAATGTCTTCACCGAGCGCTAAAGCACATCAATATCTTGGGGGAAGTGATATAATAATAATAATAAGCATATATTTCTTGAGGAATGAAAATCACAAAATTACAATGGTATTCAAATAAGAAGTAAAATGGCATCACAATATTCACGAAGACATGATAGTAATGACAATTCAGATAAGACTGATTCGATAATTTTTACATTTAAAAGGAAAATTGCATGCATAAGTAATTGAGATAATATGCATTTTACAGCTTTGAGTTGGTTAAAGAACATGCATAAGGGAAAAATGAATTCGACCGTCTCAATGTTGTTGATATTGGGAGGCAAAAATGGTTGCTGTTGCAGAGACGATTCGGAGTCATATGGTGAAGAGGATGAGAAGAGGTTTCGCACTTTTTTTAGGAAGCCACACATCATGTCA
Source organism: Prostheceraeus crozeri (assembly GCA_907163375.1). NCBI lineage: Eukaryota > Metazoa > Platyhelminthes > Polycladida > Euryleptidae > Prostheceraeus > Prostheceraeus crozeri. The sequence goes on along the minus strand of CAJQUW010011692.1, from coordinate 10,489 downwards.
TCGCGATGAAGACTTACATCAAACATAAAGTTACAGTTGCAGTCATCTCTTACACAAATAATGCGATGTGCTCTAGTGATGACTCTTTTCAGGTTACTCACGATGGACACCGACAGTTTACCAAATAATATGGCCGCCCATTCAGCTTCTTAAGAGCTGCACTAAATGAAGCGACATTCACGGCACAATATATTTCGTGTGTGAACTTTTTGGTGGCATCGATTTCCTGCAACCCACACAAATTTGCACTATGATTGGCCTTTCAAATTTTAAAATCAGCAATATTGGTTAATTTTTGAAATTTTTGAAGGTTCAGCGCATTTTGGCTATAAATCTCCTTTAGGTTGCGTTTTATGATGACACACTGGTTCCTTCGAAAAAGTCATTTCAATGAAGGACCTGCGAATCGGCAACCTTAAAGTCGACTCGAATCTCAAATCGAGTCATAGAAAGCTTGCATAGTTCTGCTTAAGCTTATTTTAAGTGTTTTTTTAGTACCTGTTATTCCTGGCTCATACAAGCAAGTGATCATCATTGTATCTGCCCGAGCCCGCATCGACTCCAAACTTTCGGGCCAGGGCTGGGCGTTTTGCGCATTTTTCCATCCTTATTGACAACATCAACTATGCTACTGGAGACTAATCGCCTTAAGAATCATTCGAAAAATTTAATTGTTGATTTCATGTTCGGATGGTGCAGGGCCTATGTACCATCTGCAAGCAAATTGATAACTGTTTAGCAACAAGGCGAATTTTTAAACATTTAATATATAGTAAATCTTAATTTGTTTTACATATTGTACATGCATAGCGCCATATAGTAAACTAGTAGGTAAGGTGTCGACTCAAAAAAGTGTCTGTATACAGCAAAACTCTTCATAGAAAAAATGCAGTTTTTTGCGGAGATTATGTTCCTGCGGTCCAAAAAATTATTTGAATAGTTTCTAAATAGGCAAAATTTGCAAATAATATATACTACTAACATGATCATGACATGTAGGTAGTATGAAACATGTTGGATATCAAAGGAATGAATATCTGCTAACAAGCATCTATAGGGCATCTTAGATTATCAAAGGGATTTTATGGAACATATTGGGGCTGTTCACTAATTAACTAAAATTCTGCCGGCAGAAAATTGAACCGATTTTATTTTTCTGCTGGCAGAATGTCAGCTGATTTTTTAAACGACAGTATAACACCGAAACCAACTGAATATTCGGCCGGTTTCGGTGTTATACCGTCGCTCAAAAAGTCAGCTGATATTTTTCCGGCAGCATTTTAGTTAATCAACAGTCCCAATGTAAAGAAATCTTCGAGAAATAGCGAGATCTTATTGTGCTTCCTGGCTGAAATTTCAACTTTGTAATTCAATTTTCATTGGAATGATTTTGTGATTCACTAAATTCATGTTTCATTTCTTGAATCTGAATAGTGATGTGGACCAATTTGCATTTTTAAGAATAATTATAATCATTGTCTTTGATTATGTTATTTTGCTCTATCAGCGACAGGCTGCTTGTGATATGATCACAGTTAAGAAAATGCTCTTGAGGTTCAGCATGAAAGTCAAAAATGAAAGCACAATAGCAGATCATCGAATAGCTAATTTGACAACATTACCTCTCCAAAGCTGTCATGACGATATGCAAAATACCATCATTCCTTCTGCATTACTATCATGATCAGTCAATGCCGTTGTAATTTCTTCAAAACTGGAAAAATTTGCACATCTCACATTTGGTAACAATTCCAGTTGTGTTCATCTCGACTTCATTTAATAAAATTGAAGCTGAAGACATACACTATGTGACATGCCACGCTCAATCACGCGTAATTACACATGACCCTAAACATCCGTGGCTATGCGTAACATTGCTGCAACATCTGTCGGCAGTCCTGTTATGTAGACTTTGCGTCTCATGTGTCTGCATGTATCAGAGGCTAAACAATGTGATAGGACCTCAATTTCATGCTCAGGGAAGACAGAACATGCTTAGCGGTTCATCCGTGGTTCAAGCGGCAGCGCAGACAACCGTAGACGACGAGCAAAGTATAAACGCTCGCCCGCGCATATTCATAAACATTCCCCATGTTTTAACAGCATCAGATCAAGTGATTTCTGACTCCTAGTGCAGCGCGTATGTACGCGGGTAGAAGAATAGAATGTCCTTAACCACGGATGTTTGGGGTGTTCCGTAATATCGCGTGAATCACGCATGGCATGTCACCCAGTGTAGAGCCTATTTGAAAAGTGAAGTCATTAAGTCAAAAATTGAATCAAACATTTAATCGACTCATTTGACCTAAATTCCAGAGAAACGTTGTTTGTAAATTGTCTATCGATTGTTGTTTCAGGTTTTGAAAGTATATTTATGAATATTTCATCGTAAGACGGCATTTATTTCAGCCTATTGCTTAAGAACCATGTTGATAACCATCATATGAATTGATTCAGAGAATTTCATTGATCAAATGAGGAAGATATTTCTAATTTCAGATATAATGAGTATCGGCTCGGACACAGCTCTGGCCTTAGCGCTGAGTGATTATGCAAATTCAATGAATCCGATGCAGTATTTGCAAAGTTAGTTGATGAATTGGTCGACACTAATGAAAATGAAATGACTGATAGTAATGTGACGATGTAGGCTCATTCTTCAATATTCTTGAAACAACATTACACATCCGTCCGCGTGACGCGAAGAATTCTCTTCTAAACAGTTTTGGACTTTCGAATTGTAGCATCGATATCTTACATGTAGGTCTGTATCTAATAAAACAATTATAAAAATAGACATGAATTATCTTGGAGCCATAATGGTTGGAATGATTCATGGTATCCGGCCTGATATTCTAAAATTAACTTGAAATCAGTGTACATTTCTGCAGGCAAAAGGAATATGACTGCTGAGACCAACAGTTGCTGATTTTCTAGAGCTGGTAAACTTTCAGTCATCAAAACCAGCAATAAAAATCGACTTCAAAAAGTCAAATTGAAGCAAATATCAGATATTGGACTGTTTAAACATGACTTCTTAATGACTCCTAATATTGGATAAAATTTAATTTCATTCTAATTTAGTGACTGAATATTGAATACCGCTATTAGGTAGATAAGTATCACTAAAATCTGGTTTTGAAGTCATCACTGTAATCGTAATATAATGGATTTATCATGCAAATATAATTTCTGTGAACAAATTTGTCTAAAAGTTCAAATTGCAAGATAAATCTTCAAAATATTTCTCGCAAATATTCGAAAAAAAGGTTACTTGGAAAGTGCTTGTGATGAAACAAATATCAATGCCGATCGCTTATCTTTTACGATCAGAGTGGGAATTGGTCCAACCAGTCAACTCCCGGGCCTGGTTTAGGCCCTGACATTTTTGATTTATGATGACTAAAATCGCTCGACACATCAAGTACTATGGCGTCAATGGTGTGAAATACTCTAGGGAGAATAGACAAGATTTTTAATGCAAGTATCCATATGTTCATATTCATGATTGGAAACGCGCAAACGCGTCCTTGCTTGTCAAACTGCAATTATGATTCACGGCTGCAAAGGTAATTGTCAAGTGATCAACAAATTGCTCTACCAATAAATGCCTTGAAACTGATGTCACATCTCACGGCAGATTTTGATGACTTGTTGTTTTCATAACGCAGCGGTCTTAAAATCAATTATTGTATGTGACATATTCTAATGACTTCCTTCTATATTCCTTCATTTCACGCATTCTTATAACTGACACCTACATTTTGCAATCATGTTTTCAAATCCATTGTTGCACTCGTAATCATGCTTAGGAAGAAGATTATGCGTTTGTGTCAGACCCATTTCCCAGCCGTGATAGGCATAATTAGTTAGCAATCATCTTGATAATCATAATTGGAAGTCGAACCAAATAATCCCCAGAGACCTGATGCTTTTCACACAATCAGAGACCTGGGTGGAATTACAAATTCTTAGTTTACCTGCTTATCTCGACATCAAAACATTGGGAAAGTTGTTTTTAGGCAAAACAACGATGTCTACGTGTAACAGATCAATATATTTAATCTTTTGAGTGTTTTTCAGTCTTCCTAGTAAACATATTGGGAAATATGGTGCTCCCATAAGTCAACAACAGTTGACACGATACCAGGAGGCGGTTTCACAATGTTAAACAATATAAAAAAATCCGATAGCTAATTTTGATGAAATTGATTTATTCCGTGCAGCAGAGACCTTTACATTTGTTGATTGTTTTTAATTCTATCCATCTCACACATCTCTATCGGAAGTAGGCCTATCTACCCATAACCAGAGTTGGAAGTGGGTCAACCAAACTTTTCACGAAAACATGACCCACGACCCACCTGACCCACAGGGTACCCTGACCCACCAAATTTTTGACCCACCTGACCCACATGCTGCAAGGGTGAATGATGTCAGTGCAATTTCCTTTTCTGATACCATCTTTAGTTTCATTTTCATTCAAGAATCTTGGTCTATCTAGGTAGAGGCCTCGTAGTATCAAAATTGTTGTTAAGATTTGTTATGAAGATTCAAGTGTATCAGATCACTTATCACATGATAAATAGACATGTAAGTTCATCAAAATTATCTTATAAGCACGTTCATGCACCACAAATGCCCAAGGTTCCGTTTCTTGTTACAATTCTTGACTACCCGTTTTCAGTGCTACCTATATAACTCGTAGAGAAATGATTTGTTAGGTTGTCGAGGGACCTACAACCAAAAATTTCAAATTTTACATTTCTTAATCAAATGAAGTCAAAAAATAAGATTGCAGTAGGCCTAAATCATTTATTCAGTATTTTTTATGCTAGATACTACATGTGTGAAAATTATCCCAGAAAAATCGTCAAACTAATATTTTGTTGCTTCTCATGGCAATCGATTCAAATTTCATTTACTTCCGCTAATGTCAGATTTTTGTATAAAGTTGTATATTTGATGTAAGAATGACATTCATTGAAAAGCAAATGGAGTAAGCATGCGCAACACGTGAATAGAAAATTGCATGAGGACAAGGTTATAATTCATAAATTTGCCTACAATGTACATATAGATGAACTGATATATTTGAGTGCCGCTACATGTACGAGTACGTTGTGATAGCAATCATTAGCGACATCATGTAAATATTCCTTTTTTTATTGATACCAGATCAAATATCAAAACGAAACTTTTCATCGATTCGAAGTGTCAAAAAAATATTTCCTCACACAGCTCCAGCCGTAATAAGTCTGTGTGAAAGGGATAAGTCTATATCAATGACCGTTGTAATGAGATGCATGGAACATGTATGATGCGAAAGTATATTGAGCGGCTAAATGTTTTAGATATGAAGCATGTATGTTGATAATATTTTGATTTAATACAGGGTGTCTCAGAACTATGTAGGCAGTTAATACTATAAACTTCTGAGTCAAATAATTCAGATATTCATTTCAAACTAACAGTACGGAAAATTTTGTACATGTTTCTCAACGTTAATGTTCAAAGTGCAGTCCATCGACAGCGATTAATTCATGACAGTGAGCGGTCACAGAGCGACAGACTTTTGAGATGAGATCCATCAGAACGTTTCTTGCACTTAATGTGATATATCTCTCATTTCTTGCACATTGAGAGGACATGGATTCTTGTAGACTTTGTTTTTTAAATAACCCCAAAAAATAAGTCTATGAAGTCTAATGGAGTTAGGTCAGGACTTCTTGGGGATACTCAATGTCACCACGACGTCCAATCCATGAAGTGATGGCACTGCCAACTCAGGAATTGAGATAGCTTCGTACAATGGAGTCATAATGAGCTGGAGCTCCTGCCTGTTGAAAGTATGGCAGCTCCGCGTCATTCGGATACAATCTCTTAATTGCCGATATTACATGGGAACGTAGAAGCTCCAGATACTTCTCACCATCCACCGTCCCGTTGAAGAAGAATGGACCTATCAAGTCCCGCGAAGAAAGATGCCCATACGGTAACACCAAGGAGCTCAACATCATGCTGTAAAATTTGATGAGGATTCGCTTCAGCCCAGTAGATACTGTTGTGGTGATTGAGTCGACCATTCAATTTAAACGTGGCCTCATCAGACCATGCGATCATGTTTCGAAAGTCTGGATCGGTTACTGTTTCACGCAAAACCATTCACAAAAGTCGACCCGCCAATCAAAGTCATCTTCATTTAATTCATGCTTAAGTGTTGGGCGGTCAGGTCTGATGTCGCTTTCATGAAGGATTCACTGAATTGTTGCTCTTGTGAGATTCAAGTCTAAAGCAGCTTGTCTGATTGATTTTCTTGAGTCATCACCGAATGCTGAGAAAACTAAATTGACAATGTCATTTGACCGCGCAGTTCTTGAACAACCTTTGGGAGGCTTCCACTTGTTCCTGCGTTCTCCAATTTGTCACGCATTCGGGAGATTATGTCTCGACGTGGATATTCAGAGTCATAAGTGCCTTTCCAATGAATGTTCAAAGAATGACAATGAATGTTCATAAAATTCAGATTCAAACAGCTTTCAAGTATGAGAAGATCAGCAATAGCGTTTGACATGATGTACTACACACAGAAATCAAACAATGGCACCGTACTTTGCAGTCATTGATGGTTTTTAACCTGTATAGTTTCTTTATGCTGCCTTCATAGTTCTGAGACACTCTGTATAATGAGATATTTTGATCAATTACATATTTCAAAAATATGTAGGCTCTGATCAACCTTTACCAGAGATTTACCATTCTAGTCTCTACCAGAGGATATTTTCTACGAAAGACCAACAAAATCAAACGAAACAAACAAAACGAAGGTCAGCTAGCATTGCAAGAAAATTTCCAAGATGAATAAGACGGACCTCTGACTACCAGACTTCTTCAGTAGCTGCATCTCTGAAATGAAGGTCACGCATCATTGGGATTCGTCAGACATAGCGACAGAGAATCGAGCAGACACAATTGTACTCAAACAACTTCTCTCCACCAACCAACATCTCTCAGTAGACAGCAGCAATTGTTTTCGAGCCTTTAATTTGTGTGAATTCCGCCCCCTTTCGAAACTGTGAGGTGTGTGAAACTCAATAGTGTTGTATATTTTGACTGTGTGCATCCATCACCCCTTTCAGTGACATTGACTCAATCATTTTTCATGAATGATAAGAATACGAAAAATGAAGTTTACCGTATTTGAGATTGTCAAATCTATCATGGGTCAAACTGGTTGGAAGTGGGTCAACGAAGTCTGACCCACGACCCACGTGACACACGCGATTTTGTGACCCACGTGACCCACGACCCACTTCCAACTCTGCCCATAGCTGTTGCACCTTAAGACTCCCAAAGCAGTTGTGGAGATCTCAAACTCATCAATTACTGCTGTATGAAGAACGCAATGTGTCGAGCCACTAATGTGCTGATAATTTTCATCCTGAACATTGATCCATCCTGAATTTCTCATGCTAACCAACGAGTCAAGCACGATCATGTGCTATAGCAAAATATAATATTCGCATTTTGTGATTATATAGCACAACGAACATACACGAGCATGAAAACTTATCTGTTGAGAACTTCTACACCCTCTGAGACCTGAGGGGAGGTCCAGTAGACACCACAGGCCTATCCACACCGTGCTTCTACTGATTCAATTGAAATTAAGTATCACATCCAGAATCATTGTCAGGAATGTCATTGTCCAGAATCATTGTCAGAAATGATGATTTTACATGGGCATGAGTGGTTTTTATCCTCAGCAGAAAGAGTGAAATAGCAAAATGTGGCGCCGGGCTCCACTGGACCCCCTCAGATCTCGGAGGCTTAAACTCCATCATGCATCAATGCTGCTGTAAAAAAAAATGTAAAGTTAAAGATGGCCAATGCATTTGAAGATAAAGATAGTCGCCCAAACATGCCACAGTGATGTGGTGATTCTCAAACAAGAATTAACCATAGTACGTATATTAGGTAGAATGGTAACTCCGCATTTATCAAATCCCCAATGTGTATTCACTTTCGATTTTATTAAATGAACTCAAAGGAGATACAGGTGCTGTTGTCACCAAATGTGAGATATGAAAATTTTTGCAGTTTTGCAGAAATTAGAACGAAATTGAGTGATCATGATTGTAATGCAGAAGGAATGATGGTATTTCACAGATTCTCATGACAGCCTTGGTGATTTAATGCTTGTTAAATTAGCAATTCTATGGGTTCCTATTACTTTCATGCTCAACCTCAAGAGTATTTTCTTAAGCGTGATCATATCGCAGGTAAACTGCCACTGGCAGAGCAACACAGAATCAAACACAATGATTTCATTAAGCTTTGAAAGATGTTAATGGGTCTAGATCATTATTTAGATTCTAGAAATGAAACATGAATTTAGGGCATCACAAAATCATGCCGGTGAAAATTGAATTAAAAACTTGAAATTTCAGCCAAGAAAGCACGAATAGTATCGCGACTTTTTCATGAAGGCTTAGCTAGGATTCTTATTAGCAAATATTCATTCCTTTTGATATCCAACTTGTCTCATACTACTTACATAGAAGAGTCATCTCGGCAGTATATAAATTGGCAAATTTTGACTTTTTTCAAAAGTGCTCACATAATTTTTTTTTGGACCACGGGAACGCAATCTCCGCAAAAAACTGAATATTTTGATATAAAAATTTTCACTGTATATAGATACTTTTCTGAGTCGACATTCTACCTATATATCCCTACTCATTGAATCAATGTAATATGAAAGTAATGCACGAGCGCTTTCGTGGTCTCTATTCATGTGCAACGACCAAGTGAAATGAAATGCAACAACTAGGGAAAACTGGGAACACAATTCAATGAGGGGGAGTTCAATTCAATGAGTAGGGATATATAGGTAGAATGTCGATTCAGAAAAGTATCTGTATACAGTGAAAATTTTTATATCAAAAGATTCAGTTTTTTTCGGAGATTGCGTTCCCGTGGTCCAAAAAAAAATTATTTGAGCACTTTTGAAAAAAGTCAAAATTTGCCAATTTATATACTACCGAGATGACTCTTCTATGTAAGTAGTATACAGCAAGTTGGATATCAAAAAAGGAATGAATACTTGATAATACGCATCCTAACTTAGCGGAAATTAAGCTGATTATCAAGGGAATTTCATGCTCCGTATTATAATGGACGTCTTTATGAAAATGTCGACATCTCATTGTGTTTTCTTGGCTGAAATTTCCTATTTCTATTTCATGAAAGTAATAGCAGGTCATCTAGTTGCCAATTTAACAAAAATTACCTCTCCAAGGCTGTCACGACACGGACAATCTGTAAAATAATATCATTTCCTTCTGCTTTGCTATCATGATCAATCAATTCCGTTGTAATTTCTTCAAAACTGCATAAATGTGTATATCTCACACTTTGAAACAATTCCGACTGTATCTCCCTTGAGCTTATACAATAAAATCGAAAGTGTATATACATTGAGGATTTAATAAATGCGGAGTTACCACTCTACCTAATATACTTACTCTATGCATTGATTTGATTTTGGTGTTTATTGTTATTGGGTATTATTTTGGATTAATGAATTGGGCGACTATCTTTATCTTTAAAGCTAAAGTGGTTGTTAGGATAATTATCTTTGAAGTCAGCGGCCGCACTCTGTTCATGATAATTTCAAGTTCATTTAAAAATTTACTTGATTATTTGATTCTGACTTCTGCATTTAGATCAGCCATTAATGCCATAAAAATGTTAGAAGAAAGCCTTCGAAGGTATTCACCAGCCCTGTGAAAATTCACTCAAGAAATTCATTGGTTCTCTTGTAAATTTCAGTCCTTCTTGTATGCAGCTCCCACAATTGGAAAGCGAGGATTCGCAAAAATGTTCCGAAAGATGGCAGATGAAGAACTAGAGCATGCAAGGAAATTAATTCGGTTTTTATTCTGATCGTGGTAGCAATCCCTTAAATATTCCTTCAAATTGATCACGGTAAGCTGAACGGCTGAGAAAGTTACATCTACTTCCAAATTTCCGATCTTGCTTATCATTCTCGTGACGAACACACCCAGTAAATGCGGCATCAAATAAACCTGTCGATTATCGCAAACGATGGACAAGAAGAAAGACGAATTCAGCTTTGAAATGATGATTAAAATTACGTGCCTTGTTTACAATAATCTTCTATAATCTTGAGGACAGTTAAATTTGATAGAGATGTGACACTTTTATAGTAAATATTGTAAACAGACGTGCATTCAGAAGCACTACTTCAGCTGTCACAGCACAAGCGAACATTTTTGCGAAAATCTATTTCAATTTAGATCAGACAAACTCTAAATTTCACCGTGAATGGACTATGATTTCAAGCACCATTTCCACCTGATTTGCACGTTTAAGGAAAAGTTGTGATACAACATCTTCAGTAATGAAGTAATTTAGACTATTCTACTCTTCACGTCAGAGAATAAACATAGCCTGCTGAATGAAC
>CAJQUW010011691.1:0-96852 GCA_907163375.1 Prostheceraeus crozeri | reverse complement strand
TAGTAGTAAGCAAAACTCCACTTCTGGACCGCGCAAGATGGCGGCCATCGCTGCGTCCCCCCCCCCTCTGACACGGCAGAGTGTCGTGGTCGGCCGCCGTGGTGCTTCGTGTCTGAGTCCCCCCCCCCCTCTGGAACGACAGAGGTTGTGGTCTGTCGTGGTGTGCCGGCCGGGTGAGTCCACGTTCACAACATGTTCGCTGACGTCCCCCCCCCCTCTGCAACAACAGAGTGTGAGACTCGGGTGCGTTGGTCCGACCGCCTGGTTGACGTGGGCGACCGTCTAGGTTGACGTGGGCGACCGCCAGGATTAGTCTTGAGGCTATAGTGTGTGATGTTTTTGGTGTGTAGCGTCCAAACGAAGCATCGGATGAGAAAACGGAGGCCAGATTCGGAATCTACGTGAAATTTTGGGTTAGGAAGGATGTTTCCAGCGAAATCGGAGAGAAAAAATTTTCGGCTGACGTCCCCCCCCCCTGGACAGCTTGCTTCCAGTGGACGGATTTTGTCGTGCGATAGCTCGTTTGAAAGCTAAGAGTGAGACAAATTCAGTGAAAGAATCGGCTTGTTCGTATCTGTCTTCGTTCAAAAGTTAGAGCGGTTACAAGATTTTAGGTCGGAGCTCGCTCACCTGAAAAATCCTAAGTGTCAGAGTGACTTTGTATGGGTAAAATTTTGAAAATTTTCCAAAGTGTGGAATTTCGACCTGGGACCGTCACCAAAACATTTTTCATCAAATTTCACTGACCCCCCCCCCCCCCCGACAACAATCTTCTAACTTTGGTTCTAGTGGACGGATTTTGTCTTACAGCTACTCGTTTGAAAGAGGAGAAAAAACTGCTCGACAACATTTTTTGTTGCGAGTCAATCGGACCAGCCGTTCACAAGTTAGAGCGGTTACAAGATTTTAGGTCGGAGCTCGCTCACCTGAAAAAATCCTAAGTGTCAGAGTGGCTTTGTATGGGTAAAATTTTGAAAATTTTCCAAAGTGTGGAATTTCGACCTGGGACCGTCACCAAAACATTTTTCATCAAATTTCACCGACCCCCCCCCCCCGACAGCAATCTTCTAACTTTGGTTCTAGTGGACGGATTTTGTCTTACAGCTACTCGTTTGAAAGAGGAGAAAAAACTGCTCGACAACATTTTTTGTTGCGAGTCAATCGGACCAGCCGTTCACAAGTTAGAGCGGTTACAAGATTTTAGGTCGGAGCTCGCTCACCTGAAAAAATCCTAAGTGTCAGAGTGGCTTTGTATGGGTAAAATTTTGAAAATTTTCCAAAGTGTGGAATTTCGACCTGGGTCCGCCACCAAAACATTTTTCATCAAATTTCACCGACCCCCCCCCCCGACAGCAATCTTCTAACTTTGGTTCTAGTGGACGGATTTTGTCTTACAGCTACTCGTTTGAAAGAGGAGAAAAAACTGCTCGACAACATTTTTTGTTGCGAGTCAATCGGACCAACCGTTCACAAGTTAGAGCGGTTACAAGATTTTAGGTCGGAGCTCGCTCACCTGAAAAAATCCTAAGTGTCAGAGTGGCTTTGTATGGGTAAAATTTTGAAAATTTTCCAAAGTGTGGAATTTCGACCTGGGTCCGCCACCAAAACATTTTTCATCAAATTTCACTGACCTCCCCCCCCCTGGACAGCTAGCTTCTATCTTGGCTTCTAGTGGACGGATTTTGTCGTGCAATAGCTCGTTTGAAAGCTAAGAGTGAGACAAATTCAGTGAAAGAATCGGCTTGTTCCTATCTGTCTTCGTTCAAAAGTTAGAGCGGTTACAAGATTTTAGGTCGGAGCTCGCTCACCTGAAAAAATCCTAAGTGTCAGAGTGACTTTGTATGGGTAAAATTTTGAAAATTTTCCAAAGTGTGGAATTTCGACCTGGGACCGCCACCAAAACATTTTTCATCAAATTTCACTGACCTCCCCCCCCCTGGACAGCTAGCTTCTATCTTGGCTTCTAGTGGACGGATTTTGTCGTGCAATAGCTCGTTTGAAAGCTAAGAGTGAGACAAATTCAGTGAAAGAATCGGCTTGTTCCTATCTGTCTTCGTTCAAAAGTTAGAGCGGTTACAAGATTTTAGGTCGGAGCTCGCTCACCTGAAAAAATCCTAAGTGTCAGAGTGACTTTGTATGGGTAAAATTTTGAAAATTTTCCAAAGTGTGGAATTTCGACCTGGGACCGTCACCAAAACATTTTTCATCAAATTTCTCTGAACGAGGGGGGGGGAGGTCAGTGAAATTTGATGAAAAATGTTTTGGTGACGGCCCCAGGTTGAAATTCGGAAGTTTTAAATTTTTCAAAATTTTCACCACACTGGAGCTCTCACACTTAGGAATTTTTTCACTTGTGGCATGTTACATGGACATGTGCTGGCGGACCAACTTCCCGTGGTCATATGAGAATGGTTCAGGTGTCATATTGTAAAGAATGATGAGACAAATCGTTTGCAACAAACCGCATGTCGCTACGATGAATACTTTTGGAGATAGAGCCATTTTAAGTTTTCTTCCGAGCATATATAAACCCCCGACAACGTAAGTCTGATCACTTCATCGAAAGACGAGGTAAGCGACGGTCGTCGCTCTGAGCTCCCGATATCGGGTGCAAAGGACTCTATCTTTTGAAGTAGGCAAGCTATCTTGCTACTTCAAAGTTTGTATGATAGAGTTTGATAGTGTCTTTACTACTGATAAAATTTTTTAAAAGTAGTATGAGTAGTAAAATGCGGAATTTTTTAAAAATTCTTAATTTTCACTTTTTTCAAAGTTTTAACATATAGACTAAGGTTTTCAAGTATCCTGAGTTCAAATATGCTATCAGATTTGAAATTTAACTAAGTCTAAGGCAGCTTTGAGGGGTTAGATCCCAGCTACTGATCACTACCTTTGACTCGGCGTTCCTGTTACCACTTCGGGGCAGTGACAATGATGTCTTCAGCTGTAAAGAGCGGGTATCGGGGAAGATCTCTCACTTCCCTAGTGATCGGTACAAGGCCTTCGGGCTGTCGACGGGATCGAGTGCCACTCACTACACTCTTTAGGAATATGACTGTACTACATGATTCCAAACTTATACAAATTTCATTATCTTACAGTTCACAATAAAATCTATCATGGCCAACGACAAAAATCGAAAATTTCACATCAAAATGTGCTCTTGTGGGCGAGTTAATCGCAGTGCGGACGCCAAAGCTCATGTGAAGAAGGCGGGCACCGGCCACATGATTGTCTTGAATAGGGTTGCTTGCGTAAAGTGTAGAGTGCTGAAGGGTGATGAGGATGAGGTGCGGTTTTACAGAGTGCATGCTGACTGTAGTGGTGGTTTAGTGACTGATTTGAGATTTACGCAGTTGATTGTGGAAGAGAGGGAGCGAATGTTGGCGAATGTTGCGAATGTTGTTGAGAATGTTGTTGAGAATGTTGTTGAGAATGTTGTTGAGAATGATGAGTTGGCGAGAGCGGTTGCGTCGTTGGAGGGTGAGATTGAGCAGCGGAAGAGAGTGCTTGAGAGTGATGATGAGGATGATGTGGATTTAGATAGGGAGCGTGTGAGGAAGCGTGTGAGGAAGTTGAGCTCTTCGTCATCGGAGGTGTCCAACATCGTCATCACCGACCCCCCGAAGAGCTCATCTTCCCCAAAAGTGAAGAGTGGTGGGATTCGTGTGCAGTCGGCGAGGTGGTTGAAGGATGAAGAGAAGAAGCATGTTTCGCAGCAGATGGCGCATGAGTTGTTAGTGAATAAGTTTGAGAGTTTGAAGAAAGTGAAGGATGAAGTTGTGAAGGAGTTGGATGAGTTGAAAAAGAAGGATTTGAAGTCGAAGGAGGTGGCGGATGAAAACATTAGAATGAGGCGTTGTGTGACTGATTTGAAGAATAAGACGCGAGAGTTGGAAGAGAAGAATGATGCGTGTGAGAAGAGGGCGAGTGCTGCGGAGAGAAGAATGAGAGATGCAGAGGCGAAGTTTGAGGAGATGATGAAGGAGATGAGTGTGTTGAGAGCGAGGAATGTTGAGTTGGAGAGGACTGTGGCTCGGCGGGGTGATGAGAGGCAGGCGTGTGAGAAGTTGGAGCGCATGAGGGATGAGTGGGAACGTGTGAATGAGGATCGTTTGTTTGAATTTCACATCCCTATTCGGGACAATCATTTGGCCGGCGAAGTATTGGTCAATAAAAATCTGGACGAATCAATTATTTGCTACAACGGTCATCCGAGCAAGAAGTGTCTCCATGCAAGCTTACGAATGCGCGGCCATCTCCATAAATTTTCGATTCGGAAACGCGCGAGACTACCTAAGGATGACTAACTTGGTAAGTGAAAAAGTAAATAAGATAGTATATCCTATTCTAATACATATCATTTTCATTGCAGATCTTTGCCCGCCTTCACCACCCCATCAATTTACTCCCGAGAACGAACCATCGGCTCTCTTAAGGGCCACCTAGGGGCAAGACATGATAGAACCTCCACGCGGTTTGCCCTGGGCAGTCTTCGGACTGGCGAATACTATCATTAAGTTGAATCTGCTATCAGTCAACTTGAACGTTGCGTCGCGTTAGAGGGGTATATAAACCACTGCCTCTCATTTCATTTCATTTCAATCATGCAGACGCCGAACAGTCAAGTTAGCTCTCCTCGCGGACCGCAGTTAAGGCCGCGAAATTTATTTGAGGAGTTCGTCAGGCTAGAGGAGCAAGACAGAGTCCACAACAATCTTGCTCGGATTGGCAATCCGATGACAGCAACTGCTGCCAATCCAACGGAATGGCGCTACATTCCACTCTATACTCACATGCCAGTTAGTGTGGAAGTCGACAGTGCTACCAAAGAGAGAGTCTTTGACTCTCTCAGCAGAATTGGTAGGGTGTAAGATGACGTTACTCCCGAGAACGAACCATCGGCTCTCTTAAGGGCCACCATGGGGCAAGACATGATAGAACCTCCTCGCGGTTTGCCCTGGGCAGTCTTCGGACTGGCGAATACTATCATTAAGTTGAATCTGCTATCAGTCAACTTGAACATTATGCAGTCGATTGCTATCCCTGAAGCATTCTGATTCGCTGTTGAGCAATTCATTGTTGAAAACCCTATATAAGCCAGAAGATTGTAGCGCTTCTCATTCAATTTGAAGTCACGATGGAAGCGACATCTGCCGACAATATTCCCGTCTTCACTGATGAAGAGAACGCCATTCCCGAGTTCGTCATCCTCGACGAGTGGGATGAGGATGAGAAGAAGGGGAAGATCAAGAGGATCATTTGGACGGATGAGGTGTGGACTCCAAATACCACCCGCATCCGAAAGGTGCCAGATGCACCACCACGGCTTAGGCGGCACAGGGTTTATGACAACCTAACTGTCATACCTATTGACTATTCAAGCCAATAGTCAACTTAATTGTCACCGAGAACGAACCATCGGCTCTCTTAAGGGCCACCATGGGGCAAGACATGATAGAACCTCCTCGCGGTTTGCCCTGGGCAGTCTTCGGACTGGCGAATACTATCATTAAGTTGAATCTGCTATCAGTCAACTTGAACGTTGCAAATGCAGTTCGGTGTAATACTTCCTTTCGACGGGCGTTCCTGTAAAGGGCGGCGGTGAAACCCGTAGCTATGTATACCGCAAGGGACATTCGGCAATGGTCAATCTTGTTAAACCTCTCTGCGTCATGTTTGCAAGTGATTGCCTCTGTCTCAACGTAGTATGCATTCGCGCCAGGGCGACATTTAGCCAACTGTCGAAGGTTGCCTAAAACTTTCCATTGCATACGTTATGAGAACCATGAGTTCTACCTGTCTCTATCAATGAGACGAATTGATGAATGGAATGAAATGGGAGGACACTCACGCGCCACACGCAACATAACACACTTCTCTCTTCCGTAGTCTAACAAGCTCTTTACATATGGATCGCAGTCGATTGCTATCCCTGTATCAGAAGTGTAAGCTATCTTAATTTATTTGACACTATTTTATCTACCATCATCGTCCATATGAAATGTTTTTAGATTTACAAGTTAGACTAAGCGTGCTACTATTTCCAAATGAAAAAGTATACATGGTTAAATCATCCACTTAAGCCCATCCGTAGTCTAACAAGCTCTTTACACATGGATCGCAGTCGATTGCTATCCCTGTATCAGAAGTGTAAGCTATCTTAATTTATTTGACACTATTTCATCTACCATCATCGTCCATATGAAATGTTATAAGATTTACAAGTTAAACTAAGCGTGCTACTATTTCCAAATGAAAAAGTATACATGGTTAAATCATCCACTTAAGCCCATCCGTAGTCTAACAAGCTCTTTACACATGGATCGCAGTCGATTGCTATCCCTGTATCAGAAGTGTAAGCTATCTTAATTTATTTGACACTATTTTATCTACCATCATCGTCCATATGAAATGTTTTTAGATTTACAAGTTAGACTAAGCGTGCTACTATTTCCAAATGAAAAAGTATACATGGTTAAATCATCCACTTAAGCCCATCCGTAGTCTAACAAGCTCTTTACACATGGATCGCAGTCGATTGCTATCCCTGTATCAGAAGTGTAAGCTATCTTAATTTATTTGACACTATTTCATCTACCATCATCGTCCATATGAAATGTTATAAGATTTACAAGTTAAACTAAGCGTGCTACTATTTCCAAATGAAAAAGTATACATGGTTAAATCATCCACTTAAGCCCATCCGTAGTCTAACAAGCTCTTTACACATGGATCGCAGTCGATTGCTATCCCTGTATCAGAAGTGTAAGCTATCTTAATTTATTTGACACTATTTTATCTACCATCATCGTCCATATGAAATGTTTTTAGATTTACAAGTTAGACTAAGCGTGCTACTATTTCCAAATGAAAAAGTATACATGGTTAAATTATTCACTAAAACCCCATTCAAGTAAGTCAGTATGAAAGCAAAGATAATACGAAATAAACATTTATTATGGCATGTATTTCAAAAGGTCTTCATCGTCAATATCGTCCCAGAGTCTGGCTTCACATAGATTACAAAAACAGTTGAGCTGCTTTAAACGTTCTTCTGCAGCGTCCCTCACTTTCTCAATGTACGCCCACTCCGCCACGGTTCGCGGTTGGGAGTTAGGGGTGTACCACTCCCATATTTGATGCAAGTGCGACTTGCTGGTCATCTCCATCACCCCTTCGGCATCATATTGTAAATATTTCCACCGTATGCCTGTTAGGTCGGGCAACTCCTCTTCATCCTCCTCCGATAATGATAACTTTCGTATATTGTCGAGATTGTATGTCTTCTCCACCTTCGCCTTTCTTGGTGCATTTGCTGTAACGAGCACCTTTGCTGATGTATATGGAGAGGAGAACTCCAATGCGGTATTTGGTGTTGTTGGAGGACTTGTCATGTTGTCTTTGAAATGCTGACTTTGAATAATGATAACTTTAACATTTTTCTAATTCTTAAGTATACACAAGCAGCCAATCAGAATGAACATCCAATGAATGAAGAGGATGAAAGTATATAAGCAAAGTGACATTCAGGTCATTTCATTTAATCTGTGAATCATACAAGTGACGAACGCACGATCTCTCTCTTTGACTATTATTTGAGTGAAGTCTCTATCTTGTAGAAGTATCAACCTTAAACTTGATTTCGTTGAAATGGTAAGTTGAAAATTTCCTCTCATCTCCCTCAAACGTGTGACTAATAGCATCTTCCTCAATTTCAGACATCAACTTCATCACCAACGCCCTCTCTTCTCGAGGAAAGTTTAGAGTTATTGAGTCAAGGTAGGTTGTAACACTACACTGAGGCTTGAACAGAGATGAAAGAATGATTTCTCTTTCAGGTGATGTGAGTTCCAGCTCAGGACTCTCGCGGCAAGGCAACGAGTGGGAATGTGCCGACTGCGGACATATGTTTACAAGGAAGCACAGTCTCCTTCGACACATCAAACAACGTGTGTGTCAACGCAAAGCGGCGTCAATCTCCGGAGGTGAAGTTGATTCTGACGATGACATCTCCTTTCCTTGCGATTTGTGCCCTCTTTCTTTTGATAGTCACTTTCAGCGATCTTCGCACAGACTTCAACACACGCATGCAAATGATCACTACACCAACGGTACCTCTACCATCTCCCTCATTAATGTTTCACATAATAATTTAGTACGCGACTACTGCATGGAGTCCAATACTCAAATTGTAGATTTTCCTGAGTGGCTCCTTCAAAATTCTAACATTATCGAAGCGCTCTTCAATAATTTAGACAATTTTAGAATGAAGGCGCTCATCTACCTTAAACTAAAATATATTAAAATAGATTTTCAAACGGGTCAAGTGACGGAGAGAATACAGTTTCATATTCCTTCCTCTTCCGCAACCGAAGTTGTAGACTGCGAGTCTTGGCTAAATTTTCACATTCAATGTTTAAAATCAAATGTAGATAAATTCAATCAACGCGACAGCGCTCTCATTTTTGATGGTGTGGACTCAGCCATATTCAAAATTTCCCTATTAGAAAGTCATGCAGCTCGAGGCACATTTAAACTTCCAAAAACGTTGTATAATAAGAAAGCTGTCATCAATGTTGATTGTAAATCACAGTGTTTCAAATATGCAGTCCTATCCATCCTTCACTATAATGATATCAACGCGCATCGAGATCGCACCTATAGCTATAGACAGTGGGAGGATGAACTAGACTTTGAAGGTTGTGATAGTAACAACATGAAAATCAAAGATGTAGAAACGTTCGAAAAACATAATAAGATTAAAATTGTCGTTCACGTGTGGGAGAAGGGGTTGAAGGGTGCCCGCTATAATTCACGTTCAACTTGTTATGAACGTGTAGTCAACCTCTTATTAGTAAAACAAGATGATAGCGAGGAATGGCACTACTGTGGTATTCCCAAAATCTCTCGCTTGTACACTCACTTGGGGCACTCTAAAAGAGGTGAACATTTTGTATGCGACCGCTGCATCCGCTCATTTTGGAGTAAAGATAAATTTGAAACTCACTATGAATGGTGCAAGCGAGGTAAATTACAAATGGAACGCATGCCCAAAGATAAAATATTTTCACATAGGGATAATGGTGACGAATTAAGTCCCCTGCGTGTCATTTACGCAGACATAGAATGCTACATTGATGATATCATCCACAAGCCAGCAGCCATATCCTGCTATGAAGTATGGCATGACCACTTTAGGAATAGACAAAACAAAATGCATACTTGGCAAGGTGAAGATTGCATTTCAAAATTTCTAGAATTTCTCGATAAAGCTGCAAAATTTCAACAATCATATGATTCCCAATTGCAGCGTAAGTCACTACATATGTCAGATGAAGACAAACAAAAATTTGAAAGTTGCACATCCTGTCCTAAATGTCATAAAACGTTTGATGACGATAAAATTAAGAAAGTGCGTGATCATGATCACATCACTGGTAAATTTAGAAACGCACTCTGCTCCAAATGTAACTTTTCACTTAGGTTGAGACGTCGTGTACTACCCGTCATTTTTCATAACTTTAAGGGCTATGACAGTCATATGCTCATAAAAGGAGGGTTGAGCCAGATGAAATCGTGGCAGTTTAATGTAATAGCACAAACGAGAGAAAAATTCATGGCAATGACAGCAAAAGTACCAGTAGATAAAACTAAAGAAAATAAGACAGTCTTCTTCGAAATAAAATTTTTAGATTCATTTCAATTCATGTCAGCGTCACTAGCTTCTCTCGTTCGTAATCTCAAGTTTCTTCCCCATAGTCAAACTTTGAAGAAACACTATCCAAACTTAACGGATGAAATAATCACTCGCAAAGGAGTCTTTCCTTATGCGTATTTTAGCTCAATGTCTAAACTAAATGAAACAACCCTTCCTTCCATTGACAAATTCAAAAACGATTTGACGGGTGAAGATTGTCCAGTAGAGGACTATGAACATGCTCAAGAGGCATGGTTAAAATTTAATTGTAAAACGTTTGGCGATTATATGATCGCTTACTTAGAATTAGATGTCATTTTGCTGGCTGATGTCTTTCAGGAGTTTCGACGAGTGGCATTAGAAGAAGACAAATTAGATCCTATCCACTTTGTCAGTCTACCAGCCATGTCCTTTAAATCAGCCTTTAAAATGACTGGTGAGACCATTCATCTCTTACAAGACCCGGAGATGTATAATATATTTGAGCGCGGAATACGCGGTGGTCTCACATTTGTAAATAAACATCATATAAAATCTGAAACAGTAGGTGATGATCATATCCACCTAAAGTACTATGACCAAAATAATTTATATGGCAGTTCACTGTCTAAACCACTACCTCATTCCGAGTTTAGTTGGTTAAATCAAAATGAGCTTGAGTATTACTCCAACCCTTCAAACATACTGAATATTCCAGATGAAGGTGATTGGGGATATTATTTTGAAGTGGATTTGATTTATCCAAATAGTATTAAAAATAAAACTGCTGATTTCCCACTCGCACCTGAATCTGGCGAAGTGACTGAAGATATGTTTTCACCATTCATGTCACAATTTCATAATAACTTAACAGAGTGTGGACAGCCAAGGTACAAACCATGCCGCAAACTTTTACTCACCCAATATGATAAGAAAAATTATCTCGTACACTTCTGCATATTAAAATTCTATTTAGAAATGGGCATGCTTCTAAAGTCAGTTCACCGCATTATCAAATTTAGACAGAAAGCCTTCCTCAAACCCTACATAGATAGTAACAGTCAAAAACGTGCACTCGCCCAAAATAATTTTGAAAAGGATTTTTATAAATATAAGAATAATAGTCTATTCGGAAAGACCATGGAGGATGTTAGAAAACGTATGAATTACAAACTAGTCGTTGATGAACAAAAATATCACAAATTGACCTCATCACCTCTTTTCATTGATAGAGACATCATCGATGAGGATCTTGTAGGTGTTAAAATGATTAAATCAGAAGTTGAGTTGTGCAAACCCATCTATATTGGGCAAGCCGTTTTAGATTATTCCAAGCTTGAAATGTATCAACTCTTCTACAAAATATTAAAACCATGCCCTCTCGTAAAAGAGGTTCGCTTGCTGGGTGGTGATACAGATAGTTTCTTTTTAGGAATTACCACTCAAAAAGATTTAAATTTTAATGAAGTAGGTAAGTCATTAGAAAAATATTTCGATACATCTAACTACAATCCCACTCATCCACTCTATTCCATACAGAATAAAGCCAAACTTGGTTGTTTTAAGGATGAAACAGCAGGAAAGGAAATAGATGAAATGATTCTCCTCCGTCCTAAAATGTATTCCATGAAACTAAAAGAATGTGCAGATAGTATTAAGCGTGCTAAAGGTATATCAAAATCCATTGTTCATAAAATGAAACATCGGTCCTATAAGAAGGCCTATAAAAATAAAACTATAACGTTTGTCAATATGACAATCTTAAAATCTCAAGTTCATACTGTGAAAACGTACACGTTCAAGAAACGAGCACTTTCAGCATGGGAGGATAAGAGGTGTTGGATAGGACATAACACATCTCTTCCACATGGACATCCTGACACAAACATACCTCCACCCAAAAGAATAAAACTCACGCTACCACATTCAGGAGATGTATTGACATAATCAACTTTAACTCAGTATTTTGATGTTGCTTTTTGTAGATATACATGGTTGTTTTATGTATCGCATGAGATCGTTTCTTCCTTGTGAATATATGCCTACAGTCAGCCCATTCCCCCTATATCTGTGAAAAGACTTTTTCATATACATATTTTTATTTCAATAAACATATCACAATGACTTCACTTTGTTTTCCGAAACACTAAAGTTACGAGGGATTTAGTATCTTTCACATGGATACACTCTTGTAAACCATTGGTAATTTTGATAGCAATAGAGGGTATAGTTTGTTTGACGACGGGATGATAGAAAATAGATTCAAACATCTTCTCGACTATTCCATATGAAGCGTCTTTATCATGAATGAAATCACGTAAAATGTATTCTTTTTTCTCGCCAACAGAAATAGGTAGAATCAAATCACTTTGAATGTAAAGGTGCTGTTCATGTTTATCAAGTGTCATTGGTGTTTCTATACCAATCGTATGCGCAGCAGCAAACACAGTTTGTAGCATTGAAAAACCAAAGAGTTTTTTCAAATTTTTACTCAATTGACATTGAATGTCATCACCCAGTTTCAGAACAACGCGTTGATTTTCAATTGAAAACGAAATGTGGTGTGTCTTTACATCATATTTACTTTTCATCACATGCTTCAACTTCTGTTGTATATAAGGATTTACTACATGAATGAAGCTTTCAACTGTATGATATAGACGCGGCATTATATTGATAGCAACTTTAGATTCTTCATAAGACTGGTAAATTTTCTTGATGCGATCGCCATAGATGTCCACCCACCATTCATCATTAACTGAATCAGCTTTAGTGTGATATTCATGAGAAGCATACACCACACCGCTTCCAATAATAGGTGTATAATGTCTTACAAAATGACGCAAGGTTGGAGAGAAATAAACTGTAAGTTTGTCATTATATTTCTGAATAACCAACTTATTTTTGTCCGCCATAATTTTCTCTCCATACTTCTTACCCACAGTCTCATTCCATCGTTTTACTAACTCAATAAGTGATAAAGGTTGAACACCACGCTTTTTCAAAATGATGCGTTCTTCGCATTCTACAACATCTTCATCAAATATTTTAAATCTATAATGAAATTTGTTGATTCGATTTGAATAAACTTTTCTAACATTTGCAGTAGCAATTGACGTTAGATGTAGTCCATGACCAAAACCGAGATGCGGATAGAATTCACTATCCAACCTCAGCGTAAGACCTTTAGTAAAAGAATGAAAGCGGAGGAACTGTCTCCCACTCCAATGATAGATAGTAAACTCATAAGCTTTCTGATTTTTATTCTTCATGATGGAAGTATTACCACTGTTGAATGCCTTAATAATTTTCTCATTCCCAAATGGCTCATAAGAATCTGATTTTATCTGAATCCATTCATAGTTCCACTTTCCATCTGATGTTAAATTGTATGGGAACTGGAATGCATTATTCATCGTTATTCCATCATGGGTGCGAGGAGTCAATATCATTTCTTCCAAATCATTCACATTCTGAATATTGCTATCATAGCAAATACTAGAAACGCCAACCTCCCATTCACCTTCTAAATGCAGTGGCCGATTTAATTCTACTCGATAGTCTGATGGTTTATTTTTGGGAAATTTATTCATAGAAGCATTACTGGGCAAGTAGATTAGAAACGAGTCCTTATTTTCACTTTCCATATTATTCACATTGGAAAAATATATTAGCATACGTTTGCATTAACTCTTCATTCGGAAATGGAGTGTGATACTTGTCACAGCATCTTTATGAAAAGGAATTAACGCACCAGCATCGTCATAAATGGCAATATCAATTTGTGGGATGTAGTTTGATTTCAGCTTTGTATAATGCACTTTCTTGAAAGTATGCTCAGATAAAATACTGCAGCTCTTTGGCTGGTATGGTATCATTGCTAGCAATGGAGCTTCAACATCTCCCACACGTACATCTTCACCAATATTGGAATATATCTGAAAATAGTTAATACGACGCGATAGCGACATGTCTGCGCTAGCTTTGGTTACAGTACCACTTTTAAAGATATTTTGGTCAAAACCCAAAATGTCCATTAGAGTTTTATCCATAATTAGTTCAATACCTTTTCCACTTATAGTGAGAGACAAAGTACCTTCTTTTTCAGAAAATGAAATATGTTGGTCATTAATCACTTCATTTAAATAATCTACAACCAATTTAACTGAAGTAATGATGCGAGGCATCAACACTCTTGTTTCATGTAAGATACCACCGAAAGGCTCTACACACTTTCTGTATAAAGATACGGTCCATTCTGTATCAAATTGATTTGACCTTTCACATGGTAAATGTTGCATATTAAATTTTCCATGAACAGCTGCAGAATGATGTCGCAAGAACTGATGAAAATCTTTTGAACAAACTAATACTAGATCATCATCATTTAATTTACTTATTGCAATATGATTAGATGATTTAATATAAGTCAATGTTGCCACTTGTTTACCATCAACTCGAAGGAGATAATTAAATTTCTTCAATAATGTTTCAGGAGTCATGTTTGTCTTTCTTGGCTTAATCACAATCTTCTTCACCAACGTCTTCTCATTTTTTGGAATAAGATCTACATAATAAGCTTCCTCTCGATATATTAACTGTTTATGAGCACTTATGTGGTAATTAACGTTAAAATTATCATAGGTTGTCAAGGCGCTAGCGAGGTAACCTAAATCATTTCTTAAACTTGGACTTAAACCAACAATCCAATCTTTCTCAACTACATGATGTATATAAGTATAATCATCATTGTGTGGAGTAAATTGGGCAATATGTTTACACGCTTTATTCAAGAAATCATATATAAACTTTTTACATGATAAGAGATCTTTCTTTGGCCACTGTGGAATGTATACTCGGCAGCCCTTTTCACATTGGTAAGCAGCTGTACGTCTCATATTAATAGTCATCACCTCATGATCAAAAGTATAGACACAGTTGCTATAAACAAGTTGAGTGACACCCACTTCCCAATTCCCATTTAGCTGTTGTGCATGATCAATGGGAGTAGAAAAGAGTGCGGCTCGATTACTAGTAAATCTCTTTGTAGCCGCATTGCTAAGCAAAATATGATAAAACGACATTTTTATATTGCTAATCTGCAACTTTGCATAACATCATGAAGACTTGGATTTTGGACTCTCTACAATATATCAGAGTTGATCGTGATGGAAACGTACATTTCAAAAATTCTCATGGTCATACATCAAGAGGAATTACATTAACATGGCGACAATTTGTCAACCTCAATGATATCATGAGGGATTTGGAATATTTTGAAACATTAAGATTCATCTCCTTGGGTGATCAAGTTTGGCTTCAACATTACAGAAATGAAATTCAAATCTACCATTCTCATTCCGCAAACTGTTTCTCATTTCGCAAATACAATTGGGAGAAGTATAGAAGATACATACATCGCTCCATCATGACATTTATTCGTCGTGAGTTCATCGCCCTACTATGCAAATCTTAATCAGATATGATTACCACGCACCATGAGTTGGAAATTAGATTCCCTACAACGTATTGAAACGGATCATGATCGAAACGTCTATTTCAAAGATTCAACTGGAAATGTGAGAAGAGAGTTTGTTTTATCTTATCGTCATTTTCAATCTCTACATCATATCATGAAGGACTTGAAATACTTCTATATGAAAAGACATTCACGTATTGGAAATCGCATCTGGCTGCGCGTCAACAATCGGCGAATTCAACTCTATCATTCCCAACTTCATACTAACTTCACATTTCATCAAGGTAGTTGGGAAAAGTATAAAAGGAAGGTACATCGCTCAATTTACTCATTCTTTCATCATGAAGCGCCATCGCTACACCATCGTCAACATTCTCCGTCGCTTCAGACTCTACACCAAAATCGATCTCACAACATTACGCCAACAGCTTCCAAACAGCAAGTATTACCCGGGCCGTCCTCAAATGTTAGTGGTGAAGATGAACAATTCACGGAATCTTCAACTCTTCCCAAATGGGACTGTACAGATTCTCGGCGCCCTTTCTCATTCATCGGCGCAGTCAATGCGCTTAGAGCTACAGAGACTACTACGTCGGATATGGAAGAGGGAGAGGTGTGTGATGTCGAATCTGACTGTGGACAATATGGTGATCTCTACTCAATTGAGTGACAGTCTATCATTTTTGAAGATTCGTACCAGCAGTTACAGTTTGTGTTATGAACCCGAACTTTTTCCTGCAGCTCTCATTAGTTGTTGGTTGCCTGTGCATGTGGCAATCTTTCATAATAGTAAAGTGATCATTACTGGACTAAAATCTCATGAACAAGCAAATATGATCCTAGACTATCTCATTGAGTATGTACGTACCCAGCGGATTGTAAAATAAAAAACAATTTTTCCAACATGATGTTTTTATTTCAAATCATGATAGAACTTACAAATCATTTTTTCATTAGAGGATGGATTACATGAAAAGTTTTGAATAACAGATGCAAATCGAGATACATGTAAACGTTTTAAGATGAAGTACAGTACAAAAGCACCACACGTTGATGAAAGTGGATGTTGTAGTATGCGTTCATTTCGCTGATATTGACGCGTATGTTTTCTCAACCACTGCTGTGTTGGTATATTTGGAGGTTGAGCAAGAGAGTCAAATAGTTCACCACGTCGGTCTTCTCCAATAAAGATCGCTTTCCAATGCTCACCGCCTAAATTCTGTGAATGAGTGTTTAGCACAATAAAGATGGGATAGTGATTTACTGCAGGTGGTAAGGTATCGAGTGAATAGACATTATCGAAAGCTTTCAACGTCGCTTCGTCTGCATTACGCTGCACTTTAGTCTTAATATCGTCAGCAGTCAACCAACTCATTAACGATTATACTGAAGAATCACGTCACGATACTTTGTAATTTCAATATTTGAATCGAAGACTGCATAAATTAATACATTGATCGTCTCAGGTAGTGTTCTTTTGAACGTCAAATCCAAACGAATATTATGAGGCACGTTCGCTTGACGATAGGGTGCACTAATATCGCTGTCAGCAGTCAAATCAAATGCATAAATAGTATATCCACTCTTAAATTCTTTCATAGTCAGTCCGTTGGTATCATCCGTATTGTAAAAGCCAAAGACATCCATAAAATCAACATAACTGCGCATAAATTGATCCGAAGCAAAATCTGGTTTGTAGGGTGGACCAGGATGACTCACACCATTAACACGTAAAGCAATTTCACTTAACTGATTGTGTTTAAAATTGAAAGGATTCTTCTTTATATTACCATTAAATGCATCATTTTCAACCATTGCCACCATGAGGAGCTTCGGTGCTTCCGATGGAAAGAGGCCATCTTTCATGAAACTCTTTTGATCTTTCGGAATTGTAAAGGTGAGAAGCTTTGTATGCTGAACGGGGTAAATGGCATTTTGGCGGTTAAGACCTTCAGCATGCCCTCTAATGACACTTGGATTCGGTACTACTCGACGAATGTAAAGTGCAATATCTTCCACATGAATTCTAAAATTGTCAACTTTAGCAAATGCATTCAGCGCAAATTCAGGCTTATTCAATGTCAGCTTGAGTCGCATGCTGGTATTACAGAGTAAAAACTTTGACTGTCTAAAGAAGTCTAAATTCAGCGGACCATATAGCTGACATACTCTACTATCTTTAATCATAGCAGATCGCTTTACAAAGCCACTGTTTGTTTCAACATCAAATTTTCCTGCTTCATCTCTGTACCATCCCATGGCTTCCATATGACTTTTTTGTGCTGCTGGATGAAACTGTGATACATGATTGAAATATGATTTATAGGGATAATCGCTTTGACCACCTTCCACCTGCTGCTCTCCAATCGTTAGAGAAACATCGCGAAGTAATGTAGTCAATGGTAAATTGTTCAGTCCAACTTTATGTGCATCGTCAATAGCAGTTCCATCTGCTTGCTGAATTCTAAACCTCAAATCAAGCATCGCATAACTCAAATCTATGTAGTCATCACTACCACCAGGAATAACAAATTCAATGGGGCCAGCATTCTCAGCTGTTCGAGGATGATAATCTACAATACTTGAACTAAGAATATCTGTCTGTATGGCTTGTTGATCGAACAAACAAAAACCGGAAGTTTTACACTCCATGATTAGAAGTTATAGCAGCGTCGTCGTTTAGCGCCTGATGAATGATTAGAGCCTCTGCGACGTTTGCGTGAATGCCTTTTGACTGAAGATCGCACCTTACCAGCTCCGCGATGTTTCCTCCTTCCTTTTCTCATTCGTTTAGGTGATTTCTTTCCTTGAGTAACACCAGCAATGGTCTGCTTCAATGTTTTTAAACCGCGTTCCTTCCCACGATTCAACAAACTGCTCTTAAAACTTCTACCTCTGGAAAGATCACTAGCAACATCACCAGCAAAGCCAACGGCATTACTTAAAACATTTCGTTTTAAAGATCTACCGACATTGGATATGAGAGGTGCTACAACAGATTTCAGTGCACCAAGTATGCTACCTCCACGTTGGCGGCGAGCACCGATGTAAATTTGTCCTCCACCACTTACGTAGGAGGGTCGTGAATAAAATGAGGCAGTTGGATTCATAGCTCAAACCCTAAACATTGTTAGTTACAACTTTGCATGAATCACTGTCGATCACTTAGATGAAAGATGTCGGCACGACGCATCCAAGAGTTCATACTTGAAGGATAACCAGTCCATTTAACAAGACACCATTCTTCACCTTGCCGTTTTTTACATCGAATGATTTTCTCTACCAAATATGTTTCACTTTCAGTGACTACCTCAATCTCATCGCGGTAAAAGCTACCCTCAATTTCTTCATTATCGTAATCTTTCAACTTGTAGGTGGTCGGAGAGTCTTTTTGATTAATCCTTGATACTGTAAATACCTCCTCTGTCCAATTCGGGAGGTACCCTTTAGCAAAAACACTTTTCACTTTTGAGATACGAACTTTATCGCCAATTTTCACATCACTTTTCACATGAGTGCGTTTACGTTGGAATGATTCGCGCACTTTATCTACATTGTCAGCATTTACATCTACTGGTCTGAGTCCAATAGAACGATGGATAGAGTGATTGTAGGCATGGAGTGTATCTTGTAGAACCTTTGTCCAATTTTGTGTCAAGTTGGCAGTAAAATGTCGCCACAAACGATTTTTTAATGTGCGATTAAAACGTTCAACGAGTGCAGCTTTATAAGCGCTCTTTACACTAAACAACTCAATGTCATGCCTCTCAAATAATCTTGTCACATGCTGATTTTCAAACTCTTTTCCTTGATCACTCTGAATTCTTTTTGGAATGCGACCTTCTCGAAAAATTGTTTGGAATGCTTTTGCTACTCCTTTCCCTTCTTTAGTTTTTAAAGGTTGAGCCCACGCATAACGCGAGAAAATATCAATGACGGTTAAAATAAAATTATTGCCCGAGTTATGTTTTGAAATGGAGGCAACATCGCACAAATCTGCTTGCCACTGTTCATCGATGTCATGAACAATATAATGGCGGGTGCGGTACTTCTTTTTCGCTTGTTTGTGGAGTGTATAGGTAGCCTGACCCTTTAACCATCGTTTCACTTGTGATTGTGGAAGACCACTCGCTTTTGATAATTTCTTGATAGATGCAAATCCTGCCGGATGTTTTACATCATAATAGATTGACTTCAAACGTTCAGTCGATGACGGCTGACTCTTTTTCCTCCTTCTCATCTTTTTTCTTTCTTGCCTTTCTACATTTACAACAACTGCAGCATTTAGCTTTAGCGGTTTTGCGATCGTGTTCACATTGCTTAGGGGTTTCATTATGAGAGCTGGCGCAGCAAGTGCAAGTGACAACGACATTCACCTCTGGCGGCTCATTACATGGCAAGCAACACATCTGCTTCATATTAATAGTCTGAGAACATGTATTTCCTAGGAGGAGCTGTTTTACGTTTTCCTTTTACCAGTTTTAGTGGCGATACAGATCTACGTCGAGTTCTTCCCCTTGTTTGCTTAGTGAGTGTGGGAGGGGATGTAGCAGGTGACGTCTTAAACCAATTTGTTGGCATTTTCATCGCCTGAAGCATTGGAGTAGTAGCCACTGTTGAATCAAGTTCTTTCAATGTCTCATTATTTAAAGCAAATTTTGGCACATTATGCTTTTTCAATAGTTTAAGAAAGTATGACCAACCAGGTGG
Source organism: Prostheceraeus crozeri (assembly GCA_907163375.1). Lineage (NCBI taxonomy): Eukaryota > Metazoa > Platyhelminthes > Polycladida > Euryleptidae > Prostheceraeus > Prostheceraeus crozeri. Next base: position 76,984 of record CAJQUW010011691.1, on the reverse strand, counting down.
AACATAGCCCTGACGGCGCTTTCTACGTGTCGCATACTGAATCAAGTCTTCATAACGTGAAGCATCAATCACTTTATTTTCATCTGTAATGATTTCTCCTCTATCATTTACATTGAGATGGGGTTCAATACTGTTGAAAAGAGATATGGCATGTGCGCGAGATGCTAAAGGTGTAGCAGTCGATACAGAGTCACGCATCTTATTCTTCAAGTTTTTCAATTGCTCAACAGTTTCCGATTGTAATAATACAGCACGATGTGGATCTTTGATGTGAACATTTTGCTGATAATCTATTTCTTTCCTATACATTTGATTTGCAAGAGGTTGCTTTACTTGCTGCATGGCAGTCAATTGTACATATTCATCCTGAGGAATAACAATCATGCGAGAATAAGAACTCATAGTTTGTAGATAATCATGGGAGTTTTCAAAATATCACTTCGAAATCTAAATTCTTCCGGACACTCTTGCGTAAAGTCAATGAATAAGTAACCGTATGGTTTTTCAGTAGCTGCTTGAAAAATTTCAATTAAGGCTTTTGATCCTCTGGGTGCAACTTGTCGCGCTAAAATTTCAAATTGACTTTTATCTCGCGGATTCTTGAAAATAGCATAATAGTGTGTATTCAGGTTTCGTGTACGAGCTTCTTTTCCATCAGGAAACAAATTTTGTGTAATATAGATGATAAAACACCTTTTATGGTGTGCTGCGCGAGTGAACATATCTGTAACATCTTTTGAATTCTTACTTTCTTTTAATAAATCATCCAATACAACAACATCATTAGACTGAAGTTTATCCACTGGAATAATTCCTTCATGTCGAATAAAGTTGCGACTTTGCAATTCCTGAAACAGCGACGGTTGATAAATACCATAACACCAAATCACTCGATTGATAGGTTCCTTAAACAACTCCCTTCTTTTATCCAATAAATTCAGCGTGAAAACAGTTTTACCTGCATGAGATGGACCTGATACAGTCAGAACTTTATCACATTGAAGTCTGAAATCCATTTTATTACTTTGAGACTCAACATTTGCATAATTAACGCTTAGAGCCAAAGATATTTCCCAATAGGTTGCCCACGGCAGGAGCTATCATTGGAAGTATTGCTGAAAGGAAACCGCCCTTTTGTGTTAGAGTTTTCCTCTTTCTTTGAAGGGCGACTTTAGGATTGGAGATGAAACGCAATTTCGTAGCATATCGCTTAAGTAACTTTCGTTGTTTTGGCGCTAATTTCTTCGTCCTCAACTTCCTCACATGAGAAATAATTTCACAAATGAATTTATCGTTAGCATGTCGTATAGCATTGTATCGCTGATTTGCTTTCATTCGTCGGAGAGCTTGAATGGCTGAAGAAAACTTTTGACTTTTACGTTTCGTCATTTTACGTTTCGCCATTTTCCGTGTTAGTCTTTGCTAAAACCTATCTTTACCACATTTGCATAGGTACTAACTATTGCGACATAAGTGACACTCGAAATGAGCAATGTCACAGTGGTTACATTGGCAAAGTTGAATGCAATTACGTATGAAACAGCGTTGACAAAAAGCATGCTTACATCTCTTGAAGATGCGCTTTTCATTTCCATCCTTTCGCTTACATACATCGCAACACATAGTTTCACCGTTACTGATGTCTATAGCAAGTCTTTTTGAAGATATGAATTTGCTAGCCTTTTCTAAATAATAGACGCATGTACAGAAGGAATATACTTCGAGAGTGAGCAGACATAGCTCGAAAACCAGTTGTGCTACAATCAAGTACCACTGCATTTTCAATTTTTCTTTATGGAAAGTTGAATGTGAATATCTGAAATCGCTTCAATCACTAGACTGCTACCATGATGGTTAAATGCGTTAAGACGTTCAGCAATTTTTATCATATGTCTTTTAAAAAATTCTTGGGGTGATCTACCACTTCCATTGAATAAGAAGCAAAATGGAAAGAGCGACTTTCCACCTCTTCCTTTCCAAAATGACTAAACTTAATTTTCGCAACTAATCGCGCCATGATAATGCTATCAGAGAATGTATTCATTAACTCTAGAAATAGAGTGCTAGCATCATCGACCACTGCTTCGATGTCGGTCTCATCTTTATGAAATTTTATCACATAATCTTGAACAGCTCCTTTTAAACTTTGCCTATGAAAACGTAATGTTCCGCAGTCGTTTGAGAAAGACATGATCGCCCTTTATCTAACCCATCCATTGCATGAAAACAACAACTCTTCTCATAGTAACATTTATTGAATAATGGTAACAAGCATGCATTATAAATCAATGGTTTGAAAGAGATAAAATAGATACAGCTGGTAACTATCATACAGCGAGCAATGATAACCATACAGGACTTTGGCAGTGTTGAGGTAAGGAGGAAAGAAGCATTGGTTATGAACGTAGCTACTACAACGAACAGACAAAATAGGAACACACAAATCCTTAAAACGTTTTGTGACTTCATGATAATGTTGATTCACTCTACTATCCCAAGGTGGGAGCAAAATATCATCAATGATTAGATTGGGAAATACTTTCCTCTCCTTACCAGGATTATTACAAAAGATGCGTATAACATTGAAAGCAGCTAACCATCGTTTAAAGTCAATAAGAAGAGCACTCTCACAAGAAAAGCCATAGTCTTGCAAATATTTCAGATTAAGTCCATGAATGTGTTTTCTCGCCCATTGATCAACATTGGGATCGCAGTTGGCATGTTGATGATAGACACTAACAATCTGATATGTCCAATTGTTCATAGCAATAGCACTGAGCTCCTGTACAGGTTCACCCTCACAATCCATAAAAATGATGATAGAAGCCTAAAACGGAAATTTACACATCTAAGGAAACGTTCTATAACATATTACAAAATGAAGAATTACATCGATGCTTTTCACGACAAAATACACAAATGATATGATGGCAACGAAGAAGTAAAATGTATCTAATAAGACCACGTCTACGACACTCAAAGCACATAAGCGAATTGTCATAGGGTAGAGTTAGGAAAGGACTAGCAATTCTCCTTCTTTGATTTGCGTTTTGATGTAGCATTCTTCTCCGACTTGCGCTTCGTACCACTGCTGTTAAGGATTTGATCAATTATGTCGTCCACGTTGGGTGGTTTCGGAATATATAGGATGGATTCCATATGCATGGAGAGAGAGGCTATTTTATTATCCTTGTGTCGACCATAATATAGCCCATTCACTTTGAAAAGGATATCCCAAGTACCTTCTCCGAGCTCATCACATCTGATGGGTATTGAATGATCTCCCTCCTTCTTATAGTAAGTACACCAATGTGATACCGGTAGGCAAATGTGATTACCATCCCAAATCTTTCTATAGGGAGTATCCTTGTCATCTCTCGCCTTCCACTCTTGAGCAAGAGGAGTAGGAATGTCCATATTTAATGTCACGTACTCCTCAATAATATCAAGTTGGTGGCGAATGTACGGACTCACGGGGATCAGTATGTAGTCCCCATACTGATTGTGCATTATCTTGACATCCGTGGAAGGGAGCATTCCCGTTTGGAGTACTACGCTATGATCATCATAACGCAAGGCTTGTTTAAATTTACGCTGTAGCGGTGTAGGATTATGTACCTTGGATGTTTCTTCCACTGGCCTCAGTTGTAGATGATCTGACCGTAGCGAACCTTGTAACGTTTGACCGCCATTTTGTCCTACTAGTGCAGCAGATGGAGTAGATGCCTGAAAATGAAAAAAGATTGTATTAAGTTTACGTTCAAGGGAGGAGAGGGAGGGAAGTAGCGACTTACCATTTTAGTTGGATAATAGAACAGGGAACTAGAGAGAGAAAATGTGCGTCCGTCACTCGTGTGATTCAACGATGGAATGATTCTCACTGTGGAAGGCTCGCTATTTATAAAGAAATGCTTGATTCTCATTGGATGATGATCCTCATTGGACAATAACATCAAGTTGATTCCAAATCTGGCATCCGTTTACCAATCCGATAGTTCGTTTTGAAGCTACAGCCCAAAACGTCCCAAATTCTAACTCTGTCGTTTTTCACCAATGTCCCAAAATCTTAAATGGCGTCTCACATGTAAACGAAGGCAGATACGAACAAGCCGATTCTTTCACTGAATTTGTCTCACTCTTAGCTTTCAAACGAGCTATCGCACGACAAAATCCGTCCACTGGAAGCAAGCTGTCCAGGGGGGGGGACGTCAGCCGAAAATTTTTTCTCTCCGATTTCGCTGGAAACATCCTTCCTAACCCAAAATTTCACGTAGATTCCGAATCTGGCCTCCGTTTTCTCATCCGATGCTTCGTTTGGGCGCTACACACCAAAAACATCACACACTATAGCCTCAAGACTAATCCTGGCGGTCGCCCACGTCAACCTAGACGGTCGCCCACGTCAACCAGGCGGTCGGACCAACGCACCCGAGTCTCACACTCTGTTGTTGCAGAGGGGGGGGGGACGTCAGCGAACATGTTGTGAACGTGGACTCACCCGGCCGGCACACCACGACAGACCACAACCTCTGTCGTTCCAGAGGGGGGGGGACTCAGACACGAAGCACCACGGCGGCCGACCACGACACTCTGCCGTGTCAGAGGGGGGGGGACGCAGCGATGGCCGCCATCTTGCGCGGTCCAGAAGTGGAGTTTTGCTTACTACTGTGGTTACATCTGTTGAGATTTGATAAATTTATCAATTGCCAGGTTACTTTCTAAACATGTAAAAACCAGTATATGTCAGATCGATGACTTGACATACATATAATGTTTGAAGATGGGTTTCCTTTCCTTGTTTTGTGAAATGTCATCCTATTTGCATTATCTATTATTCATAATAAATCTATTTGTCGTACTGAATTTGACTCTGCTGTATAGTTGCATCCAAGTCAATGATACTTTCATGAATCAGATCAAAGAATTTGTGTTATTCAGTTAAATTTTAGAATATGCCGTGAATGTCTCCTCTCCGCTAAAGTTCGAACGACCGCTTCATCATAGCCATTTTATGTTTACCATTTTATCATTATTCATTTTATCATCATCTTGATTAACATCGTAATGTTTTGCCTCAATGGCTAATAAACGTGATTTCTGATTTCTGATTTCCACTCGAACTTCACACTTCCGCGGAACAGATCGAGACACACGATTATCTTTGTGTATGAAACAAAACGCTTTCAAATACAACATTTTTGACTCAATTTTAGCTGAAACTCAATCAGGGTATCGATGTGTATCGGAGTTGAACACTCTACATTGTGGGTTAGTTGGAGGAGCGGTGTTGGCTCAGGTGATGCTGGTAGATGAAAGCAAGATTTCTCGTCCTTCATTAGTTTGTACCCAAGAGGTTAGAATTTAATTGAGAACATGTGGCCATTTGCTTTTACGACTGAAGTACTGCCACCGATAGCTTCATAATCACTAATAATTAATTCGTGCCGTCATTGCAGTTTTATCAAAAATGGTAGCAGCACTGTATTACGACAGTGGCGTCTGATTATTGTCCAGATGTATCACATAGCTTGTGAAGACTTCGGCTTGATGCTAGTCTCTCCCAGTTCGTCGTTCTCATTTTGTTGCTCATTTCAGACTTCATATCTCAATTGTTATTCATCTTCCTATTCTGAAAACCAGCACACTGAATAGCTTCTCATGAGAGAATCTAAAAATGATCAATACAATATTCCTGCTGATTGCCCAATATTTTACCCCATGATGCTTTTAACCTTATAAAATTCTACCAGCATAAGAGCATAATTTGCACACACATAATTCACAATTAAGCATCACAATCACAGACTTTGATTGCGGTTTGAAGTGGATTGGATGAAGCACGGACTAAATATTCTACTTGACATCATTTGGGACGGTAAGAGCGTATATAGCTGAAGTAGGGATGAGAATGCAGTGGAGGGCTCAAGCGCATGAAGTGTTCTATTAGTCCACTTCGATATTAATCCAAATAATCCAAAATGATTCTCAACCCCTTGCCAATGAACAAAATGCAAACACCATGTTTCATGAATTATTCATTATTATTACTCAATTATCACTGAATAAATCATCTAAACTACAATTAAATATCATCTGACAACAAAAGTCACAGTTTGAGATACAGACAACTCACATGTCACATCATGCATCAAGGAATCATCATATCCTTTAATGTGAAGATGAAACATCACTCTTTATGAGGAAGTAAAATGAACTGATGAGTAGATTTCTGCTTTATTCACTAATCCTTGTCCCACAAAGACACGAGGCCATACTCGCAAGCCAGGGGCAGCCTTCGCACATTGGTAAAGTTTATTTCCGACATCACATCTTTTTCACTGTGCGGTGGAAATATTTTTTTCAAAGTAAGCAAGTAAGCGTTTATTCGTTATGAATGGAAATCAAGACATTACAGAAATCGATTACAGACACAAGAGGAATAGAGTTAACGGCAAAAAAATCATCAGTAAAATCACGACAAACTGTCAAAAGGATTATTGTTTGAAATTATACACGACCACGGTACAAAAGAATGCATGCGTCGTGAGGTTGAAATGTGGGATAAGCAAAAGTGGTTACAGTGCTGTAAACGGCCAGATAAAAGAGAGTGCAACGGATGGAGAACATTCTGCTCACATATATTCAAAGCAGACTTGATCATTTCACGAAAGTGTAGATCCCACTTTAAAGACTGACTCCAATATACACCCAACATTTTTGTTCGTTCCACAACCGGTAAATGTGTATCAGAGGATACATCTGTATTGCCTCGATGAAAGATAAGCTGCTTTGATTTACTGAGGTTAACAGCCAGTCCACTGTACTATCTGGTAACTTGTCTGATGAGACTGGTTCTGTTAGAGAAATATCATCAGCATAAAGCACAATTGTAGCCGGCGCTGGGATATCATGCAAACAAGTAAGGTCCGAGCACAGAACCTTGAGGAACCCCAGAGGGCAAACGAAAAAGTGGACCATATGTATCATTGATTTACACTCTTTGTTGTCTATCTGATAGATAGTCTTTCAGCCACAGAATAAAACCACAGGTTGTTTACTAGGTGATTTATTCTTCAATTAAGTGATTTCAGCATCTGGCAGGGATAGTTCTTAACCTCGCCCTGGCTCGTGCATAGACATGTTGATCTCAAAATATGTAATACAGATGAATACTTTGCACTTATTGTGTAAATACAAGCTGCAATGCCTACCAGTAAAAAATACAAAAGGAAGAAAAGAAGAATAAAACAATATTTAGAGGCTGGCAAGATCGATCTAGCGTTCCCTCTGATAATTGTCAGAGAGATACGCTGAAACAGTGACTCATTCTCCCGTGGTTTGTCCTTAAAGTGGGAAATCCGATGACCCAATGTGGGAAAAAGTCCTCAGTGATCGCGGATCAAGGCAACCACTTATTTCGAAGGCTAGTGGTTCTAACTGGCAAAAGTTATCTGTAACACGACTTCAGCACAGACATTTCCATTATATGTCGAATGAATCACCGTCTACTTTATGGAAAATGATGCAAACACAGAATTAGACTGTTTAATCGTGTCACTTTGCTGGAAATGCAAATTTATTCAAAACGATGGCACATGCAGGAACTTAATGTGAACAAAATGAAATTCTTAATACCTTACAGAGATAGGAAAAATAGTCGTGCGTCGCTTGCGGATTGCTGTGAATTCCTTCAAAATGCTCCGATCGCCACGATTCCTTCAGATTCGAAGAATTCAGATCATTGCGCAAAAGTTTTCTCGATAATGTTCGGCCCTCCGATCATTTTAAAAAAGTTAGCAGGCGCATGAAAAAACGTTCACAAACTTCTCTGTAGAACTTGACATCGTCTGTGTCTCTTTGCTGTGTGATCTGGTCGATAACAGTCACTGAAACTGCGTACAATTTGACGTGTTTAATTTTGACCTGGCTGCTCATTGTTTGATTGCTATGTCATCATGTCAGCAGATTGTGCCATTTCATTTACGTTGCATGTTCAAATGTTTCCCTTCTAGTCAAACAGAAGAAGAGACTTTTAAGGGGTGAAAAACATTGACCACGCAACCAGGGCAGTAGTTTCATTCAAGGATTTCATTTCAGCTGTCAAAGCAGTGCTTCTATAAGTAGTTTGCTGTGGCAGGAGGGAAATAATGAGCAAATTTATCGACATCTCGTAGGAAAACTTCTAAAAGAAAGAAATCAATCTTTCTAAGTTTACATAATTTGTAACAGTCGTAACCGATCGAACTGATTGACACGTTAGGGTCAACAAGTTATTTGGCAAAAATGATAGAAAAAAGACTCAATTAGCTTTTATGACAACTACTGCGTCCACATTATGCTTTTCATCATCGCCGTGTAAAATGAACACGAAGATGACTTGATGCACAGTGACTTAGCTATTTAAGAAGTCTGCTTTCACTCATGCGAGTAGGTCATTGACAAGTGTAAGCGATTTTAAAAACCAACAAAGTTTGTCTTGTGAATAATTGCATTTAATTTGTATCACTTGCTGTGATGGCGTCATAGACATTGATGGACCCACATAGAAATTAAGAATACCATCTACTATTGTCTACTTCTATGAGTTCACCAGGATAGAACAATTCCCTACTTTTCTCGTCTAAGTAGTTCCATTTTCAAATTCTCAGAGGCAATTGATTTTCGGGCAAAGATTTTAACAGATAGGTTTCTAGGTTCGTTTCCGCTATTTGAATTTTGTCTTAAGGCTCTGCTTGGGACAGCTTGTCAACACCATTTTCAGGACTACACAGTTTGTATGAGTACAATTTTGACTTGACGCTCTGCAACGTAACTATCTTTCAATAAACTTAAGTTCCATTTTACTTGAGATACATGTAAGAGTATTAAATTTCATTTTTAGTGATGTGAAACATATCCATGAACAATAACAGCTGCGTCTCGGAGAATTTACTACGCCTTCAGCCATAGGCACTGAATTGCGTAATATCCATGACATTATCCACTTTGATCAAGTTAGCGCTATGTCCTACAATTTTGACGAACACTGACAACAAAGTGTAAATTTTAAGTTATAATGAGACCTCAATATGAGAGCTGAAACATCATTCAGACAGATCGCTAGATATCCAAATCTCAACATCTTGATTTACTTCTCTACTTACATCCTCGTCATTTCCTCGATAATGTGATTGAATCTGTGATCTCATAGCGCTTGAAACATTGACCTGAACGGGAAATTATTGAAAGATTCTGAAGTATAACATCAACTGTTAAATGCGCAATGTAGAAATCAAGTATATCAACAATTTTCCTGAAATTTCTATGTTAAAATTTGCAGTTACACCAACGAAAAGTGTTTGTTTGTACACTTTACTTCATCCTCTGTCACTGAATGATAACTCATTTGAAAGATCATGATCTGTAGATGATTTCTATAATAACTAGTTCAACAAAATACGAATTTGTGTAACTTTTATGAGCAAAAATTCGAAAAAATGGAGTCAACACCTTAAATGTCACAATTTTATCACTGGAAATACATAGGATTGTGTTATCCTCTCTATTTCTGAAAAGCAAATGATCTGATCCGGCAGACGCGAAGTTTTGCAGTAGGTTAGAGGTGTACTATGCTATGTGAAAGTTTTATGTACTACCTCGTTCCCTGCACAACTTCACGCTAGCTCCCGGACTAACTTGAGTGACTGATGAAATTCAATCATGGATCGCATCCTTCAATGAATCCTTTCCTTTCTGTGATTCTGTTTTGATAGTTTCTCTGTTTTCGATGTCGTTCTCGTTTCTGTGTCTACTTTGTTGACGAAACTCTTCTCTTCCCGTCTAATACGGCCTTAGCATGAGTAGAACATAGCAGAAATACACTGCAATCACGAGATGCATCATCGCTGCAAAATTTTGGTCATAATGAATTGGACTCCGAATGATAGCTACTACATATTGATTACTTTATCTCAACTCTCATCTTTTCCAACTTGCATCATGATTAGCAGTTCCCAGACTCACACCTTTCCTGACTCACATTATTCTGACCCACCTTCACACTTTTCCGATTCCTCTTGTTCATACAGTTCCTTACTTTCCTTAGTTCTGTCGATGCACTTAGATTTTAGAAGGTAATATGATTGAAACGCAATGAAAGACAGCACTACGAGTCCCGTAAATCACAACGCAGCTGACTAGTTTGTTATGGAGATCTGCAATCCCCATAGAGAAGATGTTTCCTCTTTCCGTTGTATCTATAGTCTGATAAGATTAAGTTCAAAAATGATATCATTATCGGTACCAGAGCCTTCTCTAGTCGATGTAAAACTGCCGATAGTGGTATCATTTATATTCTCTATTTTATCTGACTAAAAATACAGCGAAGAGAGAAGAAACATCGTGTTGCAGATGTCTCCGTGGCACAGTGGTTAAGTGCTTGGCCTAGCGATCTTTCGGTCCGGAGGTCGAGCCCCGAAAGTGTCATCAGAAGTCGGCATCCGGACTAAAGATCACAACGCTCTAGATTAAAGTCTGATCGTCCGAGCCCCCAGCAAGGGGGAGTAGTCACGTTAAACCATTCATCAACACTTCACCCATCTTCACAGGTTAATAGCAGAAGAAGCTTCCCTTTGCTTTTTGAGAGAATAATTTAACGGGAAATTTGAAATAGCATTCTAATGATAACAAATTTCACTGATAATTTAATCATCTAGAATTTTTCGCAGTTGACTTTCAACGCACAAGTCACTGCTTAAATCCGAGCTTGTCTTGCCATTTCTCAAACACGTCTTCACTCGTACTCCATTATCGATGAGAGGGAGAGGAAATCTCCCGTAAGGAATTGATAGAAGGACGCGCATCACCTAGTTGTCTCAGAGAGGATGGAAATAAAGAAACGCCGCGCGAAAGAATAAAGAAGACGGGAGCGAGTATAATAGAAGGTCAAATTCAGCGGGAAAGAAGAGAATTATATCTATCTGCAGTTATTGTTTGTCTTGTTAAGGACTAAGGAATGAATGTGAGAATGCATTATGCGACTGTGAGCATGTAATGAGAGTAAAATATGAATAAATGACTTCCAATTAGAAGACGCCAACAGAAGAGACACCAGGAGAAGTTGTCAGATTCATGCATTTCACATGAGGTTTATTGATTGAAAACAATGACAGAGAAAATGCCATGAGAGGATTTCTCAAACTGTGGTGCAGCATAGAAAAGTTGAGACGGACCATGGATGAGAATCCTTTGTTTACAATGAAGAAAGGAGAAGAAATTCCATTGATTGCAGTGACGAGCAACAGCGAGTCGGAACTCGAATAGAGCCCGGGGCCTCTTATACATTCCCAGCTAAATTGTATAATCAAATATTGAGGGCAGGGCTTCCAATTATTGGAGACCGGAAATGAGCTACACACACCCCTATTTCGAACCCCTTTTCTTCATTTTCCACACTGTAAACTCTAGGCACGAAACTCAGGCATCAATTCTAACAACACAAGGCACGAGCAGTCACGAAGTTCATAGTGCCGAGTTCGTGCCCATTGATTTTTCCTTCGATTTAATTGGATAAACAAATATTTGGTTTGGTGCCTATTAGTGCCTAGTGGCGCCTACTGGTGTCTCGATGCACTAGAAAGGCACCAATTAGGCGCTAACTGGCACGAAATTTCGGTTTCGTGCCTAAGTTAGTGCCCTACAGTTTACCGTGCACTTTTTTACGAGTTATAGGTTCTGACGTTGACACTTCGCAGTCTGCACGAACTTTCTGTCGTAAACCCTAGCTGACTTGTATGCGTTTTTTTGACTTGCCAAAAAAGTCAAATACTTTCCAAATTTACTGAAAATTTTCACCTTTGGGAAATTGTGAAATAAAAACGTCATATTTTCCCAACACGTATGTAGTAAAAAATATTAAACGACCAAGAGAGTGTTTGAGAATGCTGCAATGAAATTGTCTCAAGACACACCAATCCGCATTGTGTGAAGTTGTCATTGATAAGATGATACTGAGGTTTACTGATTACTAAATACGACGACAATTACGTAACTCACATGAAGACTTAAGGTGAAAAGTCGGAGGTTCCTCGCCTCGCCCGGACACGCGAATTGCGTCAGTCATTAGTATCATGATACCTTCTGAAGCGGAAGCGATCCGCTTTCAATAAAAACGATCGCTTCCATCGCTTCCGGGTCCACACCTCTGATTGAGTTGCATTCTCAACCCACTACAAAAAGATTCGCCGGGAAGACGTCGGAACGAGGAATGGTAGTCGGAAAAAGGTCGGGAAATTTTTTTTGACCCTTAACATGATAATTCTGACCTCATTTCTTTGAATCAATGCAGAAATTATAATAAAAATGGCTTTTTTGATTGAGTTAATTGTAGCAAGACATGGCCGTGCGGACATGATTGTGATGACATTGATTACTCAAACAAGCTTCAGAAAGGGAAAGGAAAATATATAACACCTAATTCCTGCTCACATGACGTTTTCATGTAATTCCATAGACATCCTGCTTGTAAAATAGCAGGTAGGAGGCCTGATGTCTTTTTTATAATGAGGCTTCGGTTTCCGACGTCGTACCGACCATCGGCCATGCGGACATTCTGTTCCTCGGAACGAGTTCGTTTTCGACGTCGGACCGACGTATCTTTTTGTAGTGGGAATTGACCTGAATAGCTGCTATTTCATCCAATATCAGGAATCATCAGCACATCTCAACATCGACACAACTCCCTATTTAAAGTTGCAGCCATGGTATCCCCAGGTAGCCTATTTTCGCTACATCACCTCCAAATAGCAGGGATCACCTAAAGACATCGATTATTCAAGGGTATTGTTCATCAGGCTTCCGTTGTAGTGCTATCAATATTCGATAGTCTGTGTACAATGTATGTACTTTCGTTCGTGACTAGTAAAAGCAGTTGCCGGTAAGTTGCCGGTAATTTGGCGGTTGATAGGGACGTGAAAGAGGTAAACAGACTTGATGTCATGTGAATAAGAAAATTATATAACTGGTTCACTTCTCACGGTCATCAACGGCAAATGCACGTCTGAAGTTGAAAGTTAGAAAGTGGTCATTGCTATTTTTCTACTTAAAAGCACATAAAAAATTTTGTTGATATTTAATGCTGCCAAGGCTTCTAATACAAGCCGAGGCTCCAACAGAAGCCCGGTGGTATGATATTCTCCTCCTATCTAAATCGCTGGCTAGTATGTCGTTTAGAGAACTCACCTATCGAGATGAAGCTCCTCAAGTGCTTGGAGATCACAGGCGATACATTCCAGGCCACCATCTGTTATCTTGTTACACCAGGAGAGGTCGAGAGACTTCAGCAGTTTGAGATTCTCACACAGTAAGTCGACGCCGTCGTCGTTGATTTTACTACATCCTGCGAGACTGAGATGGCGCAGATTTGGCAGGGCTTGCACAAGATTGAGAAGACCACGATTGGTGACTTCCATGCAATGACTGAGAGTGACCCTCTCTACAGTGGCACCCTGCTTGGAATTGAAGTAGGAGAGAGAGAGATCCGATATGTGATATGCCTGCAGACTCAGTTCGCGAAGGTTGGGGAGCAACTGTGATACAGCGCCCATCGTGTCGTCGGCAACATGAACACAGTCAAGTATACTCAACCGCTGCAGACGAGGTGAGAGACAAGACCACAGAGCCACTTCACTCACATCGTTACAACCAACAAGGGCAAGGCTTTGCGCACTTGCAAACGTGTCAGTGAGGCGCTCTAGTCCACGGTCTGTTAAAGTAGACAATTCAACGCGTAGATGAAGGACATGAGACTCGGCCGGAGCAAACGCCTCGATGAGAGATGGCACGTGTATATCACCTACGTGACGCAAAACCAGTTGAGAGAATCCCCGACGAAGGAAGGAATCGCGCTGTTCCACCAACTTGTTGGAGCTGGTATCAGAGCGGAGATCGACCACAAAAGCAAGAAGAGACCACATACGGCTGCGGGAGACTGCAGAAAACCAATGTCGTGACACCGCTGCAGCCTGAGGCAAGTCGCGCGTTCGCACATACGGAAGAAATCGAATGAGAAAGGTGTCTCGCTGCCACAAAGCTAATTCCGGAGGATAGTGCACCTGAAAACATTAAAGTGATCGGCTAGACACACAACCAAAGTAGAATGTGAATCAATATGAAGAAAAGGGGGTACTTATGGGTTATCCACCCCACGTTTTCAAATTTGTCTAAAATCCGTAGAAACGATTATCAGTCAGAAGAAGTCAGATCATGCTGCAGACATCACTGCACTTCAAGTTACCGCCCCTAATTCAAAAAGTGCATGTCCGATTTGCACAAATTTTGGTATGTGGGTAGAAAATATGCTCACGTACGTGTACTTGTGACGACTGATTCATCTCTATGGATTTTAGACAAATTTGAAAACGTGGGGGAGATAACCCATAACTACCAAATAATCACAAAATTTCCCCCAAATTTGTTCAAGTTTATCTATACATGCACGCATATACTCAAAATTATTGATTATCATAAATCAAGTGTGTTGTTGTGTGGTCCAATGCCCGAGCCAATTTTCTCCTTTTCAAACTTCTCAATTGATTCATTGAATTTTTGTTGTGTTAAGAAGGCTACGTTGGTATGGACATGTACAACGCATGGATGAAGCCGACTGGCCTAAGAAAGTTCAGACCATCGAACTCTCAGGAAAGAATCCACGAGGCCGACCAAAGAAACGTTGGCTTGACAACATCAAAGAAGATCTTCGAAAATGGAATCTATCCTCCGTCGACCCTTCGGATCGGACGGTGTGGAGAAATGCCATCAAGCCAAATCGACATTTGCGGACGTCCAACCCTTTCAATACGAGGAAAAGAAGACGGAAAACCGTGGAGTGAGTGTGTGAGTGAGTTTCGATGAATAATACAGAAAGGAGCGACACCAATCTTCATCTGGAGATAAACAACGAGTACATCTTGCTGTATGAAGATTAATGTCGTTCCTGCTTCGTTATCTAAGATGTCAGTGCGTTTTTCTCTTTAAAAACTTTTACTGTTGAATCATTAGACGATCCGTCACACTGGGTTGGATTTTGAAATAGCACTGTGCGTGTTTTGCAATGTCTGAATGATGTGACAATTAAGCAAAAATTAGCATTTTCAAATTGTTCATTAATCAACTTGCATGAGTCAAGTCAATGACTTCACATGTGCATTGGCAATGATACTTAGATAACTGCTTTTGTAATATCAAATTCACATTTTCACATGTTCAAAAGAGTCAAAAAGGGGCATAACTGGCCAAAAATATCCTAAGCATGATACAGATACGATACATGAACATGGGGAGAGATCAACATTCAGACATGTGATAAAATCAAATGGATGTCACGCCACAAATTCATATGAACGAAATAATGATTGGTTTTGAGTGTATGTCTTGATCTACCAATTATGTACAGGAAGCGAGAAAACCGTTGGTAAAGATCATTGTTAGAATATACAAAACCCATACAACCCCAAGGCAGTGGCGCTGTTAGCCGGTGGTATGCGGCTAAATGGGTATTTTCGTGCTTTTTACAGAATCGCCTCTCTAATGAATCCTAGAACCTGGAGAATTGGCTGATACGCTTTTCTTGCCCTGTGAGTTGTTCCGGGACGAAAAGAATTCCTTTGTAAAAGCTAAATCCGGAAAACACCTTAGGGTGCCCATATTATTCTTGCCTCCCCTACTCCTCCTGGTTGGTGCCGGTTCAGCAGGGAGTCCGTGAGCGCCATGGTACGTTCAAGATCCCGGGACCGCACGAAGTCAACTTGATCTGTGCTGGGATGCAACTATGACCATTAATTGCTACATATACTCATTGACATAATTAATGAAACAAACTATCATTGGCTTGAATTGAAGTTTGTTTCTTTTTTTCTCAGGTATGATGCAATATCTCGCTTTCTATGTATTACCATTCAACACATTAGAGAATGGAGAAAGATCTATGGTGGTCAAATTTCAAATTTTGATATCGATACAACTGTCACAATTGCTTTTACAAATTGAACATAGACGTGAACTGAGATCCAGCTTTTGTAAAATAAAATGGCACACGATCAGTTTACCAGAGGTATGGCTATTGGAATGATTCGTTGTGGTAGAAGTTGTGCGAGTGTTGCCGAAGAGCTGCAACTATCGAGAGTCGTTGTTTGGAGGTGGTGGTGTCGATGGAAAGCAGAAGGAGATGTTAAAAAGAAGGGATCTGGTCGACCAAGAAAGTCTGAAGAAACGACAGACGCACGTCTAGTTTTAATTGCAAAGAGGAATAGATTTGTGTCAGTCCCAAAGCTAGTCATACAATGGAAGAGTGCCTCAAATATAGACTGTAGCGTTCGAACGGCTTACCGAAGATTGCGAGAAGCTGGAATTCAATCGCGAAGACCAGCGCTGTCCTAATTCCATTGCCTGGTGTGATGCCCATCGCTCATGGAATGACCATCACTGGCAGAAAGTCTTGTGGACCGATGAATCGAGATTCACTCTGGATTTCAATGACGGTCGTGTCAGAGTGCATCGTCTTCCAGGTGAACGCTTTGCCCCATGTTGTATTAAAGAACACGACAGATATGGTGGTGGAAGTGTTATGCTGTGGGGTGTCATTTGGCATGGCGGACGGACGACAGCAGTCATCATCAAAGGCACGTTGACTGGAGAGAGGTATCTCAATGAAATTGCGCTTCCTGTTGTTGCCCCAGTGGTCAGGGTGGAGCATCTCGTCTTCCAAGACGACAACGCAAGACCACATCGCTCCTCGGCTGTCGTTGCCACTGAAAGGAGATTGAATATTCAAACCCTTGACTGGCCTGCACGTTCACCTGACTTGTCACCCATTGAACAAGTCTGGGACGAGCTTGGGCGGCGAGTGAGAGACCGCTATTCACTTCCACCAGTGTCCCTGAAGATTCTCTCTGAAAGACTGACAGAGCAGTGGCTTCTCCTTGAAACATCCTTCATTCAGAAACTTTGTGAATCCATGCCATCTCGGATTACTGAATGTATTGGAGCTAGAGGGGAGCACACGCGCTATTAAAGTTGAATCTGCTACATGCGTTGTTTTTCTGTGCTAGCGACTTGGTGGAGATTGTGACTAAATTATCAAGGTATCATACATACATGTATATACACCAGTCAAATGAAAGAAGTTAAAGAAGTAAATGTTTCAAAAATTTTGTCAATGAGTATACTTGGCTATTACATGTATTTAGTAATTCATTAAGTCTACTTACAGTGGTACAATAGTTGTCGGATGCTTGTTTACGTCACCATGAGGTGAAGTGCAGCAAATTCTAATTTTCTGTGTCTTCTGTTGTTTACCTAAAAGTCACTTAGAGTAAATAGAAGACTGTGAAACATCACTTCATCGAACGAGAAATCTTAGTTAGATTCAATACTGGAAAATCGCGAAAACCAAGTTCACGCACTCAAAGTTCGAATGTGCTGATGAGATTCATTTTCACCCATATGATCTTGACGCATTGTGTCAGCGCAAGTGCTCAGACGTAACTGTTATTGGTCATACATCGTGGGAGCTCCACTGAAGGTGATCTGAGCATTCGTCACATCACTGGCACTTTGAAAGCATCATTGAAGGATCAAAGAACGACACTTCAATTTCAGGAATCAATTTATCGTCTAATGGATCGTCTAATGGATGTAGACAAGGCCTATTAACCTATTTAAACCTATCTGAAATTGGACTTTAATAAAATCACGTCTCCGACTATAGGAGTTTAGACTTTTAGATAATGCTTTAGGTCAAAGTGTCTCAATCTTTTGGCAATAAGCATAATTTATACACTATGTCCAGCGACAAGTGTGAAGTTCACAGAACTACCCAGCGGAACCATTTTTTATAGCGGCGAGATTCAATTCTAAGCAACTTCCACTTTATCAAGGTCAGCATCCTGATCACAAATATGAGCTCAGAATCCACAAATTCGCTGTCGTGTCTGAGAAATTCAAGTTTACAGATAAAAGTGGTTCTGCCTCCTAAATCATGAATCTGAGCTCAGATTCCACAAATTTGCACTCGTTATTGAGAACTTAAGTTTAAGGATAAAAGTGGTTCCGCTAACTTCACACAGGTTGTCCACCGCCCCTTCAAGTCACCCAAGACCATAGAAGTAGATAATAGTACACTAGAATAGAAGTTTGATATCTTGTCTATGTACAATGATGGCACATGGAAAAATCTATGGTCTGCAGATCAGATTCGATCTAAAACATTGTATCATAGTCAAACTATTTGCCAATTTGATTGTGGAAGTTGTTGACATCAAATTAATGCAGGATTTTCATGAAGAGAATTTTCAGTGAGATGGCTGCATTGTTTTATGTGAAATTGTCTACTATTCCATAAGTTAATATAGCTACTGTGTCAATTTGTACCAGTCATTATCAACCATTTTCCATTTTTTTGATACTGGAATGCGAATTAAAAATTGGTTCACAGAGTCATAATTGAAAGTGGTCAGTGTACTGGTTGTAAGAGCATGTCAAGAATTCACAGATAAAATTTCTACTTATTGGATAATTTCTCCGTCAAGCGGTTAAGAAACCTTGCACTTTGCTGGAATAAACACACTGAAAGCTTCTTTACCTCCAATCATTTCTCAGATAGATAGAATGTCGGTGGAACTTTTCAATTAATCATTGAATGACACATGTGATATAGTGTGATGATATTTTGGAACCTGATATTCGAAAGCATGCAAAGATTATGAAATTGTTCAAATACAAAGAACAGGGGAGCCCTTTCAAGTAAAATGTATACTCGAAGATTTATAGGCCTCTGATTTCAAGCTGGAGTTATGCATGTTCTGTAAATCGACATTACAAGTTGCATATGTGTCTCATTATACTCTTGATAGATTATAGGACCGATATTTCAAAATGATGAACGTACACAGCGTTTTAAAGGATTTCCTTCTTTGTCATCCTGTCGCCGCAGTATTTTGAAAATTCACTATTGCTTTGCTACACATGATCTTTGGACAAAGGGCAACAGCCCAGATCACAAATTGGCTTGATAAATATAAATGCCAATCAGAAAACGTGGAAACCAGCCCGTACAATTTGCATTTTGCCCCAACTAAGTTCCCCCGGGGTGTGCCACAATTTTCATGCAATTTCCATTCTAGAACTCTCTATGGTATTGTTAATTTCTATGCCCAAGGCACACTTGATATTTGTTTCATTACCAAATCTCTAATCAATCTCACAATGATATGATGACAGCTATGTTTTGAGGGCGTCAATGGCAAATTAGAGGGCCGCCGCGGTAGCACTGATGTTGCAATTTGAAATGTGCCGTTCATAACAGCGCAAAAGCAAGTCCTGATAACAGAAAACTGACATTCAACTATGCACAGGTCTTATGGGACTGTATACAGGTGATCCCTGCGATGGCTGTTGGCTTGTCAGTGCTCACTTCGCCCCACCAAACGACGAAAAAAGTGAGACTTTAATTCTGTGATCTGCACTCTGCCAAAGTCATGTCTCGACCACACAATAATGCTGGAAATGGCAGCACGAACCTCTTCTATTCAAAGGAAAGTAGAAAATCACCCTTCAAGAAGTCATCAGTCCACAGAGAGGCTTACCAGTCGCCGACAATTCATTTTTTGTCTTTACAGTTTAACTTTGTTTAATAACTGTTGTTACGGAAGGATGCAATATGCAGAGTGAGCTTTTAGCTCTATAGTTTCCAAATTCAACAGCGTCTCCTTGCGCCCAATGGTTACCTCTATCCTCCCCCTCCCACATTTTCCCGTTTCCAAATTCATCAAATTTCATCGGATTGGGTTTAGAATAGACTTGATCTGTCACTGAGTGACACTATCACACCACTGAGAAGTCGTACTTGAACCCTGGGATGAAGGATTGGTCCCTTGGATGCTCAGTTAGAATACAAGGTACAACTGTGATCATGAACTTCATGGGATTGTTGTCTACAGACAAATGACGAGCAGTTGTCAAATTTTCTACACACTCAACGCTTTTGTGACGGTAGTGAGACTGCCTTTAGGAGCAAGAGAAGATCGCTGACGATGCAACCCTCCCGGGTGTCAACAACAGAAAGTTGGGGGGGGGGGAGAATAGAAATACCTGCCCAATGTCCTAATAAAGGAAACAAAAGTGGAAACGCTGGGGAATTGATTTCAACTGTGACTGAAAATTATTGAGACTATTTCAGAAAATCACTATAACTGACAAAAATTCTATTGTCAACAACATCATAAGACGTTTGTGGCTCAAGCTCATAATTCATTAAAACGTGATGAAAATAATTAAATACTTCTCGAAAAAGCTCTGAAAAATCTACCATTTTGAATGCGACGATGTAATATAATTGTCATCTGAAATTACGCTATGATTTCGGTTTATCAAATTTCTGGTCAGATTTTCACGGAAACCACTTTTAGAAGATGACATCATGAGACCACTCGGTTCAACAGGGCTCCACCAGATTCAATCACATTGTCACGATGGATCAAGAGCTTTTCGGAAGCAGTGGTCAAGAACTCTCTTGAGTGAGTGAATAATCCACAATATCTGCTTCTCAAAACGAAATTTACATCATTTCTCTCTTGAGTCAGTCAAAGACACTAGTACAAATCTGATGAGTAGCTGGTGCATGCTATGGTGACTGCCTAAGATCATCGACAACTCCAAACATGGTGTTGGTTCAACCACGAAGGATGATATCCTAGACTGCACCATTTCTCACCGTTCACTGTCCAGGCATCGTCTTGAAGAACGTAATCAAGCTCGTTCCCTCAAGACTCTGTCATGAGCGTGAGGAGCCCAGCGTGAGGAACGCAGGTCGCGAGGAGCCCAGCGTGAACAGCCCAGGTCGCGAGGAGCCCAGCGTGAGGAATGCAGGTCGCGAGGAGACTAGGGTGAGGAGCCCAGTGTGAGGAACCCAGGTCGCGAGGAGCCCAGCGTGAGGAACGCAGGTCGCGAGGAGCCAAGCGTGAGGAACGCAGGTCGTGAGGAGCCTAGGGTAAGGAGCCCAGTGTGAGGAACCCAGGTCGCGAGGAGCCCAGCGTGAGGAACGCAGGTCGCGAGGAGCCCAGCGTGAGGAACGCAGGTCGCGAGGAGCCAAGCGTGAGGAACGCAGGTCGTGAGGAGCCAAGCGTGAGGAACGCAGGTCGTGAGGAGCCCAGCGTGAACAGCCCAAGTCACGAGGAGCCCAGCGTGAGGAACCCAGGTCGCGAGGACCCCAGCGAGAGGAACCCAGGTCACGAGGAGTCCAGCGTGAACAGCCCAGGTCGCGAGGAGCCCAGCGTGAACAGCCCAGGTCACGAGGAGCCCAGCGTGAGGAACCCAGGTCGCGAGGACCCCAGCGAGAGGAACCCAGGTCACGAGGAGTCCAGCGTGAACAGCCCAGGTCGTGAGGAGCCCAGCGTGAACAGCCCAGGTCGCGAGGAGACCAGCGAGAGGAACCCAGGTCGCAAGGCACCCAGGTCACGAGGAGCCCAGCGTGAACAGCCCAGGTCACGAGGAGCCCAGCGTGAACAGCCCAGGTCGCGAGGAGACTAGGGTGAGGAGCCCAGCGTGAACAGCCCAGGTCACGAGGAGTCCAGCGTGAACAGCCCAGGTCACGAGGAGCCCAGCGTGAGGAACCCAGGTCGCGAGGACCCCAGCGAGAGGAACCCAGGTCACGAGGAGTCCAGCGTGAACAGCCCAGGTCGTGAGGAGCCCAGCGTGAACAGCCCAGGTCGCGAGGAGACCAGCGAGAGGAACCCAGGTCGCAAGGCACCCAGGTCACGAGGAGCCCAGCGTGAACAGCCCAGGTCACGAGGAGCCCAGCGTGAGGAAACAAAGTCGCGAGGAGCCCAGCGTGAGGAACAAAGTCGAGCACAAATATCGCAGTTTTTCCGGAATAAAGCGACGAACATGCTAACCACATGTCCCAAAGTGATTCCTCTTAAGCCCCTCACGCTTTAACGGCAGGCACTGATGTCACCGGACACGGATGGCATCCCTGCCTAGCAAAAAGTGGCTGACCGGGAAAGAGCTTCAACTCATTGAAGACCAACAAGTGCTTCGCCCGACGAATTTCGTGCTTGGACTGAACATAACATTCGATAAAACGTTTATAAAGGAATTTTGTCTTGTAATGTAGGTTATGATAGCCAGGTCAGCTGACAACCTCATTCCAGTGCCCGACAAATCGACTTTTTTCATCCAAGTTTTTCAAAATGAAAGCTTCCTGAGCAAATTCAAGAGTGTCTAAGCATCTACTAACATTTCTCGGTATTTATGGGCATTCCACCCAGGTTTTCAAATTCGTCTAAAATCTGCAAAAATCAATCAATCGTCACCAAACGTCAGGCAGAGGTACTTAGGCATATTTTCTACCTACATGCAAAAATTCATGCAGATAGAATAAGTAGTTTTTGCATTAGAGACGATCACGTGAAGTGTAGCGATACCAACGACTTGATCTCGTTTTGTCTATTCGACGCATTATTGTTGCTCGTGGTGCACAGTTCTCTCTCCCTCTTCACTCACTGCCAACTGCTATTTGAAATCTTCCCACGGCCACACCTTTTTTAAGTTAAAATTGTTGGTGTAAGGGATTTGGCCTGGTCATTATCACTGCACGAGGTGTCAGGAAATGACTTTGCTGTCCTCAAGTGCTTTCTGCTCACACGGTGAGGTCAGAAGAAGTCAGATCAAGCTGCAGACATCGCTGCACTTCAAGTTATCGCTCCTAATTCAAAAACCACTTGTCAGATTTGCACAAATGTAGGTATGTGGGTAGAAATGTACTCACTTGCGTCTACTTACAGTTTTGTGACGATTGGTTCATCTACATGGATTTTAGACAAATTTGAAAACGTAGAGGGAGAGAACCAATAAGCACACATGAGAGGACCACAGCACATGAATGGATAGCGAATATCGTCGACTTACCTTCCGCCTTTCTTCACCCATCGCCTTACAAGTCGCACAACTTGATGAACATGAATTCAAACTTTTCTCTTTTGCGGTCATTTTTCGTTGAAAATATTCCTTGTATCGCGTCCGTTTTGTCTTCCTACTATCCACGTCGATTTTCAGTCCTTGGTTAAACAGACGTTGTTTGATATCCGCTACAGTATATCCTCCTCGATTTTTGAACCTTGGAGGAGACGCTTCTTTGTCTCCATGTTCAGATTCTGATGCAGTACTGGCGAACGGGAAGTTCGGAGCCGCAAATTGTTGGTGATCGCCTTCGCAAAGGCGGACATGGCGGCGTTCACGTGCGAACACCGAGGAAAGAGTTGGGAGAGAAATCCGTCTGCACCGCACTGAAGAGTAGGAAGAAACCTACGGGAGGAAGGTGACCTACAGAATGACGTGAGTGAAGTAGCGTTGACGACGATTCAAATTTTTTCCACCAAACAAACTACACAAAAAAAATGTGATCGAAAGCAACCAATCATCAGTCGCCTCCGTTTCAACCAGTAAGAAGGTGAAAAGAGAGGAGGGAGGAGTGAAAAGACAACAACATAGGTAAAGTGCAAGCATGTGAGAGAGAGAGAGAGAGAGACAGATGAGAGAGCGAGCGAGAGAGATGAGAGGAGAGAGAGAGAGAGAGAGAGAGGGAGAGGGAGACAAATTAATGAAACGCTGAGCCACTCACACTGAATGAGAAGAGAGAGTGAGAGAGAGATGAGAGGTGAAAAGAGAGAGAGAATGAGAGAGATGAGAGGAGAGAGAGAGAGAGATGAGAGGAGAGAGAAAGAGAGATGAGAGAGAGAGAGAGAGAGAGATGAGAGGAGAGAGAGAGAGAGAGAGAGATGAGAGGAGAGAGAGAGAGAGAGATGAGAGGAGAGAGAGAGAGAGATGAGAGGAGAGAGAGATTGAGAGAGGAGAGAGAGAGAGAGAGAGATGAGAGGAGAGAGAGAGAGAGAGAGAGATGAGAGGAGAGAGAGAGAGATGAGAGGAGAGAGAGAGAGATGAGAGGAGAGAATGAGAGAGATGAGAGGAGAAAGAGAATGAGAGAGATGAGAGGAGAGAGAGAATGAGAGAGGTGAGAGGAGAGAGAGAATGAGAGAGGTGAGAGGAGAGAGAGAGAGAGAGATGAGAGGAGAGAGAGAGAGAGAGATGAGAGGAGAGGAGAGAGAGAGATGAGAGGAGAGGAGAGAGAGAGATGAGAGGAGAAAGAGAATGAGAGAGATGAGAGGAGAAAGAGAATGAGAGAGATGAGAGGAGAGAGAGAATGAGAGAGGTGAGAGGAGACAGAGATGATAGAGCGAGATCGAGAGAGAGATGAGAGGAGAGAGAGAGAGAGAGAGAGAGATGAGAGGAGAAAGAGAATGAGAGAGATGAGAGGAGAAAGAGAATGAGAGAGATGAGAGGAGAAAGAGAATGAGAGAGATGAGAGGAGAGAGAGAATGAGAGAGGTGAGAGGAGAGAGAGAATGAGAGAGGTGAGAGGAGAGAGAGGTGAGAGGAGAGAGAGAATGAGAGAGGTGAGAGGAGACAGAGATGATAGAGCGAGATCGAGAGGAGGGAGGAGAGAGAGATGAGAGGAGGGAGGAGAGAGAGAATGAGAGAAGTGGGAGGAGAGAGGGAGAGAGAGATGAGAGAGATTACTAAGCAAATCTCAACATGGATTGATCAGGCAGTTGAAATATATGAGAAAATTCTGTAATAAAAACGGTCTTACAATGTTACGATCTCACTCGTCAGCTATCAATGACGATGATGAACTTTCTATCTTTAATTTTGCTATGTATGATTTCTATTTTCTTTAGCATGATGTTGTCATTTATATTAGGATAACTTCTATGCATGCCTCAAGTTTGAGTTTGAATATGTACTGGGGGCCATGGATAGAACTGGTCCAAGTGCGGCATGTACGGGTTGTATGACTCATGCGTAAATACAGATACAGAGTATTAGAGCCGGGTTCTGATGATACTTACTACGCAACATACAATAAATCATGATACATAATGACACAGACACAGAAAGAGCTATTGCTTAAAGGTAATGATGTTGCATCACCAATTGAAGTAGTAGAAGAATATAGATACTTAGGTATGTGGATTTCCAAAAGCGACATAAAGCAAATTGAAGAAGTCACTAAGAAAGGAAAAACATCATCATATATAACCTCCAAAACTCTGAATGAATTTACAACCGTTGACGCGAAAATATTGAATGAAACATTTGAAATATTGACTCTATCAAAAATGAAATATGGTTGTGAATTATATTTTGATAAAAATTTGAATGAACCGAATTAAATAATTATGCAATTTTATAAAATATTTCACTATTTAAGAATCACGACTCCAAACTATTGCACCATTGGTAAATTCGGTATAAAACCCTTGGAACTCCATCATTATAAATCAGCTTTAAATTATTATGTGAAGTTAAAGGAGTATAAAAATGATATAAGGTATAAGGTATATAAATGATATATACACGTATTTTTAAAGCTATAAATGCCAATTTAAATTAGAAATCATTCCGCAATACACGGTGTGACAGGATAATTAAACTGATGAAAAATACTCAATTGCAACAGCTACATAACTTTGATTAAAATGACAAAAATCCAAAACTGTCGTCAACATCTTTTTATTTGAATATTTCAGGAAAGAATGGGTTAGCAGTGCATAAAATGGCAACAAAGTAGCAAGACATTTAGAACTATGCAGATTTCAATGTGACACAAGGCAATATTTACATTTAGTTAGGAATAAAATCAAGATTGAAACACTCTTGCAGCAGAAACTGGCACATATCAAAACCGAATTACTCATAAGGATTTCATTTGCAAATTATGTGATAAGAATGAAGTAAAAGACATTTTTCATTTCATGTCAATTTGTCCACGATATAGGACTGAAGGACTTGCATTGATGCCATTCCCAAGTGATTGTGATCGGTCGGATTTCTATGAAACTATCAACACGCTAAAGGCAGGACCACTGAATTAGATTGTTTAACCGTGTCACTTTGCCTAAAGTGCAAACTGATTCAAACAGATGGCACATGCAGGAACTTATTAGTGGGCAAAAAGAAAGTTTTAATACCTTACAGAGATAGGAAAAATAGTCGTGCGTCGCTTGCGGATTGCTCTGAATTCCTTCGAAATGCTCCGATCGCCACGATTCCTTCAGATTCGAAGAATTCAGATCATTGCGCACAAGTTTTCTCGGTAATGTTGGGCCCTCCGATCATTTTAAAAAAAGTTAGCAGGCGCATGAAAAAACGTTCACAAACTTCTCTGTAGAATTTGACATCGACTGTGTCTCTTTGCTGTGTGATCCGGTTGATACTTCGCACAATTTGGCGTGTTTGATGTTGAACTGGCTGCTCATTGTTCGATTGCTATGGTATTATGTCAGCAGATTGTGCCATTTCATTAACGTTACAACTTGTCTAATTCTGTGGGCAGGACAGGCATGTGCCACCGAAGAATTCATTGACAGAGCAATGCACATAAAGAACAATCGATAATGCTAACGTTTATTAAATCAATCTATCCATTTTGCAACTTTATCATGAATGGGGCTATTCAGTAACTAAAATTCTGCCGACAGAAAATTAAACCGATTTAATATTTTGCCGGAAGAATTTTAGTTAATGAACAGCCCCAATGTTCTATTGAGCTGATCAACTGCTTATGATGCGATTTCTATGAAACCCTGAAAAGATTGACTGACGCGTGATGTTGATAATTTCATAAACATAACAATTCACATGTACTTGAGAAACAATAGATTGCGCTTGCATTTGGATTTCCATCTCTCTGTCCTACAAATTCATCAAAACACGCAAGACGCAGACTATGATATTGATCAATTGCTTTAGATTTCTATTAAATTTAATTCTTATTATAGGGAGTTGTTACTATTCCTATTACTATATTTGAAGCCTATTAGTAACACATCAAAAAGTGGTGAAATTTACATGGTGAAAGAAGATAAACACGTATCTGGCATGGAAACAACGTTTGTTGATAGTGATCTCGAGTTGGCAGACATCAGGGTAAAGATTCCTCCCAAACATAACCCAGTGTTACGGGAATGCTATATCTGTCATATCTCTTAATGATTTGTATTGTTCTATGGATGAAGATAAGATGCATGTTTTGCCAGACAAATTGTGTGCTGAATTGCAAGTTTTGTATAAAACCGATGAGTTTGTTGGTCAGACAACAAATAGAAGGTTTTTAGAACCTGTTGATACGTGATTTTTCTGATTTTCTGATGTTTTTCTCACGACTGAATAATCACTCAAAACACTCAGCACGCTTAGCTTGTGTAGTTGTGGTTGTGAAAGATCCTTCTCTACTCTCAAAAGAATTAGAAGATCTTCTGTTCCTCCCCCCCCACATTTCTGTTGTTGACACCCGGAAGTGTTGCATCGTCAACGATCTTCTCTTGCTCCTTCTTGTTCTCACTAACGTCGCATAGCGTTGACTGTGTAAAACTCCTCTTGTCTGACTTGTAGAACATTTACAGTCTCAGAATTAGACAACTGCTCGTCATTTGTCTGTAGACAACAATCACACGAAGTTCATGATCACAGCTGTACCTTGCATTCTAACGGAGTATCCAAGGGACCAATTCTTCATCCCAGGGTTCAAGTAAGACTTCTCAGTCGTGTTGTAGTGTCACTCAGTGACAGATCAAGTCTATTCTAAACCCAATGTGACAAACTTTGGCGAAATTTGATGATTTTGGAAAACTTGAAAAATGTGGGGGTAAGAATAGAAGTACCGAAGATTTTCTAGGTCGAGTATGTCTGATGAGACATTGTGTACTTTATCTTTTCTTTAGATTGAAAAATAACTCATTGCCCGTATAATAAAAAGTGGCCCTGAAAAAAAGCATTCAAATCCCAGGCGTACAAGTGTGCGGGTGTTGTATATACTCGCATGGATTTTAAAACGATATGATAAAAGGCGAACAATTACATAATAGTTGGACCTGCTGTTTGTCTATTGATTCTAAGTTTAATAGGTTTAAGTGTTCACCTGGGAATGAGAGACAATAATCGCCGATGGTAAAATTATTCAGTTGAATCTCTGTTCTTGAACGCAATGTGTTTTATGGGTTTCTCCTGCTTCACCATGTTTGGTATAATGTATTCCTAACTCATTATTTCATGCATACTATGATCATGCTCTCTATTCGCCGACATTGAGATCTATGCATCGGTAATCATATCATGCTCGCTCTCACTTCTATGTTATCTTATAGTACATCTTTGTATCAGAATTGTAAGGGAATGCCTCAACATAGGAAGCGATTGTTTATACAGCAATTGTTGGTTTACACAAAGTCATTGCAGATATACAAAGTCGGTATATCCCCACGAACCGGCCAATTGAGAGGCGATGCGAAGTGCTGGAATATAAAAACCTCTTTTTCAACCCTACGTTGTTGGATGTCTCGCAGCTTATCTTGTAACAAGACATACATGTGGAGTGCAGAATAAGATTACGTTGAGAAACACTAACTTGTTGGTTTACCCTCTCGAGCCGCTGATAAATTTAGGGAAAGAGGAAAAACCGATATTCACTTGCCCGGTTTATTTAACTCACAGAGAGTCCAAGCGCTCCTACCACAGAATTAAATAGTTTGTTAATCTGCTTCGGTTTGCTAGAAGTGTGATTAATTCCATCGACGGCACATCGTGGAACCTATTAAATGGGCAAAAAAGAATTCCTAATACCTTACAGAGATAGGAAAAAAGTCGTGCGTCGCTTGCAGATTAATGTGAGTTCCAGCAAAGTGCTTCGATTGCCAAAATTCCTTCAGATTCGAAGAATTCAGATCATTGTGCACAAGTTTTCTCCATAATGTTGGCCCTGCAATTCATTATTAAAAAAATAGCAGGCGTACGAAAATTAGTTCACTTGATGTTTTCACATCCTCTCCTCGGCATTCTTTGTGCATACATTGAATCGAAGCCACAGATCGATGTGTGTTTTGGTATGTGCGAAGTGATATCACAGCACGCACGCATCTCTCACTGACTCTGGTGTCCTCTGCTGACAGCTTATTGTTTGTCATTTCCAATAGTAAGCGATACACGAATTATCCATTCGAGAAGGAGCAAGTTGTCTAATTCTGTGATGTGCCATTTCGATATTAAGGTTACATATAACTCTTCCTTTCTAGGAAACTGAAGATGTCTCACTGTTACTAACACTTAACTATACAATCCCTCTGCAGCTGAATATAAAAAATGTGAGAAGAATAACACTACTGATAAAGGATTATCCATCTATCATTATGCTGATAAATTACTTTTGGATTTGTTTGAAAAAGGGAGATAATTAGAACTAGTGCCATAGGCGGGATGAGAAAGCGACAGGAAAGATATTTAAGATTGATGAGATACGACGGAATTTGAGAAATAAGAGCAACAAGTTTATATAACGCGTCTTGCGTTCTTCTAATGTATCGGTTCAACATTCGCAGAATAAGTTATTCCAACATTTCGTTTCATGATCATTATTAGCAAAACTGCCTTATAACTTCATGGAACTCATCTAATACAACCCGGACTGTCTTATGTAACCGTGGCGGCCTGCTTTTGCCATATCTCATATCATGGTTCCATATAGCCTTTACCAAGGATCGCCTAGAAGCTGCAATTCCGATTCAACCACTGTCAATTCAATCGAGAGCGTTTCTTTGATATCAATTAAATGAACAATGGACAGTCAGTGAGAACCCCCAGAACTGCAAATATTACTGCCAAAGAGTGTCCAAATACAACAAAATACTCTGAACAGTTGCATTGAAAACAATCCACAGTTCATGATTTAGAAAACTTTTCAAAGTTTGAGCAGATATAGCCTTCTGTTGCAGATTAAAAGTACGTTATTGAAATGTGAACTCCATGACAACTCTTTTTTCATTGTAACACCAAGGATTTTGAATTCTTTTACAATGTGAACGGAAGAGGGCAATCAGCAGGAAATTCTTCTTGAAGCTGCAAACAGCTCTTGTGTTAGATTCATTTATTTTCAGACATTATATGCACTGGCACATTCTTTGATTGAATTAAATTCTCCAAGAAGTGTTTCTAACGACTGACTAACATTCAGTTTTACAATTGGACCACTAGGTGACATGCCACGCGTAATTCACACGTAATTGCGGAGCATCCCAAACATCCGTGGTTAAGGACCATTCTTCCATTCTTCTACCCGCGTACATGCGCGCTGCAATAAGAGTCAGAAATCACTTGATCTGATGCTGTTAAAACATGGGAAATGTTTATGAATACGCGCGGGCGAGCGTTTATAGTTTGCGCGTCGCACACGGTTGTCTGCGTTGCCGCTTGAACCATCAAGATGAACCGCTAAGCATGTTCTGTCTTCCCTGAACATGAAATTGAGATCCTATCACATTGTTTAGCCTCTGATACATGCAGACACATGAGACGCAAAGTCTATATATCAGGACTGCCAACTATACTAACTCGTATTACAGATATTGCAGCAATGTCCCGCATAGCCACGGATGTTTAGGGTCAAGTGTAATTAAGCGTGATTGAGCGTGGCATGTCACCTAGTGACAGCTCTCACATATCTCATCTGCAGTCATATTAGTCAATGTGGTGTCACATATTTTTACTGATTGATGTCTTTCACGCAGACATTTACTAAAAATCATAATTTATCATTATGCAGCCACCTTTGTTGGGATGGTCTAACATTTTGGTTAAAGCATCACGCACCGTGATGAGACAACACGCAGTGTTCGAAGATTGTCTATATGCAAGCTGAAAATCAGGTATATTCACTAGGTGACATGCCACGCTCAATCACGCGTAAACTACGCGCAATTACACATGACCCTAAACATCCGTGGCTATGCGGGACATTGCTGCAATATCTGCTATATAAATTAGTATAGTTGGCAGTCCTGTTATATAGACTGCGTCTCATGTGTCTACATGTATCAGAGGCAGTGTTGCCACTCGTGGCGATAAATATTGCCTGGCAATATATTCACAATTTGTGGCAATATGCAATAATTATCTGATAGTTCATTGTAGTTATCAATATTTTTCAGATTTAAAGCGATGATGATATTGTGAAAAGAAATTTTTGATTTGATGGGTATGCTTTTTGAGATAATTAGATAGGTCTATTGAAAAGAATTACACGAGTCACTGTAATATCGAATGTAAAACCTATTATTCACAATACTTGATCGCTGGTCTCTGAGACTGTACCACATCAATACGAGACATCATTATACTCGAGTCCAACATTCCCACATTCTGGCTGTTAGAATTGCTAGATATGAGAGGAAGAAAGTCGGTATATTTCATTAACTTTTTAACTTACGGCTCCAGTAGAATTATGAGCTAAGCTTACCAAATGCGTTAAAATGAAATATGTTTATAAACGCCAGGGGCTATTTTTTATACTCGCACAGTTCATATCACCGGTACTTTTTTTTAAAGAACATCCTCATAGCGAAGTTAATCTTTTTCAGTTGATCGCTCAGAACGATGGCTCAGATCGTTCAAAGAGATGTCTCGCTTTGAAAGATCTGGAAATTAGGAAGAAAATCAGATTCTTTATCTATGTTGCGCAGATGGCGGAACCGTTTGAAAAGTGGTTTCAACAGTCTTCGGCCATCTTAATTCATCGTTTGAGGCCTCAACTCATGAGCATGGTGAAGAATATCGCAGTACACTTCTGAAACCAGAATATTGACAGTGAAACTGCTATGAAAATAAATATCAGTGACGTCAATAATCAACTTCCTGTTGGCGAGATCCTCATGAGTCCCACGAACAAAGAAGTTTCCGATATACTTCGGTACAGATGCAAGAGTAGCTATGTAAAAATTTTGACCTATCCGCCAGATAATCTCCCTCTGAAATAGAGGGTTCTTCGTTGCCTGAGTTTTCTTGATACAACCTTTAAGTTGAAGGAGGATTTCGTCATTTATTTTGCAAATCAACTTCCTGATGTTGTCTCTCATGATGACATCGACCATCTTCGGACAAACAACTTTTAAACCAATGGGAGGATTAGCCCAAATCCGAGGCATGTCCGAATCATCCGACGTCCTGTTCCACCCTTTTCCATGGAAATGCCGATTGTGAAAGAGACATCAGGAAGTCGAACAACATCGATGACAATGAGAAGCGTAATTGATTGTCCGATGACATCAGAAAAAATCTTTTACAATGTCGTTCTTTCCTGCAGAAAAGAAACCAGCGCATAATTTAAATTGGATAATGATGTGATTAATCAAGGATTTAAAGCTCATGTGGAATATACGCTTTTTTGGTAAAACAGAAAAAGCATCAGAGAGTGAGAGAATTGGCAAACTGACTGCTTTAGAAGCTGATGAAATAAATAGGACGGTACAAAATGATCCACTGAGTAAGGATAGATTGGAAGACCTGAGAAAGGAGGAGTTGTCTGTGAAGAAAGAAAAGGAGGAAGTTAATGCTAGACAAACAGCAGCTGAATTGAAATTACAGGAGGCTGTTGCGGAACTGAAACAAGTTACTCTCGTAAAGGAACAATTAGCGAAGGATGCCAAGAAACGAAAGGCAAAGAAATAGGCTGTTGAACTTTTGATTGCAAATTTCGGAAACAGCGCAATTTTTCTTTCCATTGGCCAAATTTTCCAACAAGTGCCTTTTTGAAGCTCTTGTTACGAAGTGATAAATGTACAATGTACATATTACTTTGGAGGTCTCAGTCACAAGTTCTTATGGAAATTATCAAATTTCAAATTTGAAGCACAGTGGTATATATACATATTTTTGTAATTCAGTTCACACGAGTTCTTTCGTTGAAATGAACAGTACAGTAGGCCTACTGACTTTTGCGATATAAATGTTTTTATAGCTCAATCGACAAATCTTTTTGCTGAAATTAACAGTGCTGACTTTTGTGATTTAATGATTTAAGTATTTTTGTAATTCATTCCACAAGTCTTCTGTATGCTGAAAATTATCAGTTCATTCCATGAAAACAATATTTTTGTAATTCAATTCAGAATCAGTCCATACTAAAAGCCTATAACATCTGGCGATGGTATACTATAGTTTTTAGGGTTTTCACGTTCATGGTCAGTTGTTTTTGGAAACGTTCGTGCTTCTCTGTGTTTTCGTTGTTCGCACGTTCACCTGTTAAAGTATCTGGTAGTTAGCATATCTAAGATACAATTATTTTCCTATAATTCATCACTTTTTTCTGACTGCTCATGTGTGTGTATACGCTTTCCCCAAGAACATTTGGCAATACTTTTATCAACTGGCAATAATAATCTTATTAGGTGGAGTGGCAACACTGATCAGAGGCTAAAAAATGTGATAGGACCTCAATTTCATGCTCAAGGAAGACAGAACATGCTTAGCGGTTCATCTTAGTGGTTCAAGCGGCAGCGCAGACAACCGTAGACGACGCGCAAACTATAAACGCTCACCCGCGCGTATTCATAAACATTTCCCATGTTTTAACAGCATCAGATCAAGTAATTTCTGACTCTTAGTACAGCGC
This sequence comes from Prostheceraeus crozeri, assembly GCA_907163375.1. Lineage (NCBI taxonomy): Eukaryota > Metazoa > Platyhelminthes > Polycladida > Euryleptidae > Prostheceraeus > Prostheceraeus crozeri. The sequence continues at coordinate 43,456 of CAJQUW010011691.1, read as the reverse complement.
GCATGTACGCGGTAGAAGAATAGAATGTCCTTGACCACGGATGTTTGGGGTGTTCCGTAATTACGCCTGAATCACGCGTGGTATGTCACCTAGTGTTCTTGTAGAATGCACTGCGCAATTGAAAATATGATGCTCTAGCAATTTCGCTGGAGTTCTTAGCAAAGTAGTTCGACGCTGTCGATTGACATATATAGGCGTGCATTTTGAAATAACACAGGTCTTAAAAATACATGTTGGCAGCTGTCTAGTATTTATAGAGCAATTAAATATATTATTACAAAGTGATTCTGATACGAAAAGAGAAGCCAACATGTGAAACGCTTGGCTGTCAAAGTCGGTGGTTTTAATTAAAGGGGAAGTGAAGTACTTTTACAACTTGATCTTAGTTGATTCATTGATCACAACTTACAGCAGTGCTACTATTCACGAGGTCAGATTCGACACCGTCTACGAATTACAGCGAGAAATGTCTTCCCAATGGATCAGCCAATGAAATCGCGAGGGAGACAGTAGCGTCACTGTGCCGGGGAATCCCGTTTCTCTCTCATGTCGTGTCAAGCAGCTAATGTTATTGTATCGATCTACTCGTTGAATTGACCTTGACTCCACGAGGCAGGCAGCAGCGCCACACAGTGGATACATTTATTTCTTCGTTGCATTTCGCCGACTTCTAACTAAGCAACCATACCGCAGTGCAGTGCTTATGGGTGCCACAATGTGAATGGAAAATGTCAGACATATATCTCATCAACGATTTCCATCTGACCCAAGTATGCGACGTTCATGGATTTTAAAATTGAGTAGAAAAGACTGGACTCCATCACGCAACGCCGTTGTGTGTTCCGCTCATTTCCGTGATGAGGACTTTGAGACAGATATGTACTCGAAAATAATGGGTGAAGGACACACAAGTCGTCGACGCTTAAAGAAAGGTGCAATACCATCTCAGTTTCTTCGAGGAGAGAAGCGGAGTGCTGCTGTATCGGACATTTCAACAGATTCTAAGCGACGTATCTCGAGTTATGTTGCTCAACGTGAAACAGCTGATGCTGAAAATGAGTTGCAGTGTACTCTAAACTCTTCTATTGATATTTCTACGCAAGAATGCTCGACCACCGACTTCTCTGCTGATGTCAGACCGTCGATGTGTGACAAGAAGATGCAGACTAAGCGTCACACTAGTGATGCCTGGATACAATGTAGTTCTCAGACTGTTACCAAATCTGTTTGTGTTCAAACTGACACACATTGCGATGAGGTCGAGTTTGAATCTAGCTCGACTTCATCTGAGCAGTCGACCGACGACGCATTCTTCCCCTCCGATTCTGAACCAAACATCGATATTGCAGAAGATGATGATTCTACAGACGAAAACTCTGTCACGACAGCTGATCGACGTAAGCCAAGATATTTCGTCGTTTCGATGGGTAGTATTGAAGCTCTGTTGAAATTCTGTCCCTTATGTGGATCGCGTGTCGACTCCCGATCTAGTCATCGCAACATTGTCGGCGGAATGTTATGTGTTCAGATAGAATGCTTGGGTGGATGTCACTATAATTGGACATCGCAATCTTCTGTTAGTCGACATCGATTTCGAAGTGGGTCTGGAGATTTCGAATTGGCTGTTTCCATAGTCCTTTGTGGTGGAACATATTCATTTTTGGAATCCATTTCTGAAACAATGGATTTGGCAACTATATCGAATTCTACTTTCTACAAAATTCAGCGCCATTTTACTTCACCAGTGGTTTTTAGTGCATGGTCTCTTCAGCGAAAGCATATCCACGAAGAGTTGAAGAACAAATCAGAAGTTCGATTAGAAGGAGACGCTAGGTGTGATTCACCGGGATTTTCAGCCAAATATTCTACTTATACTTTGATGGAATACGATACTAAATATATCGTCAGTGGTCGAGTAGTTCAGTTGGGTCAAGAGTCGACCTCCAGTGTCGGCATGGAAAAAGTAGGCTTGCAATCCTGCTTGAATGATGTTATCTGCAGTTTGCCAGTGACTGTTCTCGCTACTGACCGCAGTCCGTCTGTAATCAAATTCATGAAGTCCAATTATCCCCAGATCAATCATCAATATGACATTTGGCATTTGGCAAAATCGCTAAAGAAGAGGATTATGATTGCCAGTAAAAGAAAATCTACATGCATCTTAGTTGACTGGCTGTGTAGTATTATCAATCATCTATACTGCTGTGCACAAACATGTAACGGAGATGTCGATAAGTTGACAGAGATGTGGCTTTCACTTTTAAACCATATTCGTGGATTTCATCGCTGGGAGGCAGGACCGAGATTCCACTGTGTGCTCTCCTGCTTTCATGACGATATTGATGCAGAGCTAGCATCAGAGGGCCTTGAAAAAGCCTACCTCCATTCGGATTCGGAGGCCTTCTCTGTGTTGCGTGATATCATTACTTCAAAGCCTATCCTGTCTGCACTGCATCATTGTACGCTCGCCCTCTCTACTTCTGAATTGGAAAACGTTCATAGTTTAATGTTAAAATACGCACCGAAACCACTGCATTTCTCTTTCACGTCAATGAGCCTCCGGACTTGTCTAGCTTACCTAGATCACAACAGGAACATCCTCAGGGAAAAGAAAGCAAATGCCTTCAAATACCAGTATTCAAAGGCAACGGGAAATTGGATTGTGCGACAGCAGTACGTTACAAAGGATTACACATGGAGGAAAGAACTTCTGCAAGACGCCGTAATGTTGCGACAATTTGGAATTCATCCACCCGATTGTGAGCCACCCTTTTCTGACATTCATATACCAAAAAATATTGCTCCAGTACCTATGCCTGAGAAAGAACAGTTACTCGCTTCACTCAGAGAAAATACGAGGCATATTCACTAGTTCTGTTGGGCAAGCAATTTCTGTAATATTAGATATCATTTTCTATATATGCATCATACATGTTTTTTAATTTGAATTGCAATATTCTTAAGTAATCATGAAACATAGCGGTACTAATTAGGAATTCAATTACATATGTCTACATTTTAAGAGGGATATCAATAATTAATAAACAACAGCGGTGTTTTGAAACTGATTTGAAGAAATGAAATGATAACGATTATCAAGCATGCCTAAGTACGTAGCTGTATATAAATAAGAGGAAAGATAATGTGCGAAGTATAGCGAGTAGCAGTTAAAAAAAGTACGTATTTTTTCATCGAAAGTATGTAGCCCTACATGTATATACCGGTGTATTCAAATACATATTCCATTGCTTATCACGCGGTCATTGTAGCTGAAGTAAAAACACAGATATTGACGAGTAGATTTTTAATAGGCTTGTAATAACTGCAGTATCTGGTAAAGGTGTTTAGTCAATCAGAATACGGTCGCTATCATGAGGTTGAAAGTCAGTGTAGATACCATCTACAGATGGAAGCTCCTTGCGTGTTGCATCGTAGACGCAACTAGGAAGAAGCTTCCTAACTTCTTCACCTATAGGTCCCTCATGAATCCATAATACAAATTGAGAGTAGGCACTCCATCGTCGAGCGCTATAATCGAAGTCTTTCGTGATGGTTTTCGTCTTTTCTTCCGGATTGCTAGCATTCGCTGAAAACTAACTTTCAATACTTCTTCATTTAAACAAATAACACGAAAAGTTGACGTGTCAGTAATAGAATTACACGTTGAGTCCAATTTTCGTTTGATGAGCGAACTTTGTACACAACAGGCTCCGGGATACGTAGCAGAACTGGCTGCAGGACATTTCTGACACTGACAATGGTGTTCCGTCAGTTCATTTCGTTAGATTGCCTCAAAACTATCAATATATAAGGGTCTGACCGGCTCAAACAAGTACGGCATCGCATTTTGAGATATCTCACTTTCAGTAATTCTATCATATTCTTCACTATCGCTCATCATGAATGTTCAGCCGGTGAATCGAGTTGCACATTGACTGCGTAACAGGTATTGGGAAGAGTGAGAGAGCAACACTGCGGCTGGCACAACTACGTCAAACGCTGTTCGCGATTTGATTGGCTAATGCTAGACAATAGAGACTCTGGCGGTAAATGACACATATCTCACCTCACAGGCATCGGATTAAACTCGCGTTTTCGATTTATAATGCAGGAGGATTAAACTGGTGATTTGATGATAACATGCAAAATTGCTTCATTTCCCCTTTAAAGAGAGACGTTCCAATCCATGTGTGTTGACTGAATGAAAGGTAAAACTGAATTACTTAATACTTCGATCTAACACTGTGTTGCTGTGAGTACACATGCCGCAAATGAAACAGAGGAAATGTCGTATTCATCAACTTATAGGCTACATGTGCATCATCGACTGCATGACATTATCCTTTGTTTCAGAAAATAAAAGATTCAATATTTTGACGATCTTATTGCCACCAAACTCAAAAATATTTTCACCGATCATAATCCTTTTCGTATCATCGGCCCATCATTAGATTTACACATTATAGGCCTACATATAATGTACATAAATGTAGATCATGGCATGTACAAACGAAATACACATGTTGAAGTACGTACTAAACCTAAATAATGGGACATTGCTGTCGATATCGCTTGGAGATGACTTCTGCTTTCAGTCGCATTCCCTTTGTACCGTCAGCGTGGTCTAGTGAAGAAGGTGCGAGCTCGTATCAACCTCGGACTTCGGTTCGATTCCTGTGTCAGGCGAGTGTGGTCAGGGTGGTCTAGTGAAGAAGGTAAGAGCTCGTCTCCACCGCGCGGACTTCGGTTCGATTCCTGGGTCAGGTGAGTGTGGTCAGCGTGACCTAGTGAAGAAGGTGCGAGCTTGTCTCCTCCGCGCGGACTTCGGTTCGATTCCTGTGTCAGGCGAGTGTGGTCAGCGTGGCCTAGTGAAGAAGGTGCGAGCTTGTCTCCTCCGCGCGGACTTCGGTTCGATTCCTGTGTCAGGCGAGTGTGGTCGGCGTGGTCTAGTGAAGAAGGTAAGAGCTCGTATCCACCTCGGACTTCGGTTCGATTCCTGTGTCAGGCGAGTGTGGTCGGCGTGGTCTAGTGAAGAAGGTAAGAGCTCGTATCCACCGCGCGGACTTCGGTTCGATTCCTGTGTCAGGTGAGTGTGGTCAGCGTGGCCTAGTGAAGAAGGTGCGAGCTTGTCTCCTCCGCGCGGACTTCGGTTCGATTCCTGGGTCAGGCGAGTGCGGTCGGCGCGGCCTAGTGAAGAAGGTGCGAGCTCGCATCCACCGCGGACTTCGGTTCGATTCCTGTGCCAGGTGAGTGTGGTCAGCGTGGTCTAGTGAAGAAGGTGCGATCTTGTCTCCTCCGCGCGGACTTCGGTTCGATTCCTGGGTCAGGTGAGTGTGGTCAGCGTGGCCTAGTGAAGAAGGTGCGAGCTCGTATCCACCGCGGACTTCGGTTCGATTCCTGTGTCAGGTGAGTGCCGTCAGCGTGGCCTAGTGAAGAAGGTGCGAGCTTGTCTCCTCCGCGCGGACTTCGGTTCGATTCCTGTGTCATGTGAGTGTGGTCAGGGTGGTCTAGTGAAGAAGGTACGAGCTCGTATCCACCGCGGACTTCGGTTCGATTCCTGTGTCAGGTGAGTGCCGTCAGCGTGGTCTAGTGAAGAAGGCACGAGCTCGTATCCACCACGCGGACTTCGGTTTGATTCCTGTGTCATGTGAGTGTGGTCAGGGTGGTCTAGTGAAGAAGGTACGAGCTCGTATCCACCGCGGACTTCGGTTCGATTCCTGTGTCAGGTGAGTGCCGTCAGCGTGGTCTAGTGAAGAAGGCACGAGCTCGTATCCACCACGCGGACTTCGGTTTGATTCCTGTGTCAGGCGAGTGCGGTCGTGGAATCAAGGATGTTGTCGTCTTGTATTGACTTAATAGTTGTCATTCTCTATGGATATTCAATATATTGCGACAGACCTCTGTCGTTAACCTAAATAGTTGTTAATATATTTGCTGCTCAAGTACGTCGCATGTACAAGGGTCAACAGTCTGCGGGTAATGAAACAGATGGTGTTATTAAAATATAGAAATAATTATGAATTATAATTTCATTGCATTAACTTGCAAAAATGTATTATTAACAAAATCTTCTACTTACCCAGTTATTGTTGTATTCTACTCACCCAGTCACAACAATTGTTCGAAATGATTCCCGTGCACCGATACACTCGCTTCACATCGCTTGAGATTGGTGTAACACGCGTCTTATACTGACTGGTCAATGGAATTCAGGACTGCTACAATTCTATCTCTCTGCTCATGACTGGACTCTTCTTGGATATTTGTAGATCTGATGGCGTGCGCATCTCCATAACTAAAAATCGCTCAGCGCCAGGTCAGGACTTCGAGATGGTCAATGCCGAGTACCGCTTCAGCGATCTTTAGGAGTTTCGTTCAGCAGAGCTTTTGTTCTGCAGCTCCGTCTTGTTGGTAGATCAATGACTGTTTTCACCGAATAAAAAAAGAATTGTTTCATGAAGAGAATCACAATAATTTTCACTAGTTACTGTCTCATTAAGTGTCTTGATGCACAATGCCATAGCCATATGTAATTAACACCCAAAAGCCAACTGACGGAGATTTGAGGGGTTTTGCGCAAGGATTTTCCGCTATTAAAAACTAGTATGCAGACTTACATGACAATTTAAATAAAAAACAGCTTCATAAAGACAATCTTTCGATACCTGCCATGATTTTCGTTGGTCATCCGTAAAACGATGCGGCAGAAGTTCAAATTAGGTTCAAGATCCACCTCGTTCAATTCCTACACTCGACTAAATTTGAAAGGTTTTCACTTCATTCTTGCACAATACTCTCTGCAAGCAGCGTGTCGAGGTGCGTTGTCTACATCGATTGTCTCCAAGCCCTTCAACAATTTCTGCTTCTTCATCAGATAGTCGACTCTGACCAGGCCGGTCGCCTGTTCCCGCGTGTTGTCTGGCGCTCATCATCATCCTGAAGGGAGACATCGAACGTAACCCAGGTACCACTCCCACACCTGCACCACATGTAGCAAAAACCCATAACAAAAAAGCAAACCTCTATGCGGTGCAACATCCCAAACAATCACTGGTTTCACCTCAAATGCACAAGCATCACACTCACTCAATGCACCACACACACACACTGGACTTGTGCCAATCACACAGCAAGTACCCCATCACACACGAAATCACAACAAAGGCGGCGGCCTTCTCACCTACATACACAACTCAATCAAATTCCAAGAGGCTCTGCCTTCATGCAACCACCTAGAACAGCAATACCTAAAAATACACCTCGCACAAAACAAACAATTCCTCATCACGGACGCGTACTTCCCCCAAAAGACAGCCACACATAGTCACAAGAACCCAACGCAGAAATCAATCACTTTCTTGCCTATCACACAACCAACGCAAGAAACTTGATCTTAACAGACGCAAACGCACACTGACCCACCTGGTTCTCAATACTCGTCAACAACGGCAGAGGAGATGACATTGCCGACTTCTTGGCCACAACCGACTACACCACACTCAATACCAACCGACGCGCCTCCATCCGGACCACAACCAACAGAACTCTTCTCCAGACATAACCATCTCCAGCAGCCAAACTGTACGTCCCACATCATGAAAACCCCTCAACAATCTACGTGTGTGAAGTTAGCACCGCCACTCAGCACCGCCATCTTGAAAATGGAATGTGCCAGTCAAACCAACGATCAGAATCGATCTAGATGGAGTGTGCCAGCATGTGCCACTCACTATTTTGAAAGAATTCCCCCTAGTTTAGGAGAAATCGCTGGTTGAAAGTTCGACATGGCGGTGATGTGAAGTTAGCACCGCCACTAAAATTTTTTTTCCAAAATACACAATCAAAACATACGAAACACGCACAACAGATAGAAGACCATGAAAAACATTGTGCCAGCAAGTTTCAGCACCTAAATCCCCGTACTTGCTGAGAAAGTAGTCCCCGAAACCACAAAATGGCGGTGATGTGAAGTTAGCACCGCCACTGAAGTCTTTTTCTGAAATACGCAATTAAAACACGCGAGACAAGTACAACTGAGAGATGACCATCAAAAACATTGTGCCAGCAAGTTTCTTCTCCTAAGACGCCGTACTTGCGGAGAAATTAGCCCCCGAAAGCTCAATGCGCTGGCGGTGATGTGAAGTTGGCACCGCCATCTTGAAAAATGGAATGTGCCAGTCAAACCAACGATCAGAATCGATCTAGATGGAGTGTGCCAGCATGTGCCACTCACTATTTTGAAAGAATTCCCCCTAGTTTAGGAGAAATCGCTGGTTGAAAGTTCGACATGGCGGTCATGTGAAGTTAGCACCGCCACTAAAATTTTTTTTCCAAAATACACAATCAAAACATACGAAACACGCACAACAGATAGAAGACCATGAAAAACATTGTGCCAGCAAGTTTCAGCACCTAAATCCCCGTACTTGCTGAGAAAGTAGTCCCCGAAACCACAAAATGGCGGTGATGTGAAGTTAGCACCGCCACTGAAGTCTTTTTTTGAAATACGCAATTAAAACACGCGAGACAAGTACAACTGAGAGATGACCATCAAAAACATTGTGCCAGCAAGTTTCTTCTCCTAAGACGCCGTACTTGCGGAGAAATTAGCCCCGGAAAGCTCAATGCGCTGGCGGTGATGTGAAGTTGGCACCGCCATCTTGAAAAATGGAATGTGCCAGTCAAACCAACGATCAGAATCGATCTAGATGGAGTGTGCCAGCATGTGCCACTCACTATTTTGAAAGAATTCCCCCTAGTTTAGGAGAAATCGCTGGTTGAAAGTTCGACATGGCGGTCATGTGAAGTTAGCACCGCCACTAAAATTTTTTTTCCAAAATACACAATCAAAACATACGAAACACGCACAACAGATAGAAGACCATGAAAAACATTGTGCCAGCAAGTTTCAGCACCTAAATCCCCGTACTTGCTGAGAAAGTAGTCCCCGAAACCACAAAATGGCGGTGATGTGAAGTTAGCACCGCCACTGAAGTCTTTTTTTGAAATACGCAATTAAAACACGCGAGACAAGTACAACTGAGAGATGACCATCAAAAACATTGTGCCAGCAAGTTTCTTCTCCTAAGACGCCGTACTTGCGGAGAAATTAGCCCCCGAAAGCTCAATGCGCTGGCGGTGATGTGAAGTTGGCACCGCCATCTTGAAAAATGGAATGTGCCAGTCAAACCAACGATCAGAATCGATCTAGATGGAGTGTGCCAGCATGTGCCACTCACTATTTTGAAAGAATTCCCCCTAGTTTAGGAGAAATCGCTGGTTGAAAGTTCGACATGGCGGTCATGTGAAGTTAGCACCGCCACTAAAATTTTTTTTCCAAAATACACAATCAAAACATACGAAACACGCACAACAGATAGAAGACCATGAAAAACATTGTGCCAGCAAGTTTCAGCACCTAAATCCCCGTACTTGCTGAGAAAGTAGTCCCCGAAACCACAAAATGGCGGTGATGTGAAGTTAGCACCGCCACTGAAGTCTTTTTTTGAAATACGCAATTAAAACACGCGAGACAAGTACAACTGAGAGATGACCATCAAAAACATTGTGCCAGCAAGTTTCTTCTCCTAAGACGCCGTACTTGCGGAGAAATTAGCCCCCGAAAGCTCAATGCGCTGGCGGTGATGTGAAGTTGGCACCGCCATCTTGAAAAATGGAATGTGCCAGTCAAACCAACGATCAGAATCGATCTAGATGGAGTGTGCCAGCATGTGCCACTCGTTTATTTCACGAAAATCCCACCACAGTCGGTGGAAAATCAACCCGAAAGCTCAATGGCGGTGATGTGAAGTTGGCACCGCCACTGAATGTTTTTTTTTTGCTTACTGGCTATACAGATATCAATGCAAATACGAATATCTGGACAGGTGAATACCGTCATGTGCCTGAACTGTTAACAGAAAGCTGAAGCTATTACTTTGTTCAAAACTCTGTAAGACAGTGAAGGCATTTGACGAGTATATGCAATGGCATAACTAGGAAGACTTACTTTCTTATTAAAGGCCATTGATGAATAGCATGCGATTCGTTTATGTTTCCCCGCATGAAGGAGGAGAGTTCGCGACTTACAACGGCAAAACTATTGGTAATGGTTTGAATTTTTCATTTGACCATATGATCAATATATCGATAAACATTTTCATTTGTTTGCCGTGGAAAATATATTCACGCCATGCGATTAATTACAGCCTGTACAACTTAAAACAAGAATGATTAAATAAATGTGTTTAACACACACACCTGTGGAATTTTAAAAATTCCCGCTATTTTGTGCGGATCGAGAGAAAAGATAAAAATTTTCCAGACAATTAATTGGGTTTAAAAACCAGCCCTTCGACTGATGTTTTTCAAAACCTCGATGGGTATCCATCGTCAAGAGGGCTGGGTCATCCTCAATTTTATGAGAATCTGTTTCCACTGTAGGTTAGAACCTACTCTATGGTTTGAACGATGTAGTTTGATAATTCCTTTCCAAAAAGATTGCGCACTTTGGAAAGCATAGAGTAAGTATATTAGGATATCCCATATGTCCCTATTCTATGTTTGAAAGCACCACAAACTCAATTGAGCATCATGCTTCTTCGATGAAGCAGTCTGACAACGCTGGAAATATGCCCTTCGATCTCCTAATGTTATTGCTTCAATTGTTCATCAAGATCATCAAATGTGATAAAGATGTACGCACATCATGACACTAATAATGATGATTGTAGATATTGCCAACATTGTTTTCTATCAATGTTTCAATTGACTTCAAGAATTTCTGATTCACTGGATGTGCAAGCATACTCAAAATTAAAGGGATATTGAGACTCATCTACTTCATATGATCTAGCTAGAAGTCACAACATCTAATCCATTCGTTGAGTATTTTCATTATTTCATAAACACATCTATTTAATCATTCTTGTTTTAAGTTGTACAGGCTGTAATTAATCGCATGGCGTGAATATATTTTCCACGGCAAACAAATGAAAATGTTTATCGATATATTGATCATATGGTAAACGAAAACTGACCAATCATGGGACGTCGTTGGTCAAATGAAAAATTCAAACCATTACCAATAGTTTTGCCGTTGTAAGTCGCGAACTCTCCTCCTTCATGCGGGGAAACATAAACGAATCGCATGCTATTCATCAATGGCCTTTAATAAGAAAGTAAGTCTTCCTAGTTATGCCATTGCATATACTCGTCAAATGCCTTCACTGTCTTACAGAGTTTTGAACAAAGTAATAGCTTCAGCTTTCTGTTAACAGTTCAGGCACATGACGGTATTCACCTGTCCAGATATTCGTATTTGCATTGATATCTGTATAGCCAGTAAGCAAACGGTGTAATGTTGAAATGGAAAATTTTACAATACCTCCATTGAGAGGTTCCAATTTTGGAAAAAACATTCAGTGGCGGTGCCAACTTCACATCACCGCCATTGAGCTTTCGGGTTGATTTTCCACCGACTGTGGTGGGATTTTCGTGAAATAAACGAGTGGCACATGCTGGCACACTCCATCTAGATCGATTCTGATCGTTGGTTTGACTGGCACATTCCATTTTTCAAGATGGCGGTGCCAACTTCACATCACCGCCAGCGCATTGAGCTTTCGGGGGCTAATTTCTCCGCAAGTACGGCGTCTTAGGAGAAGAAACTTGCTGGCACAATGTTTTTGATGGTCATCTCTCAGTTGTACTTGTCTCGCGTGTTTTAATTGCGTATTTCAAAAAAAGACTTCAGTGGCGGTGCTAACTTCACATCACCGCCATTTTGTGGTTTCGGGGACTACTTTCTCAGCAAGTACGGGGATTTAGGTGCTGAAACTTGCTGGCACAATGTTTTTCATGGTCTTCTATCTGTTGTGCGTGTTTCGTATGTTTTGATTGTGTATTTTGGAAAAAAAATTTTAGTGGCGGTGCCAACTTCACATGACCGCCATGTCGAACTTTCAACCAGCGATTTCTCCTAAACTAGGGGGAATTCTTTCAAAATAGTGAGTGGCACATGCTGGCACACTCCATCTAGATCGATTCTGATCGTTGGTTTGACTGGCACATTCCATTTTTCAAGATGGCGGTGCCAACTTCACATCACCGCCAGCGCATTGAGCTTTCGGGGGCTAATTTCTCCGTAAGTACGGCGTCTTAGGAGAAGAAACTTGCTGGCACAATGTTTTTGATGGTCATCTCTCAGTTGTACTTGTCTCGCGTGTTTTAATTGCGTATTTCAAAAAAAGACTTCAGTGGCGGTGCTAACTTCACATCACCGCCGATTTGTGGTTTCGGGGACTACTTTCTCAGCAAGTACGGGGATTTAGGTGCTGAAACTTGCTGGCACAATGTTTTTCATGGTCTTCTATCTGTTGTGCGTGTTTCGTATGTTTTGATTGTGTATTTTGGAAAAAAAATTTTAGTGGCGGTGCTAACTTCACATCACCGCCATGTCGAACTTTCAACCAGCGATTTCTCCTAAACTAGGGGGAATTCTTTCAAAATAGTGAGTGGCACATGCTGGCACACTCCATCTAGATCGATTCTGATCGTTGGTTTGACTGGCACATTCCATTTTTCAAGATGGCGGTGCCAACTTCACATCACCGCCAGCGCATTGAGCTTTCGGGGGCTAATTTCTCCGCAAGTACGGCGTCTTAGGAGAAGAAACTTGCTGGCACAATGTTTTTGATGGTCATCTCTCAGTTGTACTTGTCTCGCGTGTTTTAATTGCGTATTTCAGAAAAAGACTTCAGTGGCGGTGCTAACTTCACATCACCGCCATTTTGTGGTTTCGGGACTACTTTCTCAGCAAGTACGGGGATTTAGGTGCTGAAACTTGCTGGCACAATGTTTTTCATGGTCTTCTATCTGTTGTGCGTGTTTCGTATGTTTTGATTGTGTATTTTGGAAAAAAAATTTTAGTGGCGGTGCTAACTTCACATCACCGCCATGTCGAACTTTCAACCAGCGATTTCTCCTAAACTAGGGGGAATTCTTTCAAAATAGTGAGTGGCACATGCTGGCACACTCCATCTAGATCGATTCTGATCGTTGGTTTGACTGGCACATTCCATTTTTCAAGATGGCGGTGCCAACTTCACATCACCGCCAGCGCATTGAGCTTTCCGGGGCTAATTTCTCCGAAAGTACGGCGTCTTAGGAGAAGAAACTTGCTGGCACAATGTTTTTGATGGTCATCTCTCAGTTGTACTTGTCTCGCGTGTTTTAATTGCGTATTTCAAAAAAAGACTTCAGTGGCGGTGCTAACTTCACATCACCGCCATTTTGTGGTTTCGGGGACTACTTTCTCAGCAAGTACGGGGATTTAGGTGCTGAAACTTGCTGGCACAATGTTTTTCATGGTCTTCTATCTGTTGTGCGTGTTTCGTATGTTTTGATTGTGTATTTTGGAAAAAAAATTTTAGTGGCGGTGCCAACTTCACATCACCGCCATGTCGAACTTTCAACCAGCGATTTCTCCTAAACTAGGGGGAATTCTTTCAAAATAGTGAGTGGCACATGCTGGCACACTCCATCTAGATCGATTCTGATCGTTGGTTTGACTGGCACATTCCATTTTCAAGATGGCGGTGCTGAGTGGCGGTGCTAACTTCACACACGTCAACAATCTCACATCCGACCACTTATCCACTAATCACCACACGCACATCTTCACTAACTACAACAAAGCGAACTGGGAGGACTTCACTGCACATATTGAACAATCAAAACACCAACAACCCCAAGCAGACAAACTCCATATACCCAAAAATAGATCCACAACTCCAACACTAAACACAGAAATAACAAAAGACAACCAACACAAGCAAAGCATTTGGATCAGCAAACTTTCTTTCGGTTGGTCTCACACCAAAAACACAAACAAAACTCTGGATAACCATGCAATAACTACACTCAACGACTAAGGGCGAAAAACCACCCAAAGACATCACAATCCCCTTCTTCAACAAAACTCTTCACCACAACCACGACATTGCGAACGCCTTCAACAAGCATTTCACCACACCCGCACCTCACAAAATACGAAAAGAAAACAAAAAAATCGACAGACGCACACTCCGCCTCTACCACCAACACAAAAATCACGCCGGACCAAACGGAACAGAACATTTACGCACATGCCACGGCCTAACTGACATATAATACACACACTCTGATCACTCAACACCAACCAGATATATAGAGAATCTGGAAAACAGCCAACATCACACCAATAACAAAACAAAACGAACACATCCACTTTCACAGACCTATTTCTCTTCTCTCTCAGATTCATAAATTTCGCTCCAATTTTATTGCAGACTTGATCGATCTTCATATTAACCTAATGCAAAAGATCCTGAGCAGCTTAATTGGTGTTCCAGCATGCCTCTAAATGATTCTGCAGGTGATTTTGTGATTTCATCGTCAAATGGTCTGTCATATTGTTGCTTTTCAAAAATTGATGGTTCTATCAAATAATTAGTTTTCTTTCCTGAACATAGAGGATACGGTCCTCAACACTCATTTTTCATTACTTATCAATTTATCAGGTTTAATGGTATTCCCCACGTCAAATTACCCACAAGAGGTGATGCATTTCAGTAACAGTTCACATTTGCAGATGCGATGATGTAAGACAAAGAGAGAAATTCTGCAGGTTGATCTGATTCGTACATGTGCCGCCCTCTAAAAGTGTTGATCACAATATTACAAGTTCTTCCTTCTCTAATGAGTCCTCCAACAGATTAGCAAAAAATGCCATCATTACTGTCACATTCACATATGACTATGGTTTGAATTAAAGGGGAATTCCACCCATTCTGCAAGTTCGTCTGAAATGAAAGCTTAGGTCTACCTGATCACTAACTGCTATCTCGTTTTTACAATAATAACAATAACTTCAGATCATGACCAATTCGTATTGCTACACTCCCACGCTACTTTGAGCGGGAAGTCGACAGCAGCCAATCGGCCAGTTTGCGTCATCACTGCGCAGTCAATGATGATTCACTCGTTAACGACAATGCTATTGTAAAAACGAGATAGTTGTTAGTGATCATGTTGACCTAAGCTTTCATTTCAGACGAACTTGAAAATTGGATGGAATTCCCCTTTAAACTTGCAGCCGCTAATAAACTCTTGTCAGAGATATGTCCTCTCCAGTGGCGTCGCGTGATCCCCCACTTTGCCCCATAGTCCTTCACTCGGTATTGGAATGCTATTTCTATACCAAACACTTTTATGTCACAACATTAATTTTCATGAATTTAAATGAGTTTTTTAATAACAACATCCCGAACATTATTTAAGGCCAAGTGAATGTGCACATGAGAAGTGATTGCTCATGTCGTTTAACCGCCTTACTCAAGGAGCTGAGACCACATTATCTCGAGAAAAAAGGAGGCAAGGCGAACAGTTTCTTGCGTTTTTGACGGCCGGTCAGCCACTCACATGTTTGAAATTTTGATGCATTAAAATGTCTTCTGCATTTCTTATCTCTTTCTCAGTGACTACTTTCAATTTCATATCAGGTGTTGGCCTACCTTGCTTGCCGACTGTCATCTTTTCAGTATATTCCCTTGGGACGAAAGGCGTGGTTATGATCTCATCTGCAGTACTAAATATAGTGTCACATCAATCACGTAGAAACAAATTATGGAATTCTACCGAATCTGGGTGTTCGAGTCAGATGCATTACTCTGCATTCATTGGAGAACGCTCATCATCTGATCACAGTCTTGTCTGAACGTCATCCATCTGCCACTGTTGACGTATGGCTTCTCTCACATTAAGCGAATCCGGGAACAATTGGGTTGCACTTCCCTTACTATATTTAGGTACCGCGCCTCGATTAAGAATCGTGTAGAATTTCCACAGATTTAGAGAGGAACAGATAAACTGCTTTCCCTAATTCATGCTGACGGCGTTGAAGCCCGCCGATCTGTGTTTACTTTGATGAAAATTTGCGATAGACAGGCAAGAAATGTGTTGACCAGATGGGATACTTATCGCGTTGAGGCGATAACATCTCACGCTTTTGACAATTTGATGATTATGCTCATGTGTAAGACATACATGTGTGCTAAGTACATTTTGAGATAAATTGATGTCGACATCATTCAACAGCAATTCTGTAGGGCTGCTTTACAAGAATTTTGATTTAATTAAATGATAAGTCGTCAAGGGTGATTACTTCATATCGTAATATATGTAAATGTATTGTTCTACGAAAGCGTCTGAGATGTAAATCACAGAAAATAAGACGCGCTTCTAAAATGATCAGTTCCGTGTTGAAAGTCCTTCATGATAAGGAAATGATTGCCGACGGTGGATATAAAAAACTCGGACAATTTGGAGGTCTAACTTTTGCATTATTTAAGAATGAAATAAAGAATCGTGAAAGAAAACAAGGGAGGCGGCATCAAAATGAAGTGGCCGAGTTCGCAATAGCTTTGCATTTTTACAGTCCATCAGCCTATCGATTTGTCCGTAAAATCCTAGCTTCAGAGAATGGATATCCAACTTTGAATGCGAGCCAGGACTGATCAGACAATCATTTGATTTCCTAGCCAACGAATTTGAAAAGGATGTAGGAACCCCACGATAACAGAAGCTGCAAATATATCCAACATTACCGACGATGAAAACACTGAATTCCTTTATTCGCTTTGGATGATGGATTTGCATAAAATGGATGATGACTGGTGACTCAATGTGTTATATTACGTTGCAGGATGTAGCCAGAAAATCAGTTGGGGGGGGGACAAGGTTCTGATGAATTGCAATTCTTAAAACTGGTATTTAATTACATTATATAGTACCTACTTCCTATGATTTTGATTGACGTTTACAGAGTATACATTTTAACACTTTGTATACATGTAACTACATGCAAGCGTATTAGAATCTGAAGCTTATCTGAAATACCTGTTAGATAAAAAAGAATTTTCATTTCATGATTTAACTTCTCATTTACATGTTAAATCCAAAATTATTAGATGAATGTTTCTATACCCTGGTTTGTACATGAATTAATAACCAAAAAGCCGAATCTTGTTCAAGGAATTGTACAATGTTGACTGAAAAATGAAATGCCTCTTTCGATACACATCAAGTCAACCAATGTGCATAATCGCTCTCAATATTTCAATGTATTTTTTGCGATATAAATTCGATTATAGCTCTTCCATATTTTTACAAAATAGTTGTTTATTATTTTCCGGTTAGGAACTTAGGCGCCTACACGTTTCTGGAGGTAAATTATATTATAAAACATTCAGTTCTTTGTAACGTTCTTAGTCCAATTGCTAAATTTAATGGAAAAAAGACGCATATCGTTCGATTTAGACTGTAAACTTTACTAAACTCAAAGACAGTTGATTATTTATTGTCATTGGGTAAATATGAATATTAGCCTATACACACTGTAACCAACAAGCGTACAACCAAAGATACACCCGAGTTATTTAAGTGATGATTTGAAATATTGATAATACGTGTGCAGAATCTATACACTGCTTCAGACAAACTTTTGCTGAATAATGTCATTTGACATGTTCCAAATGTTTCTTCGATGACAAATCTGGATGTAACTGCATTAACAAAGATGAGGAAAGTCGCACCTCTAAGTCAGTTAGCAGTACTTCAAATAAAATACATGTCTATGTGCAACGAGAATTGTTAAGAACATATTTTAAAATTCAGATTAAAAATGTACTTTTCAGCACTACTTAAACGTTTGGGGGGGGCATGGCCTTGGTGGCCCCCTTTGGCTACGACCCTGTTACGTTGCAGGTTTTGTAAGTGGCTGAAGTTGCTTTCAAATCATTGTTTCCTGGAGTATGGAATGCCTCCACTCTCCCTACAGGATGCAATTTGGACATTAAAGTGGAGCATTTTTTCTTGAACAAGATCAACGTTGATACTGTATTCTCAGAGCTGACGGACCATTATTGGGTACTTTATTTACTAATTAATAGGTGTGACACAATTCATTGAGCTTGCTTTTTTTGTTGACAAATAAATCATTTGACAACATGACAATGACAGCTACTCAAGTATGTTTATCCTGCAGCAGTCATCGCTGTAATCATATCGCGACTTGTTTCTTGCCCGTCTATCGCAAACTAGAGTCTCTCCCGTCCTGTGTTTACCCGCTTCAAGCAGTTGTGTAAATAGTTCATCTGCTCCTCTCTAAATCTGTGAGAATTTCATTGCAAAAATTGGAGAAGGCAAAGCATCATGTCTATCGGGAAAGCCAATATTGTCGCAGGCGCGTGCGCTTTCTGCCTCATACACAGACAGAACTCTTTTCGCTGTCTGAACATCAGTGCTCCGTCTGAACACACGACCAGCTCGTGTCTAATTGTTCGAAGAAAACAGCTGTGATTCAAGCACGTGCTGCAAAACTGTTCACTCTTGAGGTTGAGCGTCTGATTTTGAGACGGAAAGCTGTGCACAGCTATCACGAGAAGCTACCGAATTTAAATGAATGATGACACTTTTCATTTTTATAAATGTTGGAAAATTATTTTTGAGGATGCACCGAAGGCCTCGCAGGTACGGAGAAGACGCCACTGGTCCTCTCTTTACTAAGATAGCTAGCACGGCCAGCAATCCGACCTCTTATGGTTGCTCCAATCGAGGCATGTTTGATGACAGCAATAAAATATTAACATGGATTTTTGAGGGTAGCAATGTAGAACATTTTCCCGTTTTTAGTTTTACTAATTTAAGCCTCACTAGTTAGCTATACATTGTTCCTCTGTTTTAATTTTTAGTCTTCTTATAATTATACACTTATGAGATTATTGATTCATTTTCTTTCAATTTTACTTTAATATGACTATAGCATTATTTCTATTAATCTAACTAGCACATAATTTTAACTACTTTACTTGCATTCTCAATTCTATTCACCTTTCTTCTTCTTCTTTACTTTCACTTGGACATAATTGAATTCTTTGATGAATTTCTTTCACAACAATGTAAAGAATCACAAGCAAACATCACTCCATCATCGGCAGGGTGGGAACCAAACAATTAGGCCTGCTGCAACTTTTATTTTTTTAGGTCTGCGGCCAGTATTACTTAAAGCTAGAAATCAATCTGAAGAGTTATACATTCTGAATGAATAATTAACTATCGCAGCTCAATATTCATTCAGTTTTCCTCTTCAGAATAAGGCATGTCAGCATAACCTCCCATAAGCATTCATCGAATGAATGAAATGTTTGATTGATATTGTTCGTGTATGTATTCAAATTCATATTTAAGCGCATTCACAATTGGAAATATTCAAATCAGGGGTCATCAAAAAATGGATTGCAATTAAATTGCTCAGTCCAATCAATTAATTGGCATTGGACTCCTGGGCAATCAGTTAATTGCCCAGTAAACATTGTGACGTCATTGTGACGTCCCATTGATGTCATCATGCGTCTGAGACGTCTATGACCAGAACGGGATGTCACAGTGACCTCCCATCAAAGACGTCAGAATGACCGCCTGTGTATGACGTCACTGTGACATCCAAAGTGTGACCACAAACATGATCAATGAGCCACAACCACGGTAAGTTACAAAATTATGACGTTTACGCTATGATAAATGATTTCCACTTAACTGCACTAAGTTTTGGGACTATCTTTTTTAATTTCCATTCTCGAACTCTCGCTCTCTCACTCACTTTATCTCTCTCCTCGCTTTTCTTGATACTTTTCCTCTGATAATGATTCTCTGTCATAGCCTAATTTCTCTTCTTCTTTCCACTTCTCTTTCTCCCTATTTCTATTCATCTCTCAACTCAATTATTTTCTTCCTCCTCTTCTATTTCTCCCCACCTCTTCATTTTCTTCTCTTGTTCCAATTCATCATTTCTCTTCTTCTTCCATATCTCTTCTCACTTCTCTTTTTCCTCCTCTCCTTTCTCTTGATTTCTCATTCTTCCTCCTCTACTCTGTCTCCTCATTTCTCTTCCTTTTATTCTTCTGTTTCCTTATCAGCTCCTCGTTTTCTTCTTCTATTTCTTATTCTCCCATCAATCTGTTTTCTGCTTTGTTTTTATCTAAAATCGATGTATCTTCGAAAATAACATAATGCAAAAATTCATCACTAATTTCTACCAATGCATTTCTTATTACTAGAATTCATGTTTATCGCATGGCATTTGATGAATCCCAATTTTGCGATTGCAGTTGGAATAGAATACAATTGCAATACTTCAATATCATAATTCAACGGATCTCTTTTTCGGATTCATTCGTGCCCGTACTCGATGCATGGAATGAGTCTGTCTTTCGATGATTTACAAGCATCTCAGCGTTGGCGGTCACGTCATTAAGTGCAGCCCTCGTATTTCATTTCTGAATAGAGGAGAACTGCGCACAGATTATTTCCCTACTGCCGCCTGGGCGAATGACCCTCAATCAACGCGTCACTATCGATAATCACATGACAGCGAGAGGAAACGTGCAAGCAGTCCTTCATTTCATTCATGTTACTCGCACTGCGCATCGAACGTGATTCATGTTTTGCGATACGGTTTTAGTGATATATAAGTCTACGACTTAGACCAAACTTTCTTAAACGACGCCTCGAGCACCTTTCCTTTGGACATTTGGAGGAACTTAAATCCGCCACCCATATTCGACCTCCACAATCAATTCATAGATCATTTATATCTATTTTCAAGTTGCAGACCAGCAGTTGACGACTAAGCTTTTGCCTTTACCATCTTACAAAGCATCTTGTGATTTGGTTCACCTCATATTTAGTGACTTGACTTTATCTCCTACATTAGTCGCTGAAAACCAGGGCTTCGAATTTCATCTCGTGATCTCTGACAAGAAAATAGTCTAATGCAGTACAACAAAATGATTGATATCATCAATTGCCGAGTTTACAGGTGAGATGTCTACTCTTTTCATTTCTTATTAAGTTTAAGTGAATTAACTATATACGCACTGGATTAGTTATAAGCTTATTTTCACGAAATTATTATAAATGTTGAAGCTAATTCATGAAATCGCAAAAATAAAAGAAAAATTATTTTTGTCCATAAAACATGGCATCATCTGATATCAATTAATTTGTTTCAAATTTCTTGGCTCTCGAATTGGAATCAGATTAATTCCTCCTGCCGAAGATAATTTACCATAATTAGAGGCTTTACATACATTTTGCCATGCTTAAAAAGGAACGCTGCTATTCGAACATTTTCATCTTCCTGTTATTGAACTGTTGTGTGATCATTAATAAAATACTCAAAGTTTTCTGCAAAATACTGAAGTTTGTACCATAGGATTATAAATGACAATGCATAGGCAACCATTTTGACGATCAAAATGTTGTGATTGTGCATTGATTTTTTTTACGTAAGTGAATAATTTGAATGTACTGTAACAATGTAATAATGTAAGAATAGTACAGGTATCTAAGCTTATTAAGCAAATCTAGATAATGATTATGATTCTACTGTATATTTGAATAATTGGACGATTGTACGTCACACATATCAGTTTGCAATATCGTAATGCATTCACATACATAAGTTTTGTTGAATAATATTCAAATAAGCTTATTTTGTTGAATGTTATCAATTATTGCGAAAATGAATGAATAAATAATTTGCTTTTGCTCATGAAAGTATCGGATGCAATGTATTTTATGCTAGCCTGGATTTTTATGAAATGGTTGCAAACATGACAATATTATAATTTGCATATTTGTAAGGTTAGCAACACATTCTGGGCTACATAAAATAGGCCTGTATTCGATTTAATTATAATAAAACGTTATGTTTCGCATTATGTTGTAAATAGAACAAAATTTTTATTTGATGATAATTATGATGTCTAAAAAATGATTCCCCTTTACTTAGTTTATAAATAAAGCCACTAAATTCATTTTGATAAAATTAAAAACTAATTCTTGCACAATGCATTTCTTCCAGTCTTATTCAAGTGCAAACATGCAGGATTGAATATAAAATACAAAATCTGAAATCATACTTCTACAGCAATGAATCTATGAACAAAAAGATTGTTCATAGATGTATTACTGCAGAAGTATATGATTTTAGATTTTGTATTTTATATTCAGTCCACGTTGCACTTGAATAAGAGTGGGCGAAAGACATTGTGCAAGAATTAGTTTTTAATTTTATCAAAATAAATCTAGTGGCTTTTTTCATTCATTGATAATCTAGTGGCTTTTTTTATTCATTGATAATTATGATGATTAATTTTATCATGATTGTGCAATTAATTGTGTGTAAATAAATTATAGCCGGAAGATGATGGTCGCTTGTCCCGCATTTGCTTGAAATACAAAGGAAATACTATCTAAACAAGGAATTCTCTCATCATATGAATGTCAAATTTTACTGGGTTGTACAGTATTAATGCAAAATCATGTTTAAATTCATGATCTAATTTTACAGGCGATAAATATCCGAAGATGGTCAAAAATCAAAAATATATCGAAAGCTGTGTCCCTGTCCAGATGCAGAGCATTGCATGCATTCAAAATATAATGACAATGTGAATTTTAAAATGTATGAGGGGTTTTTTTTAATTTTAGTCTAATTTTAGTTTCTAGTTATGTCTTCAATTTATAATTTAGCTTCGATATCCTCTAGATTTTAGGCAACAAGCCTGAAGAAACTTTTATTTTGGATTAGTTGTGCCTCATGTCAATGAAAGAAATTTTATATTTTACGAACTACAGAATTATATATTGTTCATATTCAATGTAGGCCCTATATGCCTACATGTCGAAGCATCTTCTCTACGGTGACTCTAATTCGATAGGCATGCATTTCGACACCTCTGATTAGCATTTTCATCATATTAGATATTGATATTCTAATATAGTGATTTCTCTTTTGAACGTTGTATATATGTATGTGTTGTATGTGTATGTAATTTTTGTGATCTAATTAAAATTTTGCTGTTTCTTACTTCAGGTAGTCGTGCTTACAAAAGGTCAATGGAATATCGAAGAAGGATCCGTGATTTATCAGCGTCTGCTTTTGTCTCAAGTGGAACGTGTATGCAAACAGAAATACTTATAATTTGCGAAAATATAATTATCCACAGATGATTCCAATGTTTTCGTTATCTTCATAATTGGGTAAATGATTGAAACTAGTTTTAAGTACGGTAATGGGATGTCTGTCACGATGTCAAGTGACTCATTAGGACGTCTCGTAGGAGCACTTTGAAGACGTACGTTGGATGTCCCGGCGGGATGTCAGACTGACGTCCTGTGAGAGTTCCGCTGTGACGTACGTGGGATGTCCCGGTGGGATGTCATACTGACGTCCTGTGATGCTTCCGCTGTGACGTCTTTTTTACTGTCAAATAAGACGTACGTGGGCCATCCTGGAATGACGTCGTCATGACATCCCGCTGACGTCACATGTTTACTGGGTTGGTAATTGGAATTACAGACAATCAATTAATGGATAATTGAATTTATTAACTGATCGATAATTATTAATTAGTCAATGGAAAAACATGTAGGCCTATATTTTTATAAAATAGAATTAGCCTAGAATAATTGCATTCATATTGGAACTCGATTCAATCAGTTAAAATGCCGCTATTAATATTGTATGATCACTGTGCATCCCCAAAGTTTTGATGTTCACTGATTTTACTGATTCAGATTTCAATAATTATCATCGTTTTATGAACTCTCAGCTTAATACTAGGCTACTTTATCAACATAATTTCAAATACCATGGATAATGACTTTCGAAGCTTGACAAGTAAGGCCAATCATGTTGAAGAATATACAGTAGATCAGAGAGTTGAGAGGTGTCAGATTGAGTCAGCAGAATGAATTTTGTACAGTGGATGCGCAGGAAGAAGCGAAAATCTTAGGTGAATTGTAATGCTATATATTGCAATGGAGTGAAACTTGATAAAATAATTGAACCAATTAATTGATTATGATTCAATCAATCAATTGATATTGGGACATACAGCAATCAATTAATTGATAATTGGAATTGAAAACAATCAATTAATTGATATTGGGACACACAGCAATCAATTAATTGATAATTGGAATTGAAAACAATCAATTAATTGATTTTGGGACATACAGCAATCAATTAATTGATAATTGGAATTGAAAACAATCAATTAATTGACAAATGAAATTCAGCGCAATCAATTAATTGAGGTTCAATTAATTTTTTATCACCCCTGATTCAAATGCGTGCGTGCATTTTAACCGAAATCATGACTCCGAAGCTATGACCTATATAGTCTACGTTTCAGAAATCGTTTTTGATGACATGTTGTATGCAGAAAATGCTGGTCTTTAAATTCAATGATAGAAGTCAAGTCCAAAAGAATTGTATTTAAGTGGTATTTCGCTACATGGTTTCAAGACCATTGTACAAACTTTCAACAATGATAAAAAGGAAACATGCATAAAAATCTAAGTCATAGAATGTTGACCGAGGTAATCTTTTAGAACTCTTAAAATATGGCAATGAACCAGCAAGACAGAAGTGCCGCGAGAGATTATTCCAAGTTCGAGGTCCAGCCACAAAGAATGAGCACCCACCAAAAGCAGGCACCAGCAACTTGGAGGCTTCGGCTGAGCGCAAATACGCGCATGTCATTGGAAAGATTCTCCAGTGCCAAGTGGTTGATGCAGATATGGGTAAGGATTGCCAATCGGCAACTTATGCGATCTTCGACTGGGAGCCGACGAGTATCTTAAGAGTGAGGAAATAACGTGAAACTTCGAGGAGTCAAAGATTAAATGAGCTGCTGTGTTCAAAGTTTGCTGGCAACCCAAAATCGATAGACAATAGACTTGACGAAAAATCACCAATAAGGAGACCAGTGTTTGTAGTAGTCTGAGGAAACGATGATCTGATCGGAGATTATGCTTTTGTGTCAAGCCAATATCCTAGCCAACTGTGTGTCAGATGATAATGACGATTCGATTCTATTTCTATCAATAATATATAATAACAACAATAATATTCACACATTTAGATTAAAACTGAAAATATTTGAATAGCAATAAAATAACAAGCGCTTCATCAACCGGAAAGCAAGAACAATCGCAGGGGAAAATTACAAAGAGCCCTTAAATAGTGGGAAAGTTGAGATGCGTACGATATTCCACACAGTGTAAGTGTGTACATCAGAAGCTTCACATGAAAGACACGCATCTCCTTCGCATACACCTGGTCAAGGCAGAATATCCACAGATCATGTATCCAATTTAGGAAAATCTTATCAAAATTTGTTCAAGGTTGGAACGTAATACGCGTATAATACTGAAATACGTCACCAGTGGTTAAATAAAGACTGTAAACCAAGGAATAAAAGTGAAAATCATCATTTTGTAACAATTTTATCCAATTTCACGGCGTTCTCTTTTGGTGCAGGACTACGGAATGTCACAAACGCATACATAATGGCTCCAAATGCACTGAAAGACAAGTGAATGATTTTGTGAATGAAGTGAAAAAAAAATTAAAACATTTTTCGAGAAAATCTAGCAAAAATATGTCATTTATATATGGCTGCATAAATTGTTGATATCAAATCCCCCGAGGGTATATTTCTAACCTGTCCCCAAGATAACTTACTCTGCAATGTTTTATTCTCTATTGGTGTTGCAGTCATCTATTAATGCAATCATTCATTCCTAAGAAAATGATGGAGTTGCTATTAGAGGGGTATGATAAACAAAAACATTGGAGAACGGGCAATTGCGTAACGTTTTAGAATGTAGATGCAAAATTGTACGCTTCTTCCTTTCCCCCCGACTACAATGCTGGTTGTTTTACATACCCGAGACCGCGCTTTAACAAGCATCGATGATAATTATTTAACATGCTAAAAGCTGCGAAAAACATGTCTGAAGCACGAAAAATCAATGCACCTTTTAAGGGTGTTACATATATACGAGTATATTATTTAAAAATAAAACAAAGTTTCTTGTATTGACCGAACATGTTTCAGAATGCTAACATTCCATCTTCAGAGGTAAAACCTGAATACAATGACAATGGGAGTTTATATACAAAATGCAGGAAATGCACAAATGAGTGATAAAAGGAGTTCAAGTCACCAGTAGCTGTCTGACCATGGCACCGACATAGATATTGCATTCTGCAATTACAATTTCAAGTACAGTTGTACTGAGCTGTTTCTTTCATTAGAGAGGTAATTTGTATTGTTCTTTAGGACAATAGATTCCAGAAACTAATCATTTCTAGATTTGCCAATAATCGAGAAATTTTTACGTTTAGGTGGATGTTCATACACTGACACCTGATCAGGAGAGGGATATCCCATCAAGTGCCCACTTATACGAATGGCAAGATGGCGCCTCGTGGAGCCGATAAATCGCATTGGGCAGCGATCGCACGTGCAACATTAGATTTTACACCATTCGCAATTTTATCTTTGTAATTGAAATAGTTTTGGATTTCATCAGCAACAAAAACAGGAACTATTTTTACTTTATCAGCAAGATCAATGTTGATGCTTTTGATCATCCTTTTCGGAAGATTTTCCTTCCGAACATTCGGAAGATTTTTTGGAAAGAAGATTTTGTCTAAAATCTACAAGGAAATCTTTCTATCTGGGTTTGTGATATCTCAAAGCGATCATGGACTACAAAATGACGAACATAAGTTGAAATCTTCCCTTCAGCGTCGTCTGCGAATGTTCGCATCTATCACGTAGAGAGAAATCCATTCCAACAAATACATATCATGTACAGCAAGTTTTCCAAATCCATTCCAACAAATACATATCATGTATCACAAGTTTTCCAAAGTTATCAATCTGATGACTAGTCAGTAAAGGAATTCGAAATCGGATTCAGTTATGTAATACTTTGGAAAGGCTGATAAAGTTGCTGGTGCAGTTGAAGTCTACGGACGGAAGATTAATGCTAGATCCTACCAATATCATTAAACATGCTAAGGGACTATTTCGAGAGGAAAAGAGAAGCCGCCGATTCCCACACTTTAAATGTCATGAAATCAAGAGGAACAGAAAACGGAGATCCTTCTTATATTTCAATGAATACAATAATGATGCACTCAATAAGCATTCCCAACCTGAGCAGCCATAATTGTGATTCCTGTAGTGAATGCACTGTCAGAAATATTAAGTTGGCAATGCTCGACATCCCTGAAGCTGCAAAACTTTTGAATAAAATTTATCATGTGGGTCCAAGCGCATCTGTGCTTCAGCCATGCATTCTTTGCAAGAGGCTATTCTATGTGATCAAACTGAATAGTTGTCTAAGAGAAAATAGCTTCTTGCTTTAAAAAAGTGAAAGGATGGTGCTCAGGATAGGCCATCGATATATCATTTCTCTTGGTGACTTTTCCGATTACTTCTTCGCAAAATCTTGGTGTACATACGTACATGAATCAGATTTCCGAAATTTCAATGAAATATTTCAACAGCATGTGCAAGAAATTTGTTCATGACATCTCAGATGCCTCATTTCTGAGACTTATTAGCAGAAAAATCGCAAAAATTGGCTAACAACGCGGAGGTCTAGCACATGTATTCAACGCATAACCATTCATTCTCATGCGTCCTTACTCCCAACGTACATAAATTTGGACACATACTGTGCTTTACTTGCATTGTTCTGGCAATACGTTCTGTAAAATTTGATAACGCTTGATGACAGTCTATTTCCAGTAGTCTAATTTAGGATTGCTGGCCTGAACATGTATGAGGCAAATTTCAACCTATCTGTCCAGAGAAATTTAGAAGTCTATGATTTCTAGGTATGGACATAGACTTTGTCAGGACATGACATTCACTATTGATGAAGTTGATTTCTATTCAAATACTCTTGATAATCATAGATATGTCAATCACAATCTGTCCTTGATCATCATAGCACGTCGGCAAATAAAATTCTCCCCACAACTCGTGCATGCATAGAAATTAACAATACCATAGAAAGTCCTAGAATGGAAATTGCATGAAAATTATGGCACACGCCGGGGGAACTTAGTTGGGGCAAAATGTAACTTGTGCGATCTGCCTTCCATGTTATTTGATTGGCATTTTTAATTATCAAGTCAATTTGTGATCTGTACTGTTGCCCCTAGTCCAAAGATAATGTACACAAAAGCAATAGTGAATTTACAAAATGCTGCGCCGACAGGATGACAAAGAAGGAAATCCTTTTAAACGTTCTTTATGGTCATCATTTTGAAATATCGCTCCGATAATCTGTCAATAGTATAATCAGACTCTTATGCAACTTGCAATGTCGATTTACAGAACATGCAAAACTCCAGCTTGAAATCAGAGGCCAAGAAATCTGAGAGTATTCATTTTACTTTAAAGGATTCCCTGTTCACTAAATTTGAATAATTTTCAAAATCTCAACATGCATTCAAATATCAGGCTCCAAAATATCACATAGGTCATTCAATGATTAATTGAAAAGTTCCAGCGACATTTCATTTATTTGTGAAATGATTGTCTGTAAAGAAACTTTCAGTGTGTTTATTCCAGAAAAGCGCCACGTTTCTTAGCCGCTTGAAGAAGAAATTATCCAATAATTAGACTTTCTATCAGTGAATTCTTCAGATGTTCTTAAAAATCAGTACACCGACCACTTTCAATTATGACTTTGTGAACCAATTTTTAATTCTCATTCCAATATTGAAACATTGGAAACTAGTTGTCAGTGACTGCTACAAATAGACACACTATATTAATCCATGGAATAGTAGGCTATTTCACATGAAACAATGCCGCTTCATGAAAATCCTGTAATTAGGTGTCAACAACTTCCACAACCAACTTGGCAAATAATTTCACTATGATACAATGTTTTAGATTGAATATGATCTACAACCATAGATTTTTCCATGTGCCATCATTGTACATATGCAAGATATCAAACTTCCATTTTAGTGTACTATCTACTTCTATGATTATGTTTGTCAATGTTGATATCATTACATACAGTGCTATAAATATGCTATAAATGCCTCGATATCGGATCCAAATGGCCAAATATCCTCGTGGCTTCGCCACTCGGACATTCTGACCATTTAAATCCTCTATCGAGGCATTTATCATATACTTAATGCCCGCCTTTTTGTAATGCATTGAATTGCCAATGAAATTTCTTTGTATTAAACGGGAACTGCTCCATTTAATTTGGTTTTAATAGACATCTTGCCCTGAATAGCTCGATTGAATGACTGAAATCAATGATGATTTTCTACAGAGCCCATGCAGCTCAGAACATTAAAGCATGTCAAGCTTGAGATATCTACCAATCATAACTGCGAAACATAGGAATCTCCTCAATGCCATTTTCAATAGGAACGAGAAGATGGATGGTGAAATGCTCCTACCTCAATGGTATCACATAGCACTACTACTGCCTACTGCGAATCGGCACGTCTGCCGAGTTCTAGTGAGTTCCTCTTCTTGTCAGACAGGATCAAAGAAAAACACATGTAAATCCAATGGGACGCAGATTGCAGTTTTTGGCTAAAATGAAATTCTGTATGTTTTCTCTAATTAAACGAAAAGTACTAAGCCCAGAGTCATAATTTTTGGCATGGAAGGTCTTCAGGGCATTTCTTTTCATCATCATGCACCCCTGTCTATAAAGCTAAACACATTTCGATTTGGCGAGCCTCTTAATGACGGCAAACACAAACATTTTAAGCAACTTTATCCACATTTAACCACATTCTCACATACATTACCGATTAGATGCATGATAAACGCACATGCATATCATAGTAAATGACATTTGTGTACACTTACCTAACTGTCAGGCCCGTAAAATTCATCCATGTAAAATTGTAGTCTCCTCCAACGAACATTCCAAGATAAGTGATAGCGATATTCTGCAAGAAAAATATTTTCATGCTTACATAATGATGGTCCGAGTAA
Source organism: Prostheceraeus crozeri (assembly GCA_907163375.1). Lineage (NCBI taxonomy): Eukaryota > Metazoa > Platyhelminthes > Polycladida > Euryleptidae > Prostheceraeus > Prostheceraeus crozeri. The sequence goes on along the minus strand of CAJQUW010011691.1, from coordinate 13,502 downwards.
TTACACTAATTTCAAGCAGATACAGTCTCGGACAAAAGTTTTTCATTAACTTTGAAAAACATCGTTTTTTCTGATTCTAAATAAAATTTCATAATACATACTCGTATATCACTTTTTATCGACCACACACTATAGCAATGTTAATACGATGTCTACATTTTCAATGAGCATAGACGAGTATTAACATTGCTATTGTTGAATATAGACATCGCGATCAACCATAATTACATTCAAAGCAGATCACATCAATGAATCAGACCATAGATTTACAGAGATATGTAACGAAGATATCCATGAAATGAATGTCCTTGGCAGAGAAGTGTAACTCATCAGCGACATTCCACTAAAAGTGATGGTAAAAGAGTAATGTCAAAAATCTAATGTTAAACGGTTTCAATTCATTCACTGCTGAAATCTATGTCAATAAATTAACATAGAAAATGCCAAATAGTATGCATACGAGATGAGGCTGATATTGCATTTCATCTTGGTGCTCACTTACTTCATAGATTTCACTAACTTGCTAATTGCAAATCTCAAATTGACCCGGACATGGCTGCGACTTTAAACAGGGAGTTGTGTCGATGTTGGGAGATGTGAACTAGGCCTGCTGATGATTCCTGATTTTGGATGAAATAGCAGGTATTCAGGTCTGTTTCCATTTTTCAACTGACGATGTAACTCTATTTAATTATTCTATTTGCATCTTGGTGCCTTTAAGCATGGATCCGCTGATTAATTTTTGTGATAATGTGCAGCTACACCTGGAAAATTATGCCGATTTACATCAATTTTGAAGCATAATTCCTACAGTTTCTTTTTCAGTCTTACTATAGATTAGTTCGCCTTTTGCACACTGGTAGAATTCATGTATCAATCACTATTATTCATATGATCTACTGAATACAATTATTTTCAATTAACCTGAAACATTCGAGCGCTATCGGCAGAAATGATTTACGAAGATGTTCAGACTTAAAAAGAGAGTTAATGAGTGATCAAAATCACATAATTATTCCTTTGAAAACAAACCTGCATTTCAGGTTTACACTTTTTTTTACAAATATTGGGTCACATCTTCCCTTTCCAAGTGAAGCAGTTTATCACATGATACAAAGTGCTGCGGTGATTCGTGGATTGGTTATTGATGTTGGTTTAAATTCCTGAGATGATTCTATTCATTCGTGAACTTTCGAAGAGCCAGCACCAAAGAAAAGCACTTGTCGCTATGCGTTTTAATACCATAGCAGTCCATATATATTGATGAGTATGCACCAGGTCCATGAGTCAGAATATTGATGAGTATGCACCAGGTCCATGAGTCAGAATATTGATGAGTATGCACCAGGTCCATGAGTCAGAATATTGATGAGTATGCACCAGGTCCATGAGTCAGAATATTGATGAGTATGCACCAGGTCCATGAGTCAGAATATTGATGAGTATGCACCACCTCCATGAGTCAGACTATTGATGAGTATGCACCAGGTCCATGAGTCAGAATATTGATGAGTATGCACCAGGTCCATGAGTCAGAATATTGATGAGTATGCACCAGGTCCATGAGTCAGAATATTGATGAGTATGCACCAGGTCCATGAGTCAGAATATTGAGGAGTATGCACCAGGTCCATGAGTCAGAATATTGATGAGTATGCACCAGGTCCATGAGTCAGAATATTGATGAGTATGCACCAGGTCCATGAGTCAGAATATTGATGAGTATGCACCAGGTCCATGAGTCAGAATATTGATGAGTATGCACCAGGTCCATGAGTCAGAATATTGATGAGTATGCACCAGGTCCATGAGTCAGAATATTGATGAGATTGCACCAGGTCCATGAGTCAGAATATTGATGAGTATGCACCAGGTCCATGAGTCAGAATATTGAGGAGTATGCACCAGGTCCATGAGTCAGAATATTGAGGAGTATGCACCAGGTCCATGAGTCAGAATATTGATGAGTATGCACCAGGTCCATGAGTCAGAATATTGATGAGTATGCACCAGGTCCATGAGTCAGAATATTGATGAGTATGCACCAGGTCCATGAGTCAGAATATTGATGAGTATGCACCAGGTCCATGAGTCAGAATATTGATGAGTATGCACCAGGTCCATGAGTCAGAATATTGATGAGTATGCACCAGGTCCATGAGTCAGAATATTGATGAGTATGCACCAGGTCCATGAGTCAGAATATTGAGGAGTATGCACCACCTCCATGAGTCAGAATATTGATGAGTATGCACCAGGTCCATGAGTCAGAATATTGATGAGTATGCACCAGGTCCATGAGTCAGAATATTGATGAGTATGCACCAGGTCCATGAGTCAGAATATTGATGAGTATGCACCAGGTCCATGAGTCAGAATATTGATGAGTATGTACCAGGTCCATGAGTCAGAATATTGATGAGTATGCACCACCTCCATGAGTCAGAATATTGATGAGTATGCACCAGGTCCATGAGTCAGAATATTGAGGAGTATGCACCAGGTCCATGAGTCAGAATATTGATGAGTATGCACCAGGTCCATGAGTCAGAATATTGATGAGTATGCACCAGGTCCATGAGTCAGAATATTGATGAGTATGCACCAGTTCCATGAGTCAGAATATTGATGAGTATGCACCAGGTCCATGAGTCAGAATATTGATGAGTATGCACCAGGTCCATGAGTCAGAATATTGATGAGTATGCACCAGTTCCATGAGTCAGAATATTGATGAGTATGCACCAGGTCCATGAGTCAGAATATTGATGAGTATGCACCACCTCCATGAGTCAGAATATTGATGAGTATGCACCAGGTCCATGAGTCAGAATATTGATGAGTATGCACCAGGTCCATGAGTCAGAATATTGATGAGTATGCACCAGTTCCATGAGTCAGAATATTGATGAGTATGCACCAGGTCCATGAGTCAGAATATTGATGAGTATGCACCACCTCCATGAGTCAGAATATTGATGAGTATGCACCAGGTCCATGAGTCAGAATATTGATGAGATTGCACCAGGTCCATGAGTCAGAATATTGATGAGTATGCACCACCTCCATGAGTCAGAATATTGATGAGTATGCACCAGGTCCATGAGTCAGAATATTGAGGAGTATGCACCAGGTCCATGAGTCAGAATATTGATGAGTATGCACCACCTCCATGAGTCAGAATATTGATGAGTATGCACCACCTCCATGAGTCAGAATATTGATGAGTATGCACCAGGTCCATGAGTCAGAATATTGATGAGTATGCACCAGGTCCATGAGTCAGAATATTGATGAGTATGCACCACCTCCATGAGTCAGAATATTGATGAGATTGCACCAGGTCCATGAGTCAGACTATTGATGAGTATGCACCAGGTCCATGAGTCAGAATATTGATGAGTATGCACCAGGTCCATGAGTCAGAATATTGATGAGTATGCACCACCTCCATGAGTCAGAATATTGACGAGTATGCACCACCTCCATGAGTCAGAATATTGACGAGTATGCACCAGGTCCATGAGTCAGAATATTGATGAGTATGCACCAGGTCCATGAGTCAGAATATTGATGAGTATGCACCAGGTCCATGAGTCAGAATATTCATGAGTATGCACCAGGTCCATGAGTCAGAATATTGATGAGTATGCACCAGGTCCATGAGTCAGAATATTGATGAGTATGCACCAGGTCCATGAGTCAGAATATTGATGAGTATGCACCACCTCCATGAGTCAGAATATTGACGAGTATGCACCAGGTCCATGAGTCAGAATATTGATGAGTATGCACCACCTCCATGAGTCAGAATATTGACGAGTATGCACCAGGTCCATGAGTCAGAATATTGATGAGTATGCACCAGGTCCATGAGTCAGAATATTGACGAGTATGCACCAGGTCCATGAGTCAGAATATTGATGAGTATGCACCAGGTCCATGAGTCAGAATATTGATGAGTATGCACCAGGTCCATGAGTCAGAATATTGATGAGTATGCACCAGGTCCATGAGTCAGAATATTGATGAGTATGCACCAGGTCCATGAGTCAGAATATTGATGAGTATGCACCAGGCCCATGAGTCAGAATATTGATGAGTATGCACCACCTCCATGAGTCAGAATATTGACGAGTATGCACCAGGTCCATGAGTCAGAATATTGATGAGTATGCACCAGGTCCATGAGTCAGAATATTGATGAGTATGCACCAGGCCCATGAGTCAGAATATTGATGAGTATGCACCACCTCCATGAGTCAGAATATTGACGAGTATGCACCAGGTCCATGAGTCAGAATATTGATGAGCATGCACCAGGTCCATGAGTCAGAATATTGATGAGTATGCACCAGGCCCATGAGTCAGAATATTGATGAGTATGCACCACCTCCATGAGTCAGAATATTGAGGAGTATGCACCAGGTCCATGAGTCAGAATATTGATGAGTATGCACCACCTCCATGAGTCAGAATATTGATGAGTATGCACCAGGTCCATGAGTCAGAATATTGATGAGTATGCACCAGGTCCATGAGTCAGAATATTGATGAGTATGCACCAGGTCCATGAGTCAGAATATTGATGAGTATGCACCAGGTCCATGAGTCAGAATATTGATGAGTATGCACCACCTCCATGAGTCAGAATATTGACGAGTATGCACCAGGTCCATGAGTCAGAATATTGATGAGTATGCACCACCTCCATGAGTCAGAATATTGATGAGTATGCACCAGGTCCATGAGTCAGAATATTGATGAGTATGCACCAGGTCCATGAGTCAGAATATTGATGAGTATGCACCAGGTCCATGAGTCAGAATATTGATGAGTATGCACCACCTCCATGAGTCAGAATATTGACGAGTATGCACCAGGTCCATGAGTCAGAATATTGATGAGTATGCACCAGGTCCATGAGTCAGAATATTGATGAGTATGCACCACCTCCATGAGTCAGAATATTGACGAGTATGCACCAGGTCCATGAGTCAGAATATTGATGAGTATGCACCACCTCCATGAGTCAGAATATTGATGAGTATGCACCAGGTCCATGAGTCAGAATATTGATGAGTATGCACCAGGTCCATGAGTCAGAATATTGATGAGTATGCACCAGGTCCATGAGTCAGAATATTGATGAGTATGCACCAGGTCCATGAGTCAGAATATTGATGAGTATGTACCAGGTCCATGAGTCAGAATATTGATGAGTATGCACCAGGTCCATGAGTCAGAATATTGATGAGTATGCACCAGGTCCATGAGTCAGAATATTGATGAGTATGCACCAGGTCCATGAGTCAGAATATTGATGAGTATGCACCAGTTCCATGAGTCAGAATATTGATGAGTATGCACCAGGTCCATGAGTCAGAATATTGATGAGTATGCACCAGGTCCATGAGTCAGAATATTGATGAGTATGCACCAGTTCCATGAGTCAGAATATTGATGAGTATGCACCAGGTCCATGAGTCAGAATATTGATGAGTATGCACCACCTCCATGAGTCAGAATATTGATGAGTATGCACCAGGTCCATGAGTCAGAATATTCATGAGTATGCACCAGGTCCATGAGTCAGAATATTGATGAGTATGCACCAGGTCCATGAGTCAGAATATTGATGAGTATGCACCAGGTCCATGAGTCAGAATATTGATGAGTATGCACCAGGTCCATGAGTCAGAATATTGATGAGTATGCACCAGGTCCATGAGTCAGAATATTCATGAGTATGCACCAGGTCCATGAGTCAGAATATTGATGAGTATGCACCAGGTCCATGAGTCAGAATATTCATGAGTATGCACCAGGTCCATGAGTCAGAATATTGATGAGTATGCACCAGGTGCATGAGTCAGAATATTGATGAGTATGCACCAGGTCCATGAGTCAGAATATTGATGAGTATGCACCAGGTCCATGAGTCAGAATATTGATGAGTATGCACCAGGATATAATCCAGCTGTGGACTTTATAAATATTATTCAGAAATTGTCATATCCACACAGAATGCTCATTTGGATTGCCTATTACAAGATAATGCAAAAGCGCTGAAAACTGTACATTTGCAACACTTAATTAGTGAAATTTCATAATCCATCATGCAAGATATCCATTTCCATATTGGCTCAAAAATCTTTGTAAAACAGGATAAAAGTGTTCATGATCTTTATTGTGTTAAATTCTTCATTCGTTGCATGGATAATTTGTGGTGAATATACTCGTCTGTAACCTTGCAATGTTTCTGTTGGTCCGAAATTCGAAAAGTACGAGTATTCACAGATAGTTGATGACTCTGATTTAAGGCGACGAACGAAGTTAGCTTTCAATACACAGTTGAGGATTTTGCTTCGATATCGATTGAGATTCATCTTCTTCTGTCTGAGGAAGATCGATTGAGATTCATCTTCTTCTGTCTGAGGAAGATCGATTGAGATTCATCTTTTTCTGTCTGAGGAAGATCGATTGAGATTCATCTTCTTCTGCCTGAGGAAGATCGATTGAGATTCATCTTCTTCTGTCTGAGGAAGATCGATTGAGATTCATCTTCTTCTGTCTGAGGAAGATCGATTGAGACTCATCTTCTTCTGTCTGAGGAAGATCGATTGAGACTCATCTTCTTCTGTCTGAGGAAGATCGATTGAGACTCATCTTCTTCTGCCTGAGGAAGATCGATTGAGACTCATCTTCTTCTGCCTGAGGAAGATCGATTGAGACTCATCTTCTTCTGTCTGAGGAAGATCGATTGAGACTCATCTTCTTCTGCCTGAGGAAGATCGATTGAGACTCATCTTCTTCTGCCTGAGGAAGATCGATTGAGACTCATCTTCTTCTGCCTGAGGAAGATCGATTGAGACTCATCTTCTTCTGCCTGAGAAAGATCGATTGATACTCATCTTCTTCTGCCTGAGGAAGATCGATTGAGACTCATCTTCTTCTGTCTGAGGAAGATCGATTGAGACTCATCTTCTTCTGTCTGAGGAAGATCGATTGAGATTCATCTTCTTCTGCCTGAGAAAGATCGATTGAGACTCATCTTCTTCTGCCTGAGGAAGACCGATTGAGACTCATCTTCTTCTGTCTGAGGAAGATCGATTGAGATTCATCTTCTTCTTCCTGAGGAAGATCGATTGAGATTCATCTTCTTCTGCCTGAGAAAGATCGATTGAGACTCATCTTCTTCTGCCTGAGGAAGACCGATTGAGACTCATCTTCTTCTGTCTGAGGAAGATCGATTGAGACTCATCTTCTTCTGCCTGAGGAAGACCGATTGAGACTCATCTTCTTCTGTCTGAGGAAGATCGATTGAGATTCATCTTCTTCTGTCTGAGGAAGATCGATTGAGACTCATCTTCTTCTGTCTGAGGAAGATCGATTGAGACTCATCTTCTTCTGCCTGAGGAAGATCGATTGAGATTCATCTTCTTCTGTCTGAGGAAGATCGATTGAGACTCATCTTCTTCTGTCTGAGGAAGATCGATTGAGATTCATCTTCTTCTGCCTGAGGAAGACCGATTGAGACTCATCTTCTTCTGTCTGAGGAAGATCGATTGAGACTCATCTTCTTCTGCCTGAGGAAGACCGATTGAGACTCATCTTCTTCTGTCTGAGGAAGATCGATTGAGACTCATCGAATGATTTCACTATAGGCATCAAATTCAGCAGTTGTGAGGATGTATTCACTATGCCACCAAAGATCATCGACATCGATTTGATCGTCGGTGTATATCATATTGTTCGTTCATGGATCATGTGGTTTATTTTTCAACGGAAAGCAATGAAAGGCAGTTGGAAAGTCTTCAAATCTACCGTCATTGTCATTCTTATACCGGTACACAAACACAAAGCGTTTTTTCACCATCTTGCGCTTTCTCCACAAACACATCGCTGATGATTTGAAATACTCTAATTCACAACGCCTGCAGAGTAAGAGTAACACAGAATTGAATAAAGTTAAAGAGTTACAGGAATACAATGATGCATGTAACTTCTGTATGAATGATATGATGACAGCTATGTTTTGAGGGCGTCAATCATATCTGATCAGATTTCATTCCAGATGCTATATTATAGATTCCATGCACAAACCAAACTATACGAGGTCGGATACGATAAAGCTAAATAAAGATAGCTAACAATCCGACCTCTATGACATCAACCATTATGCAATCATGGATTTCTAAACAGAGATTATCCAAGGAGGTCTAAATATCTACAATTATAGATATCTAGAACTTATTGGATTATCACTTTCAAATAAATAACGCATGACATTTGGAAGTCAAAAAAGTCAATGATACAATCTTGCTTTGGTGGACACTTCATTTAAAAATCATCGCCGTCATTCTCAAGAAATGGATACTTTAATCAATAAACGCTTTCCGCAATTTCGGGAATGATACCAGTAAGCGGCAAGCTGTTTCACATTTTTGAGGTGAAAAACTGTTCATCTTTTAATGCCTCGCTGTTAATTCCAGCACCAGCTTATTATAATATAACACTAGAAGTAATTTTCGTCATTTCGATCTTCTGTGGAATAATCGGTCTTATTTCAAACATTACTGCTATCTTTGTTCTAAGAAAAACATGTGAAGCACTTTCCACCATATGGACAATATATTATCAAATGGTAAAATGGATTTTTTTTAGCAATACAATAATAACAGCAGCAAATATGATATGCGCTTTGCTGCTCATTATATACTATTTTAATGCGCATGTGACTGATTGGCAAACAACCATACTTTCCTATACATATAATATTTCGAAAAGCATTGTCATTGGCACTTTCATTTTTCCGACATTCTTTTTGGTTGTGATTAACGTTGTGCATGTTTGTGTGATAATAGATCCATATACAACATTGCAAACCGCACGCGTGTATGGTGTCGTTGCATTAGTTCTTCTCCTTCAAGCAATTCTTGGATGTGTAACCGGATTTACAGCTGGATTTGAGTACTGCGACGGCATGCTGAAGTACTATTTCAACAGAAAAGCTCATGCACATGTTCTTGGTCTGAAGTTTTTGATGCAAGCCATTTTTGATGTGATCGTTGCAACATGCACTCTGTTAGCAATCAAAATCAGGATGAAATACGATGGATTTAACATGACCACTTCAAAGGCTGATCATCCATGTAAATCAGCCACAATGTCAAGGTTTTCGAAATATGTCATCTCACTAAACACACCTTTCATTTTTTTCGATATAATAACGCATCTTTTGATGTTCTCAGTGTTTTTGGGAAAAACTTTCCTTCCGAATAGATATGTTCAACATATAATGATAGCCATCATTAACCTGCTCATTGCAATCAATGCTTCCCTTTTTACAGTGGTTTACTATTGCCTAAATCAGAACTTTCGATTGAGGTTTAAGCAAATCCTTTTCAATTTCAATGTGAAATCATCAAATTCATGCTGCATTAATTCAACATGCATCAGCAAAACGAAGATGAAGAAAACGCACTCTTCAGTGAATAAACTAAGGACTTCAGAGCTATTCAAAACATCAAATGCATGGGGCAACAATTAATTCAGTTCATTCTGAAGATCAATTTCTCAACACTCAATGAATACATTTATTTTTATTTAGTTAACTTTATCATTTTGAAAAATGTTCGTTTCTGGTATTGATAAACAAGTGACTTAAACAAGTTACTGATTTTAATAATAATTTGTTCAATGAGGAAAAGAGTTTTGTATTTCATTTAGTCATTTTAACTAAACGTAGCAGTAAAGTATAAGTAACTGTGACTACGAGAATAATGAGACTTTGTGGAAAAATAGTTGAAAAAAACTCAACTAGGTCAACATCATTAGGAAAATCAATGCTTTAAGATAATTCTTGATTCTCTGCCTAACGTAATCAAAATGTGAATCAAACACAAATACATCGGAGAGAGGAAGTCCTTTTCTGAGCGCTCTAAACCTTGTTCATCAACACAATCCAGCTCGCTACAATATGGCATGTCGATTATCTTAACGACATCAAAACTTGAAAGAAAAAAGTCCTCATTATGCACCAGTATAAAATAAAAAAATCAGCATTTTACATCTAATTACATTCATATCGGATATACGTAACAAAATAATCCTTGATCATAAATGATGGAATCTAAAGATCAAATATGCACACTTCGACATGCATCAGGTCCCATCCTTAGAAGGAGTTTGCACGAAAATTCGACATAGCAAGACTGAAGAGTTGTAATCAACAAGAATATCAATGATACAAGGAATAATGATGCAAAAGGAAAAATATACAGGAAGTCCATAAACTGCGGAATACTTCCTACAGAGATGAAACTGCTGAGGTAATGACAATAAGGGACAAACAATTGAATATCTCACAGTATCATGGGATGTTTGAACAAAGAGGAAACATTTTCAGTGACAATGAAATTACAGATTGGCCATCCATTCAGTGCGCACGTAAAAATCTCACCTTTCTTGTTAACGAAATCTCGAAGCAGTGTGATGCTTTCGAACGGTCACAAACTCACAATTAAAGAAGATGGCCGAAGAGATTTCATTTTTCAGGATTTTATTCAGATTCCATAGATATGTTTTGAGTGGAAATGGAAAGAGCCAATATTGAAAGATGTTGATTTGCGAATTTTAACTGAAATTAACTGCAAAAAATAGAGGAAAAGAAAATACAATCGTCATCTTTCAATTTTGGCTCGCTCCAATTCCATTCAAAGCATGACAAATTGTCAACACAATTTATGTAAAGGCTTGAGGCGGGAGGCACATAATGAATACAAGGAAAACGTCACAAATCTCTCCCGAAATACATATAATGCCGAATCGAATACACACAATGTTTAAGTAAAATATGATAAAGGTAAAATCGGCAAACGTTTCGCGTCCAGACGCTTGGTCACTGCCTTACTAAATGAGTCTAACAGTAGGTGCAACAACACCCTCGTGACGCTTGTTCAATCCTGGCTTACGAAAATCGATCAAACGAGATTCCATGGACTATCTAGGAAATTCTCAGATTATTGATGAATTGCTGTTTTGATGATGCATCAAATACTGTTCGCAGAGTCGGTGAATTCGATTTCGGTGCTAAGTCTAATGCCATTGATAATTACGTTTAAGTTTCATCTTACGGACTCATGTATTTTGCTGGCCTCATAGCTCAAAGAATTGAACAAACCTGCATTAGATTATATTTCCCGAGTGAGTTTCACAGAACACTGCGTCAGTGCTGTCTGGTTTTTATCTAAATCTCGATAAGAATGTGTAGTTATCATTGAAGTCAATTCAGAAGTGTTGTTCAAGTTAAACTGCTTGCTTTGGTGATATCAATCAACGTGACGGGAGAAATATTGTGATTGTAATGTGTTCTGTAAGTCCCACTTCAATGTGCATGTGCGAGTAGGCACATAAAACGTTGGCGCTCTTTCTCCAACATCTCTGAATGCTGTTTCAAATTGTAAATTTTGATAAGAACTTGTGATATATTCAGTTTATTCACCCCGTCACTTTTGCGGCAATAACAGTTTCTTTTCTGTACTTTTATTTCTTCTCATATTCCCACAACACAAGTGTTCCTGAAGATAGACTCAAATCATCGATTTCTCATCCGATGAATGGACGAAAAATTCAAATCATAAAAAATCTTGAGCAATTGTGATATTTAAACTGATATTGTGCTCACGCTATACTGTATAGCCGTGGCTTACTGGAATCGCACATATAGAATATTCAGTCGTGCACGCCTGAACATGAATCTTTTTGATGTAATTCCGCATTACATTGCTCCATTTTGGCCTTCTAATTAGAAATCAGACTGTAAGTTGTGCTTGAGTTAACTTTTACGTCCTATATGTTGACGCTTATATCTGAAGAAGCATTATATCTCTGACAAGTTCATTCTCATTTACGTAGACTTTGAGAGCCTTGGGCTCGAACAAAGTGGAAAATGCTAAATTACACAGGCGACGAATTAAATGAATAGACCAACAATTAATATTAGCAACATGTTTCGTCTCCAGCATAGAGGATCTACCAGGCATCCGGACTAAAGGCGCGTGTACACAGGCGAGAAGACGGTCGCGAGTTTTTGATGCGAGTAGCTGCATGGCCTATTACACTAATGCGACTTTCCGCTGTTCGACACTAGAAGTTGGTGGAGAGATGCATGACATGTTCATCACGTGATCTGCAGGCCGCAACTAGTCCAAGAGAACCAGTGACAGCGTGTTCATTATTGCTTGCAAACCCTATTATGTGCGACATCGAAGTGGTGGCGGCAGCAATCGTTGTGGCAATTGCTGCAAACACAGAATTAGACAGGTCGTCTCTTCTTCCGTTTGACTAGAAGGGAAGCATTGGAACATGTAACGTTATTGAAATGGCACAATCTGCTGACTAAATACCATAGCAATCGAACAATGAGCAGCCAGTTCAACATTAAACACGCCAAACTGTGAAAAGTTTCAGTGACTGTTATCAACCGGATCACACAGCAAAGAGACACAGACGATGTCAAGTTCTACAGAGAAGTTTGTGAACGTTTTTTCATGCGCCTGCTAACTTTTTTAAAAATGATCGGAGGACCCAACATTATCGAGAAAACTTTTGCGCAATGATCTGAATTCTCCGAATCTGAAGGAATCGTGGCGATCGGAGCATTTTGAAGGAATTCAGAGCAATCCGCAAGCGACGCAGAACTATTTTTCCTATCTCTGTAAGGTATTAAAAATTTCTTTTTGCCCACTTATTAAGTTCCTGCATGTGCCATCTGTTTCAATCAGTTTGCACTTCTAGCAAAGTGACACGATTAAACAATCTAATTCTGTGGCTGCAAAGAAGCGCAGATGTGCAAGGAGGAGAAGATCTTGTTGGGTGCGAAAATGGATTGCAAGAAGAGAGCAACTGGGTGCGTATACAAATTTGTTGAAAGAACTTGCAATGAAGCTCGCCATCGCTTGAAGTTGCGTCCAGTTCGACAGCTGAAAACCTCTCGCTCCATTTATAGCTGCTTTGATTGATGACATCTCTCATGTGGTCTTGATTTGATCTCGAGACTCAATCGCACACTGCAGTGTCGAATGCTATTGCCACAGAATTAAATTGTTTAACCGCATCACTTTGCTAGAAGTGCAAACTGATTCAAAGCAATGGCACATGAAGGAACTTATTAAGTGGGCAAAAAGAATTTCTTAATACCTTGCAGAGATAGGAAAAATAGTCGTGCGTCGCTTCCGGATTGCTCTGAATTCCTTTAAAATGCTCCGATCACCACGATTCCTTCAGATTCGAAGAATTCAGATCATTGCGCAAAAGTTTTCTCGATAATGTTGGGCAGTCCGATCATTATTAAAAAAGTTAGCAGGCGCACGAAAAAACGTTCACAAACTTCTCTGTAGAACTTGACATCGACTGTGTCTCTTTGCTGTGTGATCCGATTGATAACAGTCACTGAAACTTCAGACAATTTTACGTGTTTAATGTTAAACTGACTGCTC